>JAMXBC010000010.1:61643479-61985979 GCA_024138005.1 Lumnitzera racemosa | reverse complement strand
AGGCGCATGACTCAATACCATGCATTTGGCACTGTGGATAGTGCTAAATAGCTTCTTTTACATCTTCTCTCATAGTTAGCCAATAATAATCAAGTTGTAATACTTGAATATACAGTGTTTATGCTTTGACGTGGTCGCTGCATATGCCACCATGCAGTTCGAATAATACCCTCAAGACCTCTCTCAGAGGAAGGCATCGAAGATAAGGTTGTGATGTGCTATGTTTATACAGCTAACCATCAATCAGCGTGTAATTCGTGGCTTAGTAAACGAATCTTCATTCTCCTTTCTTATCATCAGGGAAAGTTTTGTCTCTCAAATAATAAATTAGGGGATCCATTTAAGATTGTTCTTTTGAGAAAGGAGCCAATTTACAACTCTGCAAAAGAGTGGATAAAATTTTCTATATGAGAAATTTGAGAGAATGTTTGTCGCTTAAGTCATGGAATGCCATATTGCTAATTTTGATAACTTATTGGTAGCAATGTTCTTACTTCTTAGAACCTTGTGGATTCAAAAATATTGAAATTCTTCTGCGAGCATTCATACCACCAATAGGTACTTGCTCATTTCTTCTTCCCTTAACGTATAGCTACCTGTGACTAGATTCACCACCAATTGTGAATCAAAGAACACTTCAAGTTTCTCGGCGCCAATCTCTTTTGCCAATTTCAGTTCGATAATCAAAGCTTCACACTTTGCTTCATTGTTGCAAGCCAGGAATCCGAATTTTAAGGCATAATTAACTTTGACATTGTAGGGGCCTTAAAGAATAAGGCAAGCACCACTTCCTTCTCTCGTTGAAGAACTGTCCACATACAGGTACCAAATGGGCTTCTTAGCAACCTCTACAATATCTTTCTCACCAGTGAATTCAACCACAAAATCCGCTAATACTTAAGCTTTTAGTGTCGTTCTGGGTTTATATTGTATGCCATAGGCACTTAGCTTTAAGGCATACTTCATCGTCCTCCTGGAGAAGTCTAACTGTTGTAATAGTTACCGCAATAGCTGATCAGTGAGCACTATGATTTACTGAGCTTTAAAATATGGCTTCAACTTTCTTGTTGCAAGAACCATTGCTAGAACGAATTTCTCAATTTTCGTATAGCGAGCTCTAGCCCTTGCAAAACATGAATCACATAATAAATGGGTCGATGCTCTTCGTCGTCAATTTAGACCAATACAAAAGAAAGAGCTCGACAACTAACTAATAGGTATAAATATAAATTCTCTCTAAAGATGGGTGTCAAGAGTACTAGGGGTAACGTAAGGAATCCTTTGAGATCATTGAAAGCTCTTTTGTAGTCATCGGATCATTTGAATTATTTTGGATTCTTTAAGATTTTAAAGAATTTTACACACCTATCTATGCTTCTCAACACAAACCTATTGAAGGCAGCTACTTGCCCTATGAGTTTTTGCATTTCCTTGACCGTATGAGGGGATTTCATGTTTATTATCGCCTAAATCTTTCTTGAGTTGGCCTCAATGCCATGCTGAGTCACCATGTATCCTAAGAACTTTCCTGAAGTCACGCCAAAGACATACTTTTGTAGGTTAAGCTTCATATTGTATCTCTTTAGAGTAGCAAATGTTTCCTTAAGATTGGTAAGATGCTAATCCTCCTTCACACTCTTCACTATTATGTTGTTAACTTATACTTCAACGTTTATGTGGATCTGAGGTTTAAACATCTTGGTAACAAGACTTTAGTAGGTTGCACCAGTGTTTTTTAGCTTAAAGGACATCAACGTGTAACAATATGTTCCAAAATTGTTAACAAACAATGTATGGACTTCATCCTCCTTATCAATCTTGATTTGATTACAACAAGAGAAAGCATCCATAAAAGAACGTAATGTGTCTAGTTGTTGAATCTACCATCTAATTGATTTTCGGTAGTAGGAAACAATCCTTAGGATAGGCCTTGTTGAGATCAATGAAGTTTATGTACATTCATTACTTACCGTTAGACTTCTTGACTAACACATAATTGGCTAGATAAGTCGGATAAGGCTCTTCCTGAATAAATCCTACCTTGAATAACTTCTAGACTTCTTCTTTGGCCGCTTGTCTCTTTGGTGCAAAATGCCTTTTCTTTTGTTGAATTACCTTCATACTCAGATCAATCTAGAGCTTGTGTATCATGACTTCTCTCGGGATACCTAGCATGTCTGAAGGGGACCATGCAAACATGTCAGCATTAAGTCACAAAAAGTTAATCAAAGTTTTCCAAATATTTGTTGACAAGGGTTTCCCTATTCTCGTTGTTTTCCCCAGGTCATCTCCTAATGAAATTTCCTCAATATCATTCTCGGCATTTTCTATGCTGACTGACTTTCCTTTCGAATAGGTTTCTACTTGAAATACCTCTTTTCGTCTAAAGGCCCTCATGTATAAGGACCTTGCCAGTTGTTGATCCCCTTTGCACATGCTAACTCTCGTAGGTGTAGAGAACTTGGCTTAAGATGTGCAGTTGAAGGGACAATACCGAATAGATGCTAACACGACTGTCCCATGATCATATTGTATAAGGACTAACATTTAGCAACGAGGAACTCCACTTTATCCTCTATGACATGCTTATCATCATTGATTTGAATTAGCAAAGAAATTACTCCGTTTACTTGGATGGGTTGGTTATTAAAGGCATACAAATCATACTTGTATGATCTTAGCTGTGCTCTACTCTTAGGTCTCATCTAGTTGAAAGCATGCTAAAAGATGATATTCGTCGAACTTCCTATATCAATAAGAATTTTCTTGACCTTGAAGTTGGCAACTTTTGCACTAATAACGAGTGCATTGTCATGCGGCCTCTAAATGCCCTTGAAGTCTTTTTCTGCGAAAGAGATTGTGTTATCAATCTTGACCTTCTTACCTTAGGTGTTACAAACATAATTTTTGGCATTTGTCAGGCTTAAAGAGCTTGACTGGCCTATAGTAGGCCCACCAACAATGGTATTAATCACTCAGTTGGGTGCTCTACTAGAATTTGCATCTCTTCTAGCTACAACTAGTCGAGTGTCATTCTCTTGTTCCTTTTGTCTCCTCTGGGATAGTCTCTTAATATTTTTGGCATCATGTGCTAGGAACTTTTGCAAATGCCTACATTGAA
Organism: Lumnitzera racemosa; assembly: GCA_024138005.1. NCBI lineage: Eukaryota > Viridiplantae > Streptophyta > Magnoliopsida > Myrtales > Combretaceae > Lumnitzera > Lumnitzera racemosa. Next base: position 61,982,858 of record JAMXBC010000010.1, on the reverse strand, counting down.
TCGCATCCTCAATCACATTCTTGAGCTGGATGCACTCATTTGTGTTATGACCTTTTTTGCGGTGGAAGTCGCAATACTTCTTACAATTTCTCCTTGAGGGATTTCCTCTTATTCTTTTTGGCCATTGAAGAACACCTCTTTCCTCACGTACATCTATCAATATGTTCGAAATTAGATGATTAATGGGCGTATAAGAGGAAAATGTTGGAAACTTTGCTCTCTTTGTCTCAGCAGTCAAACTTTGATCATCATCTGTGTCAAGTCTGTCCTTTGCACTTTTCCTTTTGTCATTTTTTCTATCTCCTTTATTCTAATCAGCCTCTTGTTGAGGCTTTATGTTATCCTCTCGAAAAATGTATGAGGAGGCCTTGGCCTTGAACTCGGAGAAATTTCTCGGTTTATTCTTTGAGAGAGACTTGAAAAGTCTCCATAAGGCTTAACTCAATCAATTGTGACGTTGAAGGTCACGCTCATATCCAATTCTAGGATCTGAACCATTTCAGCCATAAAACTAACTAGGTAGTCTCTAATTGACTCATCTGATTTTTGTTTGATTGTATTAAGGATTAAAGAATGCTTAACAAGAAGTTTACTTGCAAGGAAGTATTGGAGAAACACCTCTACTAGTTCATCAAAACAAGAAATGGTATTTGGTTTCAAGTACTTAAACCATGTACTATGATATGCCACGCCAAGAATTGATAAGGACGACGATATCAGGGTAGGTCTGATCCTGCCAAAGGAACAAAAATAAAGTGGGTTTAGTAAGGGTTTTAGCAAATCTGTGAACCACCTAATTGGATATGATGTACTAGTTAGATTCTATACGGCCTAAGACTCGTTAGATGTGATGCACTGGTCCAAGTGATAAGGTTGCCTGTCACAATCCTTGCTAAAGGGATTAATAAGAGCTAATAAGAGAGAGTTTTTCAATAGAAAATATTCAAAGGGTTTTTCATTAATATTCAAATTTGTCTAAAACCCTATATACATGAGCTATTTATACATAATGAAAAACTTGTAAATAAAAGGGCTAAGAGGATGCCTTCCCGTAAATACAAAATAAACATAAAGGTAGTTTATACAAGAAATAAGAAATCTAAATAACACAAACAAAAATAAGTCGTCCAATAAAATGTTTAGATGAAGAGTAAATGAGCTCAGTCTTGGCATTTGGGTTAGGTCGATACCCTAAGTCCTATCATTTCCTCTCCCTTAGAGAAGTTTTGGCCCAAAACTTGGTAATTGACAACTTCAAATTCCACTAGGGTCAAATACCAACTTGCAAAAATGAAATGTAAATATAGAAAAGTACTCCAACTCCTCCACTAGTGTTATCAACGGCCAATGCTCCTTCTATTTGTCTTATACCTTATCAACCAAACTCTTCATCATGTATCACTCCTACAACTCATCATGAATCCAATCAACCACATCTTGGTAGTCCAAGCAACTATTAATTAAAGGAAGTAAGATGACCTCCTCATTTGCTGTAATTAGTATCTCCTTTACTCCTTCATAAGTTAATTCTTCTTCCTTCCATCTACACATCTCAAATTTTTCCAACATAAGAGTACCAAGAACTAACATAACACATGCCCAATACATATATCCATAATCACAACCTTGGTAAACTCTAACCTGCAGTTTATAATTACTCACAGGCACAATACCACTATAGCTCATGTCAATACCACATAAGCTCATCAAAGGGTCAAGACAAAAGAGCCTGATATGTGGAAGGCAAATACAATAGTACCTAAAGTCATCATCTGTAGCATCTACAGTGGCTAATGAAACCATATTCAGAACTTAGGGTTTTAACTTCAACTTGACTTGGTCCTCTTCTTCTCTACTACTAGCTTCTCCAACAACTTTCAATTCCTTAACTCTTCCTTCAATACTCTTTAATTTGGCATTCCTTTGTTGCCTTATTCCATCCTTTAACACTTTAAGCCATCTTTCAATCTTCTTCAACTGATCCAGTACTTTAGAGAGGTTAGATTCATCAGTGGGTTTTCTCTCATACGATATGTCTTGATCTCAAGACATGAATTTTCATTGCATCAAACATCTTATCTCTTCCCAAGTAATGATCTCAATGTTTCTTCTATCAATTCTTTAATTTATCATTCTCTTCCACCAAATAGCTGCAAAGACAATCATCGACTTCTTTATAGCATAGGCTTTTTTTATACTTGGGATAAGAATAATTTTCAAAAATCTAATTGACTTGAAATTCTTAATTCAAATATTCATCTGGAGTGCCATGTCCATCAAATTTTAGAATTTGTGATATCACATCTTTATAATAATATTCATAATCATATCTAGCTTCATATGCCATGTTGTGTATATCTCAATTCTACAGCTTGGTATTTAATTCCTCACTGGAGCAACTATCGATACTTAAATTCGGAGCAACTGGGTAAGAAATGCTATAGTTCGGCACTTATCTTGTAATGCATAACTTTGCTCACTTGGAAGCTCGAATAAGTAATTTTCCAACCAAACAGCTTGACATGCTAATTCTTATCTAGAATTAGATCGGGTTAGTACTTCAAATGACCGCAACTCGGTGCCTTTGGAATTATACCAACTCGAATCCTATGTTAAGGTTCAATGATAGCTTGGTAAAAGAAGCTCGAACACTATAGCATGATTATTCACTGTTGCTCGATATTTTCTTAAAATGGATAGCACAATTGAAGCTTAGAGTAAGAATTTCACTTGGATCAGGACAATAGAGATATACTCTAACCAATCCTTGGTTTCTCTACTCTTCACTGTGACTTACACAGTCTAGATCACGAGGCCATGGCTCGCTTCACAAACATTCCGGGTCACACACACATACTGATTGCACTTTAGTTCAAATCAGCTCGTTGATACTTACTACAGTCAATACTCGCTTGTTTTCATTATCGGCTCCATAGCTCGAATGCAACACACATTTTCGGCTTGGCAGTTCGAATCCCAGCAGCCATACCAATTGATACTTACCAATTGATATATTACACAGTTCGGCTACTGACATAGCAGCTTAGACAAGTAATTTGCAACTTAGTAGTTTAGATGTAGCAGCTCGGCTATTCAATTTTCTAAATAGCAGTATAATCCCTTGTAAATCAGCGTAGAATGATGGGTGTCAGGCAATTGGAAAGTAATACAGCTCGTCTTCTTGCATAAGAGGGTGGCTAAATTGTTACTGTGTTAATCAGCTCGATAATCACTTAAACAGTAATTCAATTCTGTTCGGTAGTCAAACAACTTAGTAATTAGGATAGTTTGCTCACACTGCGCTTCACCAACCAATAATCGATCAAGCTTACATTGATAGCTTAGAAATTCCTTGGAACGTACAGCTCGTCACAACTCAAATCATACAAATTCGTCTTACAACAACTTTGACTGCAAGTCTCAGCTGCTTGGCACACTACGGAAATAGCTCGAATACAATATAATCTAGCATTTGGCAAAGTAAACAACAGCTCCGACATGTAAGTGTAAAGTGGATTGAAACAACTTGGAGCTCGAGTAACTCCCTAATTTAGCTCGGTATACATACTGTTCGGCAATGGATTGAGCTCATGGCAGCTCGGAGTGGAATAGTAGCAGCTCATTTCAACTCTAAAAGTAGGACAACACCACCTCAGAAATTTATTAATTACAGTAGCTCAGAAGTACTTTCAGCTCGAAAAATAAGAATTTCAACACAACTCAATTAGGACATTTCAATTTGGTAACTTAGACTCCGATACTCAATTAAGCTTAGCACACCATAGGAGCTTAACAAACTTCAAGTACAGCTCAGTAAGTGTTAAATAAGATAGCCCAGTTTAGAAATCAGTCCTCCATACTACAGCAACCCGCTCAAACAAGTAATTAGATAGCTCGGATCACCAACTCTTCACCAGTTAGCTCGGTAAGACAAAACACTTCAGCTCGGCATACACTAGGATTTATACTAGTATATAGCTCGGCATACAAAGTAGCATGGCACAACTTCAATTTGGTAGTTTGGATCTACAATTCAGCTAGGAAACTTGGCAAGCTTAGAGTCAAACTAGTGTACATGCGCTTAACATAGATTGGAGTCAAATTGGCTTAACACGGTATGCTTTATACACAATAATACAGCAACTGAAGCTCGAATTCAGCTACTAGCACAAGTGCAGCTCCTTAAATAGGGCATGAAGCATGCTAATAAGTAAAACAATACCACTACCATGATCAGGCAGTTACATCCATGATAGCAGCTCTTTGGTGAGTAAGTAAGACAACACCCAGCCGTGACTCAGTTGCATAACTTGCCTTCACCACTGTACACTACCATAGTTATAACCACATAACTTGAAATGCTAATGGCCACTTAAAGATCCAACTACCACAGCAAGGTTAGTACACCTACGACTATACTACTATAATTTTTCACTTCACAACTATACATCTGTACACTTTTGAGAACCACTAATAGCCTTCGCATTTCACTTCAGACACCGCTCCAACTTCGGCGATTGCCAATGAAAACTCAGAGACTCAATCAAGTGTCTCTGCTTAATCTCTATGAATACGCTTAGTTTCAAGAGCAAACCCTAACAGTGTTCCCCCTTTTCTAATCTATACAGTTGCCACTCACCCTAGCTTTTAATTTCTTCAATTTCTCACTGTCTAAGCAAAAATCAAATCAGAAATTGGAATAGCTATAGGTAAGAAATCAAACACTTACTTTAAATCTCCTGCAATTTCTCGAGGCTTTTCATTCGTAATTTCAAACCCCCTTAAACGTGCGTAGCTATTATAACCCACACCACCAATAATAATATACTTAATGTTAAATCTACGACTTTTAGCTTCAACCCTAAAGGACATGGCAAGTAAATCGATGGGTAAGGTACCCTAAAAACTCTCAACCTTACTTAAAACCTCGAGATCTGATCCAAGATGATACATCATGTCAAAAATTGACAAGGGCGACGATATCAAGTTAGGTTCAATCTTACCAAAGGAATGAAAAGTAGATTTAGTAAGGGTTTTAGAGAATCAGTAAAGCACCTAATCGGATATGATGCACTAATTAGTATCTACACGACCTAAGACTCGTATGATGTGATGCACCGATCCAAGTGATAGGGTTGCCCACCCTAATTCTTACTAAAGGGATTGATAAGAGCTAATAAGAGAGAGATTTTTAAGAGAAAATACTTAAAGGGTTTTTCATTAATATTTAAATATGTCTAAAACTCTACATATATGAATTATTTATACATAATGACAAACTTGTAAATAAAAAGACTAATAAGATGCCTTACTGGCATACTCGTAAATATAAAATAAATATAAGGATAGTTTAGGAAAAATATAAGAAATAGGAAATCTAAATAACACAAACAAGAAAAAGTAGTCAAATAAAATATTTAGATGAGGAGTAGATGAGCTCAACCTTAGCATTTAGATTGGGTTGATGCCCTAAGTCCCATCATATTGGCTACATTCCTTCAAGTTGAGGGAAAAGCTTAATAGGCCACTATGTCACTTAAACCATGCAACTTAGCCAATATGTGGTAGTACTTTAAGTAGTCTTCGGGGTCTTTCGTCCCATCATAAGTTTCAAATTATGGCAATTTGATGTGCTATGGTATCACTTCCTCCAAAATCTTAAGAATGAAGGGACTCTTCTTGATTTGGAATTGCTTACTTGTTATAGTAGGAGTGCTAACATGCGAGGAGCCCACATGGTGCACCTACTATGGTTGTTTGCCTTTGTTATTCTTTTTAAATGTAAGAGCCAAGCGTCCCGTTGCAACTTCAGCTTGCTTTTTTAGTAGCTCTAGTGAATAAATTGAGTCATCGTTATTCTCGTCATCGTGATCGCTATGCTCTTTGTTTTGATTTGGGTAAATACTGTTATGAAGGATATTAAGGATCTCTTCATGTTTTTTGTTTAGTTCTTGGTTTTCTTTGGCTAAATCAAGGTAAAGTTGCTTGAGTCTAGCTAGACGTTGCTCATTAGTATGCCTACTCCCCCCCCCCCTCATTATTCTGGGAGGAAGTGCCAACATCTGCACTTTTGGTCATCCTAATTTTCACCATGTGGGTGTGTTTGAGGAAAAAAGAGATGACACTAAATGTTGTTGGTAGATTTTGGTGATTGGGAATATCTTACGAAGAAGAGAAAGTTACTTGGTACTGGGGTTAGTTTGGTATGGCTACTTCGATGCCTAGGTCAGTAAGTAGGAATATGGAAAGTAAAAGAGAGTAGTCAAGAGTTATTAGATATCCTTATAAACTTTCTTCCTCATATTTATCAGGGACTTATTATATCTAAAGTAGCAGTTATCGGAATAACCATTGGGATATGCGAAAATCTCTTGATTATATACCTTCCTTGAAATATAGGGAGAGAAGATAGTTAGTAATATAACCGCACTTATGATAATTGTCCACACCATGTACATGAATTCCAATTGGGATTGAATCTATATTCTCGGCGAGATGCCAAAAATGTCGATTACTCGACCTATTGATAGCCGAATGGATAAATATATGAGGCTTTTAGCTATCAATGTTTGTTAGGCCGAGTTGATGAAAACTGACTATCAATACTAGGGTCTGTGTATAACCTTCAAGTGATGGTGCTTTATGATTTGGATCCATATGGTGGTGGTGAGGTCTTGGGGTGCTGATGTATATAAGGGGATCTGAAAGTACTTCTTAGTTTTCCTTCTTTTGTCCTTTTATTTTTATTTGGGTTTCTTGAAAGAGTTTCCTAAAGTTTTATAAGAATGAAGAATAAGGCTAAATAAAGGTTTAGTAAGGTGAAATGGTAGATAATGAAGATGGGATAAGTGAGACAAGAGGTGGTTATTTTGGGGTGAGAATACACAATCACCTTTAGGTATTATTGTACCTTATTCACTTTTTGCCAAATAAGGAGGGATTTTGTCTCTTAAAGGAGAAGTGTCCTTTGATTTGCCAACTAACTCTTGTCTTTTGTCCTTAGTCATTCTTGTCCTCTTATTAATCAAGATGTAACAAAGGTTGGTTATAGAATTAAGATAATTAATCATGATTAAGCATAATTAAAGTTGATTTAGAGTTTTATCATATCTTATTATTCCAATTGGGTTTTTTTAACTTATATTATTTAATTTTGTAGGGTTTTCAAGTGTTTAGGACCGTTTATAGTTAATGGATTTGTGTACATGATTGATACTTAGGTTTTTAAATGATTAGCGCATTTTATTATATTTAGCTAGTGATTTTGCTATCTAATTAGGGTTCCTTAGTTATACTAGGGTTTTTAATCATTGAATTAGGGCTTTAATAGATCTACTAAGGTTTTATAATCATTTTAGGATTCCTTGTATATTAAGGTTTTTAGGGTTTTATGTGTAATATTAGGGTTTTACTTCCTTTAGGGCTTTTTGGTTTATAATTTAGGGGTTGTGACTTGTTAGTTATGGTTTATTCATTTTATTAAGGATTTTATTATTATATCTTGAGCAATTATAAGATTTATCCATTGGCTCCTATATTCAATTCAGAGTTCAAATTTGGAACATTTGCAAGTTTACATTATCTTTCCAAGTACAATGTTAATATTATTGAGGAAATATTTTCATATAATTACTTTCGTTTTATATAATTAATTACTATTAACTTATAGTTAATTATGATGTAAAACTTGATTAATGGATTAAGCTCTAATTAAGTTTCTTAATCTTAATTATTGATACACTTAATAGTAATTAAGTGTAGTTTAGGGTTTAATGCATCAAATTTAGTTAGTTAAACCCGTTGGCTCATCTTGCTTGATTAGTTGAAGGAATCAAGACTAATTATTACTGCTCGAGTACGTTTTAGAAGGTAGATTAAGATTTTAGGGCAATTAAGTGATTGGTCTATGATTAGCGAATTGTTAATGCAATAGTTAGATTAGAGTTTTTGACACTAGATTAGGGTTTTAGAATTATATTTTAAGAGTTTGCATATATTAGGTGTAGACATTCCATTTTTGCTCTCTTATAATTTTAGAATTTTTTTTAGAATAGAGTAAAGTGTCCTAATTTAGAAACAAAATACAAAAAAAATAAAAAAAAATTAGAAAAAAGTATAAGAAATATAAAATTTAGAAAAAACCAAAAGATGGAAAATTAAAAAAAAAAAAAGAAAGATAGAAAATTTAGAAAAAAACAATGGAAATATAAAAAAATGAAAAATAAAAAGGTAGAGTTTTTAAGTAAAATAGACTTTTAGGTAAATAAATTATTTTTTAAAAAATAATATTTGAAGTTGTAAATAATGTAATTGAGTAGCACTTTATTTTAGAAGATTTTCAAGTTGTTTTATAGGTTATATGCATTTTATTTACAAGATAAAATAAAGCACGTACCAATGACCTAATGGTACTACACTTGGGCTTAACACTACATATGAGTTATAGGTCTTGGGTATAAATCTTGCAACAGGCACATTATACCTTTTTTCTTTTTTCTTACAAAGCATACCTGACATGTGTTGAGACGTCACTAGGCCATATGTCTATTGTAGACATGTGGTGCTACTTGGTTTGTCGCGAGTTGATGTGGTGCCACGTTAGCATCTTTACAATGTATCTTAATACGTGGCACAACAAGTCATCAATTCTACTATGTATTTAGCCATGTATCGTGTCAAGACATGTGGCACCATACTGTTGGACCACATGGTACCACGTTAGCACCCTCTTCCCTCCTTTTACTCCTCTTTTGTATTCTTTCCCCAGACTTTCCCATATTTTCCTCCTTGGTCAGCTACTTTCAACCATGATTTCGAGCCTCATAATTTTGCAATTTTACCAAATTATTGGCGAAATTGCAAATTAGACTTAGAATACTTTGAATGGAGTATAAGAACATGTCTAGATTCACTTGTTAAGGTGGTCAAAATCGAGAGGAAAAAAAATAACAAACTAGGATTTGCACATTTAACACTTGAGGTAACCCAACAAGATTCGAGCTCTAATATTTGTTTTGGAAACTTCCATTGAGCTTTTCTAGCATGTTCAGACACAAGTAAATCTATCTTGACTAGTGATTGAATCAAATTGCACAATCTAGGCTTGGTCAACTTCTCCTCTTTTATTTTTGAATTCATGCACTTGAGAGCTTGCCATGTTTATTTCTCAATCAAATACTATAAAAAAGGGGTTGGATTTTCGTTTTAAGAAGAAGAATCTACACTCCCAATATCAAAAACACCCTCCATGAGCTCTCTCTCTCCACTGTAGCAACTGTCTCTCTCTCTTTAATTTTGCAACCACTACGGTCACTTTCAATACAAGCTCACTACTACCATAGGCCTCTCCTTGACTTAAGCTTTTGAACCCAACTGACTCTATGCTCTGCCATGGCCTCTATAGCCTTTTTACCAAGCAAACCCTAATCACCACCGCAAAAGCTTAACCACCTTATTCGACTTACTATGTGTTGCCACCTTTGGCATAACCCTACACTATGACCATTCACTACACCCAATAACCCTACTGTCGATACCCTCTCACCCTTTGACGACTACCATAGCAAGTTGTGTGTGGCCTCTCTCTCTTTACCCAAACATCTTAACTTTGACAATCACCTAAGCCTCATCCATCCGTTGTGGCATTAATCCTACTCCTCCTAAATCCAATACAAAACACATAAAAAACCTTCTCTTGCTGTTTGTCTCTTACCAACGACTCAGATCTAACCCAATTTGCATGTTGCTCCATTTAGTCTAGCCCTCTCTTGCATTTTTGTTTTGGTTTTATATTTTTTTTCTTATTTATTCATTTATTTATTTTTTTAAATGTATTGTAATTGTACTTAAAAAAATATTCTGAAAAAGAAAAAGGAAAAGAAAAAGAAAAAAAAAGGAGGATAGTTTTATTTATTTATTTTTATACATCAAGCAAAGAAAATAATAAAAATAGTAAAAAAATAATTTTAAAAAAGAAAAGAAAAAAATATATAGAAAAATAAAATCAGTGAGTAACCGAGTTTTATAACTTATAAAAATTCATTTTCTAAATAAATAAAATAAATTAACCCTTTTTCAAAATTACGACTTTTTCTTAGAATTAAAAAAAAAAATCAAATTTAGGACCCTTTAGAAATTTTCCTTAAATAACTTGAATTGGGTTAAAAATGTAAACCTGATTATTTTTTGAGATTAAAACAAACTATCCTGCTAATGTGGAACAAACTATGGAACTTTGATCTCGAATAGCTAGTATGAAACTACAAAACGACTTAAAATATGGAAAATTTTGTTTTTCCACCTTCTTTGTAAAATTATCCTTTTTGTATATTTAATTGAACGAACTTAGTTGCATGTAAATAGATTTTATTCTTAAGGTTATTATTGAAAGGTAAATTTAAATTCAGAAAGTTAAAAGTGATACCTATTAAGGGTTTAAAAAAGTTAGCCCTTGGACTAAAAAATTTGATTTTCAAAACCATTTTTTAAAAAAATTGGTTTTATTGTAAGACCAATAACTAAGTTATAACCAATCTACCCAATTGGTTATAACTTAACTTTTTTTCTCGACTCTGGTTGAGTGGCAACTCTGAATAGTTTTAAAAATAAAAAATCAACTTTTTCTTAACTCTTTGTTGATGGTTAGTATTAAATGGGTTAGGGTTTAATACTGATCGGGTTAAGGAAAATAATAAAAATTGTGAAAAAATTAAGCTCGACATTAGGGTTTAAATTATGATTTGAGGCTTTGAAGGCTCAATATAAGGGTTTTAGCATTCATTATAAGGTCTCAAATTTATTGTTAAAGTTATCTATTTCAATATTCATTTTAAACTTAGTTTACTTTTTATTGGTTTTAGAGAATTCTCATGGGTTTTGACCATTTGTTTCTTTCTCTTTAGGGTTTGATATTGGTTTCGTTAGATTATGTTGACCTTAGGGGTTAACATTAGTTATGAGCATTTTTTAAAAGGATTTTAGGGTTTTAAGTATAGGGGTCAAATTAGGGTCGAGGCTACCATCTAGGGTTTTTAAAGTTTGAGTTAAGGTTTTTAAGCATAATCTCTTGAGTTCAAAGTTAGCTATCTTGCCAACACTAAAAGTATTTTTAGAGAATTCTTATAACTTCCAACCCCTTCTTTAGAAAATTTGAGGGGGTTATAAAGCCACAAAAACCAAGATCTAGCAATTAGAGTATCCTAGTTTTTTAAAATAGCTCATTAAAACCAAGAAAACACTTTTTGCAACTGATAAAAAAAACCATTCTCATGTAAAAGCTTTTATCATATACCGTTAAAGACTTCATTAAAGACTTCTTGAAAACTTCGCATCTATCTTCTCATTCTGTTGTTATGCGAATTATGTTGAGAACTTTATTATATCTCTTTAATCATCTGTATCATCTCTTGAAAGCGTTTAAGTATTATGATTGTGAGAGGAGTTAAGTTAGATCTCTATAGATTTATAGTTAGTTATAGATGCAGCTAGATAGGCAGCAAAGATTTGCAAAAGCTAAGTGTTGGCAAGATAATTGTAACTTCTCTCTTATTGATTTTTTATTAGTGAATTGGTAGAACGATACGGGTAAGGAAGATCGGGTCCATAGTAGTGGAGCTAAGAGAGAGAAAAAGGTACAAGACCGAAGCTCTTTAAATCCTTTACCCAGTTCTCTTCTCCTTATCTCTTTATTTTTAGCCGAAATTTTGATTTTAATGTCCTAGTGCATAAAACTATTAAATTACCACGTATCACCATTAAAAAGGGCTTTTATTTTATAAATTTGAAAAAGTTTAAATTTTTATAAAGATATAAATTCACCCCCCCACATGAGACCTATAAGTAATATTAGAGTTTTGCTCTCTAATGGTATTTTCAAAGTTTAACTTAGTAAAACTCCATTTTTTTATGGTTCTAACTTCCTTTACTAGAAATTCAGGATGGTGACTTACGTAGATATCAAACTTGGCAAAATTATTGAGAATGGAGACATCAAAGTTCCAATTATCATTTTGTCGAATGGAGATATTGCTAAGGTTGAGCTCAACTTTAAGGTAAAGAATTTACTTGTAAGTATAATTACATGCTATGAATTTTATTTACTTTTATCTTGTGTTATAGCTATAGATTTGGAACACACTTATGCAAATTTAAGAAGGCACAAAAACAATTAATGAGACAATAATCAATTCGTTAGGGAAAAACAAGCCGAGTTTCTCATAAGAGATTACCTAACGCATTAAATTTAGGAGTTAAGGAGAGATGTCGGAGAATTGATTAATTCTCAGTGTCTTTATAACTAAGCTCTAAAAAGAGTGTTTGGGCATAAGTCTCAAATTGTAGCATTGTGTAAAAATATGACTGATAAATTTGCAATTAAGCTTCCACTAGTGAGGGAAGATGATATTGCCAATGACAATGAGGATGAACAGGAGGATATGAAGGTTGATGAAAAGGAGAGCGAAGATAAGGAAGAGTAACCTGATGAGAAAGACGATATAGTGGATGTAGATGTAGAAGATAAGCAAGTAGAGGTAAGAGCATGACATAGTCTTAGGATATTTTTGCTAACTTCTGCAGTTTTCTTTATTTTTGATAGTTATCAAAGTATTATTCTAGCTAATTTTATGCTACTTTTTAATGGACTTGTTTTGATGGTAGGTATGGTACTTTTAGTATTAGGTTTTAGTTTTATTTTTCTTTGTTTTGTGCTTTTCTTGAAATCAATTCAAGAGATGGAACCTTTTAGCGTGGAAATTTTAGAAGATTTAGTGTTAAAGCTTAAAATGGGAAAGTTTCAGTTCCTTTATCTTTATCTTTTTTTTTTTTTCATTTCTCCATTTTGATGTTGTGCTTTTATTATTGTACATTGAGGACAATGTATAAGATAAGTATGGGAGAGGAATAGAGTAATATGGTACTAAATAAGAATTTATAATAAACTTTAAATTTGAGTTGAATTAGTTATATTCCTTAATACTTGAGATTTTTGAATTTTTTTTGCATTTTTAAGAAGTATAGAATCGATTTATTTGATATTATACATCTATTTACCATTATTTTTCATTTAACTAAAAGACAACTTTATAGGATAATTTTTTCAATTTTTGAATTTGCTTAATCATAATGACCTTTTTATACAATGTTAGAATTGAATAATGAAACTTGTGTGAAGTGTAAAGTTTCCCGTTATTTAAGCTTAGATTTAGACTAAGTGTAGAGTTTCCTATTATTCTCTAACTTGGCTAAGGTTTGTAGATGGTTTAAAGGGAAGTCTTATGGCCTAGTAGCTTAAATTCATCTAGCTTGGGACTTACTAGCTAAGTGAAATTGCTCCATTTCAATTGAAAAAATAATGAAAACAAAATCCTCTAGTGAAAAATTGAAAGAAGTAAGAAGATAATTAGGGGATTGATTGATGTAACATACATTTGTTTTTAATTATTATGCTTAGAGAAGTGAAAGAGGTAAGTGTGTTCACTTTAGTTTTTAAAATGTGTATAACTCTTTATTGATTAAGTTTATGTTTGTTTTGATTTTTTGTTTAAATAATGTGGTTTTACTCCAATTTACATAGATTAATTTTTGAATTTTCGTATGGTTTTTAATAGCTGATTCATGTATTTTGTAGTTGTGTTGTAAGGGCATGTAAATATGATCAAGTGTAATTCTACATAATAAAAGTTACTAGAGCTTTGAATTTGACGGTGAAAAGATGAATTTTAGTGGAAGAGTATACACTCTTATTTCTGAATAGATTATGTTTGACTGAAATTAATTTTATAATTTAAGCATTAATTGAGGTTTTGTCCGTAGGAGTTTTCGTGAATTGATTTATTTTACTTAAGGATAAGCAAAGACTTAAGTATGGGGGAATTTGATGAGTGTATAAATGTACACGTTTTATAGTTAAATATAGCATTTTATAAGATTTTTGTTTGTATTTGTATTAAATTTGATGCTTAGTTTATTTATATTTTGATTTTAGGTTTCATTATAAGAGTTTGAAGATTTTGATCAAGTTTTAGATGATTTTAAGAAGATTTTGACGAGTTTTGAAGTCTTGGAACTGATCACACCTATGAGTATTGCTTATGGATTGAAATTATAGGCAAAGAGTAAGAAAAGAAAAAAGAATTATTGGTAAGAGAAGATTACAGTTAAGATCACGAGTGTGATCTTTGTGTGTAATTCTCTTATTTCATTATTTGCAATTTTTGAGCGAAGAAAGATCATAGGTAAGAATCATGACCATGATTTTTTTTTTATTTTTGGACAGATTTAAAGTCTCTAAGGATGTCATGTTTCTATATATCTTTGGATCTAAGTTTAGAAAGAAATATTAAAGAGATATACTGAAGATTCATTAGAAGATATATTTCAAAATTACTTAGATTATAAATATGACATAAGCCTTGTAAATTAGAGTACAAATCATACATAGTTAATTATAATTATTAAGTAAGAGGGTTGTCTCTTAACCCTCTCTCTCTTATGTTTCTTTTTTATTTCCTTACAATGTATTAATTTATTTCTTTTTAGTATTTAGATATTGAATCCTAAAATCTATATAGAATTATTTATTTTGTTTTAATTCAATCTATGATTCTTTGCTATCGAGGTATAATTGCATCATGCTTTGATACTTTGAATTAATGTTCAATAAGTTTGTTAATTCAATTTTTAAGTTTACTATAGAGTTTGCGAAATCCTAGAGTAAATGGATAGAAGTAATTAAATAGACTAAAATGTTTAGCTATTTGACTTATCTAGATTAGGGTAACTTAATAGTGCGTTTCAAGGACTTAATGTGATTTTAAGACATTTTATTGCATAAGTAATTCGCGTATAATATACTCAAGGTTGGGGGTTAATTAAGAGATGTGAGTCCAGTTGACTCGATCTTGCAACTCTCACAATCCAATAGCAAGAATGAGATTGAATGTATCATAATTTCTAAAGGAAAATTCAACATTTAAATAAAAAAGTTCATGAGTGATCAATAACTTCTATTGTCCAATTAATTCTTATGTTTTGTTAGTTCTTTATTTTATTAAATTAGATTAAATTAATTGGTTTACTTTAAATGTAGTAATTTAATAATTTGTACCCAATTATTTAGGTTAGATAATAGGAATATTGAGGGGAAGTACTAGTATCTCAATAGTAAGTCCATGGGGGATCAACAGTTGAACTTAAAACCGTTTTACTATGCTATAACTTAACAAGTGTACTTATGTCCCATCAATCCGGAATTGCTTGAGTTGTAGTATAACTTCTTTTGTTATAAAGAAAAGTAGAAGATATTGTAGATGATAAATAACAGATTATCATAATCTTGGATGAGACTCAATTTTTGGACTAAGTTAGATTAGTTTCAAGTTTAAGAAGATTTTGATAAGGCTTGAAATTAAAAAAAAAAAAAAAGAAGATATGGATGTTAGTTTGATTTAATTCTATCCAGATTTATTGGAATACTTTTTTTTTTTGAAATTTAAATCTTAAGGATAAGCCTTATCTTGTGTAGAAAATATCAATGACATAACGATCAAGACTTATTATAACAGTTACAAATTTGAATATTTTTTTTCAAAATAAAACCTTAGATTTTGGGAAAAAGTTTTAAAAAATCAACTTCAATTATTCTGGAATTCTTCTACAATGGAATCTGTCAAAGATTAGTAAGGATATCAACAATTGTGCCCCTTAATAATAAGGATCAATTTTTCAATTCAAATTCTAAGTATAAGATATATATATATTTTTAAAAAAATAAGAGATCAAGCAATGGTTTGATTTCTTGAAGACAAGGTTAGAGCCAACAGAAATAAGATCTAGCCATTAGAGCATTCTAGTATATAAAAACAACTCATTCAAATCAAGAAAACACTTTTTACAATTGATAAAAAAGATCATTTTAGTGTAAAGCTATTATTAGATACTATTAGAGACTTTACAAAAGACTAATAGACTTCATACCTATTTTTTTCTCATTCAATTGTTGACCGAATTATCTTGAGAAAATTATTTATCTCTTTATTCATCTATATCATCTATTAAAAGTGTTTAAGTGTTATAATTGTAAGAAGAGTTCGGTTAGATCTTTGTAGATCAATAGTTAGCCATGTATGAGGCTAGATAAGCCGAGTATAGGTTTGTGAAAGCCAAGTGTTGGATTGTAACTTCTTTCTTGTTGATTTTTTTTTATTGGGGGATCAGTTGGCACCAGTAAGGAAGATCGAGTCCTTAGTAATGGAGCTTGAAGAGAGTAATAAACACAAGGCTAAAGCTCTTTAAATCCTTTGCCTGATTCCCTTCTCCCTATCTCTTTATTTCAATTGCAATTTTGATTTTAGTGTCCTAGCCATAAAATTGTTAAATTACCATGAATCACCTAAGTTAAGTTATTAAGAGAGGTTTCTATTTTATAAATTTGAAAAATTTTAAAATTTTATAAAACTATCAATTCACACTCCCTCCCTCTTGATATCTTACATAAGACCTACAAGTGGTATTAAAACCTCACTTTAATATCAATTAGAGTTTAAGATCATGGGTGGATCCAATTATAGTTTAATTGTTTAGCCTAACAAATCTCCATTTTTCAATGGTTCTAACTTTTTTTATTGGAAATTCAAGATAGAGACTTATATAAAAGCCATAGACTATCAAACTTAGCAAATTGTTGAGAATGGAGACATCGAAGTCCTAACTATCATTTCCTTGAATGAAGATATTACTAAAGCTAAGCTCAACTCTAAGGCTAAGAGTTTGCTTTCAAGAACAATTGCATGTTTTAAATTTTATTTAATTCTATCTTATGCAATAACTAAAGATATTTGGGACACACTTGCGCAAACGTATGAAGGCAAAGAAACAATTATCATGTAGGATGATAGAAGCAATTACGATGCCGTGGCCTACTGTGTAGACAAAAGCTCATAAATAACAACATTTTTGCCTAAATTTGTTGGTATTACCTATGAGACAACTTAGTCGTCGTTTTCTTTAAAATTTTGTAACTTATTTATTGTAAAGGGTTGGTATGCCAACCTCTAAGCTATTGTAAGTGCTGTTTATCTTTTATTAATAAGAATTGTTCCAATTTTTTCATTATTCCATTTCCTTCCTACTCCCTTTGTTATTTGGCTTTTAGTTTTGTACATTGTTTAGGCTATTTGCTAGGTCTGTGCTTCGATGTGATGATTCAAATGCCATATAGTTAAGCATCTTTACGCGATTATTTGTTACTAACTTAGGGTAACACCTAAGAACAAATTAGGATAGCATTTTAATAGTATGTACTAGATGCGAGAGAGGTCATCACCCTTTTGTGAAACCTACATGACTTGATGAAGTATCATATGTTTTAGTTACCTTGCTTGATGAGGTGGTGAAGATACCTTCCTTTAGGGTGTCCTTTAAGGTTGAATGCTAGAGGATATCAAGGTCAAGTCACTACCCTCTTGTAAGTGGCCTCAGGAAAAGGAGGGGAAAGGATTTGAGCACACTTTAGGAGTTGCTTCATGATGACGAGGGGACCCAATGATGAGGTGGTTAAGACGACCTCATTTGGGGTATGTCCTGGGGTTGAATAGCTATGAAGGGACTTAAAGGGCTAGGATGTTGCCTTCCCTCAAATAAGCTGAGGTTGCTTCATGAAGATGAGGGTAACCAGTGATAAGGTGATGAAGATTGCCTCGTGAAGACTAAGGTACTCGATGACAAGGTATTAAAAACTGTGTCATTTAGGGTATGCCTTGAGGTTGAAGAGTTATGAGGGGACCCAGGGATTGGGACGCTGCTGGGATACTGCCTACACTCCTGTGGCTTTATGCTATTGTCTAAGTTGAGCTATCAAAAAGAGAAGCAATTATAATAACAATTGTCTTATTTATATATTCTCATAAACGAGACATCTCAAATGTAGGGAGGGCACATTGTCAACAAGTCAATCTAATAAAAAGAAAAGAATTCAATAAAAGGCTTTCGAGCTAGTCCAAATACACACTCAAGTTGTTTGAATTCCATGTCCTTGGTATGGGCTTTCCTTCTAATGTTTCTAACTTATAGCCTTTTTCAATCTTATTAGGTCTTCCCAATTCAGAGCGAGTTTTCCCTGTTCTTCCCTCGATCTTATAGCTTTGAGTTTTCTAAGTCATTGGGTTTGAAGACCTTATGTTTGACTTTCTTGTTGTAATACCGAGCCGCTCTTTGTTAGTAGGTAGCGAACTTGGTTTTAGCTATGTCATGTATCTCGTTGATCGTATTGATGTTAGTAGCGAGTGTAACCTGATTTATTGTAGGGCCATAATTCTAAACTTTACTAGTAAGGAGTTTAAGCTCAATCAGTGAAATGGCTTAGGTACCAAACGCTCAATGAAAATGGGTCTCTCTTGGAGAAGTTTAATGTGTGGTCCTGTATCTCTATAAAATGATGGATAGGTCATCTTTCCATCTACCTTCTGCTTAGTTAACCTTCTTATTTAGTTTGTTGAGAATAGTATTGTTGATTATTTTGACTTGGTTGTTAGTTTAGGGTTAGGCAACTGATGTGATGTGTAACTAGATACTATGCTTTCTACAGAAGTTGCAAAATTTCTCACTATCAAACTATTTTCTATCATTAGTGATAAAAGCATAAGGAACCTTGAAACAAGTAAATATGTCTCTTAAAACAATAACTTTGACAACTCAAGTAATGATTGATGCAGCTGCCTCTACTTTTACCTACTTAGTGAAATAGTTTACCACTACTATTGTTGGCCTCCAAATGTCTTTAGAAAAGGACCTAAAATGTTGAGGCCTCATTAGGCGAAAGGCTAAGGACTGGTGAAGGACAATAGGTCGCTTGATCATTCGTATTGGATTGAGGTGTGTTTTTTATCCTTAGTGTATTTTTTGCACCATTTCTTTTGTATCCTCTCATATTCGACCAAAAATATCAGAACCCTATTACTCGAGTGAAGAGGGCATGGCTGTCTATGTGATTGTTGCATATGTTAGTGTGGAGCTCCTCAATGGCTCATTGTCCCTCTTTAGTTTGCAAATGTTGCAAGAGAGGGGTATTGGTTCCTCGCCAATAAAGCTTATTATCTATTGTGGTGTAGTTATAATAATTTAGCATATATATTGATGGGAATCAAGCTACCAGACCATTGACCCACAACCGAGCCCGAGAATTAGAAAAACTAGTAAGACGAATCCTCCTATTTTAGCTAACCCCTATCGAAGTCGAGGCTGAGTACTTCCTTGCCAAGTCACCCTTCATGCTAAGTTACATTTCATGCTGAGCCGAATGATTGCCTATCTTTCTATAGTACACCGAATTGAAGAATACTCACTCACACCCAAGCCATCCAATGACTCAACATCTTCTTTGCTGCGATAGAGAGAAACTTGGTCGACTGAGCTACCTCTGCTCGGACAAGCAAGCTATTGGTACTTTTTTTTCCACATTTTCTAACATTCTCGCCAATATAACATCACCATGTGTATAATATAATGTGTAGAATCCATTGCACTAATGATTATTTTCCTTGTATATTCATTTTTACCCTTTATATCTTGTATATTACTTCCTTAAGTCTTTTCCCTTTTTAGGTAAGTTATCCTAACTTACGGGTGTAAATACCCTTATACTTATAGCTATAATAAAGATTATGATCAATACACTTTAAGTATTTCTTCCTTACGTAAATATTGCTTGTTTACTCTCGGCATTGCTCTTATTTTAACTTTTGAGCAAGGCTAGGTGGCGAGTAATCTCATCAGACCGATTTGTGCGTAGTATGGAATTGTACCGTAAGTCCTCGGAAGTTCCATTGGTGTATCATATCCTTTGGAGTTGTTCGTGGGTTTTGTTTACTTCTTCATTCGTCGTTCATTCATTTCGAACTTTCCTATTAACCCTTTCAGGTTTTATGTAAGTTCGAACTCATCCAACGATCGACTTTATCTGTTCTTGGTCACGATTCGCATCATATATATTCTATAATTATTTTGTGCTACTTTGGATATTAATCTAGTTAATTCTATAGGATTTTGAGCTTAATTTGTTTAAGTTTTAGTTTCAAGGACCTAGAGAGACAATTGATGGACTTTCAAGGGTTTTTACTAAGTTTCGAAGTCTATTTAGACAAAAGCATTGATCAAGGATTGAAATGAAAGAATTTTAAGTGAGAAACGAAGTCTAAAAAAGATTATAATTGAAGACTACGGCCATAGTCCATACTTATGCTCTCCTTATCACTCAATTCCATTGAATTTTGAAGATTTCGAACAAGTACAAGTACATGCCCAAACATCATAGTCATGTACCTAAATTGTGGACTTACAATGATTTTCAAATTTTTTATTTTTGTTAGGTTTTCTTTGTAATTCCAAGTCGACTTTATATAAATAGATGCTTAAGCCTAAGGTTACAAAGAGAGACCCCCTTTAGTGTAAGAGTGAAGAGGTTAAAGAAATAAAGGGGGCTTCTCTACTCTTTTCTTTTATTTTATTGTAATGTCTTTATTTTAATTTCTTAGTAAATCGTTATTGAATCCTATGTTTTAGGGTGACTTTTATTTATTATTAATGAAATTCAATTTATGATTATGCATATTGTAATTTAATTGTATTGTTTTTATTCTTGCTTTGATTCAATATATTGGTGATTTAATCATTGCTAGAGTCTACTGCAGAGTTTGTGAGAGCATGCAACATGATTGATTGATACAATTAGTAAAATTGCCTGACTAAAACGTTTAATAGTTTAGTTTTTTTTGGATTAGGGCAACTTAATAATGAGATTCAAGAGTGTCAAGTTTTTTTACGATGCTTTATTCAAAAGTGACTCAGGTAGAGAGGGTTCAAAGATCAGGAATTGGCTAAGAGACTTGAGTTCGTAGTAGGAACCCCTATGGTTCATGACTCAAGCTTTAACTTACACTTGAAAATTACACAATGACTATATAGTTTTATAAAATCAAATTAAAGTGCGTAAAAACTAACAAGTATATTAGGTTATGCGAGTAGTATAATTGGTGAGTCAAAGTCTTATTCCATAGGGAGCTAAGTATAAATTACTAGACTAATTAAGTCAATTCTTAAGCTAAACTATTGAAAATTAAATTAAAATAAAGTAACAACTAATTAACAAAATGAATACCAAACCAAATGTCTTAGCTATACTTTCAGGGTCTTAGGGTTGAGGAGATGTAAAAAAATCAAATTGGGATTTGCAAATCTATTCTTATTTGAATCAATCATCTAATTGATTATAAGGCAATTCATGAGTAAGGGGCTTATTAGGAATTGGAAGAAATTTATGCAATATTTGAAATTGATTGAACGAGATTTGACTAAACCCCGTAAGAACTCGTTTACTTCTCAAAGTAGTAAAGTTCTAATTATGTATAAATTATCATACTAAGGCAATTGAACTATAATTATCGAGTAAATAGTAATCCATTAACTCTATTGATCAAGTAAGTCCTTGTGACCTAGACCATATTTCCAACAGTATTAAGAGTATGAGTTCATGAATTTAATTAAAATCTATGTATTCTTATGATGAGTTTTTTAAAAAATTCAAGTTATGTTTATTACGAGTTATCAAATCTCTTTCAAGTATTTTTTAACTCTATACTAACAAGTATTGGACAAGCACTAATTATCTAGACAACAAACATAATAATTAAATCATCCATTACTCAATAATCAACATCTAATTGAGTTATTCAAGCAATAATTTATTAAATCTAGCAATTCAAAACCTATAAACTAATAAGCACAACATCCCATCACAATATTCAAATGAATTAGGATATAATGTAATTGAAATAATAAGGAAGAAAAAATATCTTAATAGGTATCTTTAAATTTAACTTCCGAAATAAAATCGGTATGTTTCGATACAATTAGAATTCGGGATGATTTTCTTTTTATAGCTAGAACATAGGGCTTTAGCGCTCTAAGACTAAAAGGAACATACTTGAAATTAAAATATCAAGTTTCTGATCATTCATGATCTCTATCCTAAGCTTTCTCTATGTATGTATGTATAAACTTAAGATATTAGCTACCGGTCTCAATTATAAAAAAGCTATCCTCTAAGCTTTAGCTACTGTCTTTTCCGACTAAGACCAAACTCCTTCTCTCGTAATAGCATCGACCCCCAAAATAACAAAATGAGGCTACCTTTAGTATAACATGGCCCCCCCCTGTGTTTGTTCCAAATTAGAAATGCTGCCAAATTCTCACTTGTGCTCCTGGAAAGAGTATTTCATCTCTTACACTAATACTGCTCCACGTGTGGGCTTAATGAACTCATGGATGGGCTAGCATCTTTTTTCCTTTATTGGGCCCTACGTGTTGGAGCTGGCACGTAACATCCTTCACGGTGGTCTACACTTGAAAACGATTAACTAAATTGGCCATGTGTGTGTGTTGCTGTTGACTTCTTTGGACAGCTGCTGAACTTGCTCGGTCCTTGCTTGGAGAAGGAAGAGTTGCTGCTGTCTTAAATCCACAATTGCTGCTGCGCTTGCTGCTTATTTTAGTGTGGAGTCGCTGCTGTTTCATAGCTGCTCTGTTTTTGTCTTCTCGTTGGAATTGCTCGGATTAATGCTCGACTAGCTAATACTTGGAACTCCTCAGCTGGGTGCTCGGGTTGAACAAATAGGACCAGAAGCTGCTGCTATTTTCCAACGAATGATGCAGCTGTCACATTTAGGGGCTGCTCATGTTTGTAGCTCTAATGACAGGTGCCGCAACTTTTCCAAATGAACTGTTGAAGTTGTGTGGAAGATAGAAGCATGCTCGGTGGAGTTACAACGTGCTGCTGCTACGATACGCTGGAAAATTTGCAGCTCACGGATTGGCTTTTGCTGTTGTAGAATTGCTTGGCAGGGTCTTGGTAAGCTCAACATCTACTTGGTCCTTTGCTTGTTGCTTGATCAGGTTGCTCGGCATCAGGACTGCAACTTGGCTTAGTTTAAGTCTGCAATTGCAGCGGACATTGGAGCTCAGAACGGGGCTTCTGCTGTTAAATTTCAAACACACAGCTTCTCGTGAAGAGGCACTTGTGGCTGGTCTTTGAAGAAGCTCTGCTCAGCATTGGCTGTTACATAAAATTGCACAGGCCGCTGCAGCTTCAAACTTTAAGTGCTGTTGTTGCTGCTGTTCAATCAAAATAATGATATAAGACCCCATGGTTAAGTGTCTTATATGGATTGTGAGAGGTTGTGGTACTAGTTTATAAGACCGTAGTTATGAATACCTTATTATGGTAATATAAGCTTAGAACTTTTGGGTCAAGTGGATAAAATGGGCCCATTAATGTTTGTTGGCTTGCTATTCACTACCTTTGGCTTGGGATGTTATAAATGAGCTGCTTGAATTGGTTGCTTGGTCGGTTTGGAAAAGGAACTTACAGCTGCTCATTGCATGTGAAGCTTGGATATGGAATGGCAATTGAAGCTGATGCTAATGTTTGCATGGAATGTCCTGCTGCCGTTCAAGTTCGTATGCCTTAGCTGCTGCCGGGAATTCAGTGAGCTATTCGGGTCTACTTTGTTCTCTAGCTACAAGCTGTTGTCATGTGGAGAGACTTAGCGGAGCTCTCCATGCTAACTGTCAAAAAAACCAAAAGAGAGTGATGAGTTGATGTAGGCATCTAAAATAAGATGGGACAGTTGGCTTCTGCGCTGGATTGTAAGCTGGAAAAATTGGTCTCTCCACGTCCTGTGGCTGCTACAAGTGGGTAGGATCTGCTGTTGCTCTAAAAAAATTATGTTGCTGCTGAAAGTCTTGTGTTCGGTGTGTAGTGCAGCTCAGTTCAATCTTGTTGGTTTCATGCTGCTGAATTCCTCAACTTGCAGCCCGTGTCTTGTAGCTGTGGCTGTGGTCTGGTTTTGTTGCATTTTATTTGCAAGTGGACTTCACAATAAGCTCCGTGGAGCGAACGCCTTGACAAAATTCGGGTCTGTTATAATGTTTGCTCTTCTAAAGTTCCATTTGCTGTCCACGGAGGAGCTCAAGAACAACTAGTATAGACAATGGAGCTCTTGGTTGTTGTTCTGCTAGGTTTGGTGGTTGCTTGGCTGTGCCCTTCATCAAGTCCTTTACAAGCTGCTGTGGCAACATGCTGTCGTTGGCTTCTAATGAGTGGCCTAGGTCGCTTTACTAGCATAGGATGCTGCTCTTGCTCCCATCTCAGCTCTCATTTGCCGTGGCTGTCAACAAGTGGGCTACTACTAGTGCTCAGGTGTGTGCAAGGCTTCGGCTGATCTGCAAATGATTGGCTTGATGGAAGACGGCTCGGATAGTGCATGGGAATTGGAGATGCTGTTAATGAGTGGAGTATGGCAAGAGAAGTCCACGTCTCAGCTGTAGGTGCTCTTAATTTGTATTAGTCTGCAATTACAACTGATATAGGAGCTCGAGTACTGCTGTTCGGAGTGTGTGGATGCTTGGTTGTACTGTTGTTACGATTTACACAAGTGCTGCTGTAATTAAAGAGGACAATCCCCTTCACAGCTGCTCAGCTTGGTTTCTTCTTAATCAGAACTTTTGAAGCTTGGATCCGGCTGCTGCTGAACTCTCTTGAAGTGGCTGATCTGATTGCCTCAATTCCTTAGCTCATTTCAGATCACCATCAGCCAAGGCGTGTCGGTTCGGTAAGTTTCAACTTCACCCTCCACTCCAAAGCAAGCCAACACCAGATAATATAAAAGGCCTGCTCCTTCACGATAGATAACAGAATCATAAAATAGAACAGGTGTTATTTGTTTGTAAATGAAATTGATTTCAGCCTAGAGCTTCAGCACTTGAAAACACTTAAAAAGGTACTTAAAAGAGATGTCAGTTCCAAGACGTGCAATTAAGCTTTCATTCTTAAAGTTGGTTTATCGAAATGAAAGACCGTAAAACACTCAAACTGCTTAAGCTTCATTTTTTAACCTTTAGTTGAGATTTTTCAATAATTGATCTAAAATATATATTTATTAATTTCTTAAGCATAATTTGTAATAAATGTGCTAATATATGTATGAATGTGTGTTATTTCAGTAGAGATAAATGAATGATTTTACTCATTTATTAGTCTAATATAGCAATTGAGATTAAATAAGTCATTAAGAACTAGGTACTAGATAACAGTAAAGATTTACTAAGGAACATGCTTTTTTTTTTTATTATTAATCTAATTGTTCTATTTATTATTCTTGTTCTTGTTCTTTTTTTTTTTTATTATCATCTTTGTTCATTTTTGTTTATGTTGTTTTATTTATTTCATCATAGCAATCTTCACTTTTCCATTTTTAATTATTCAAATAAATCTTTTATTATATAAGTTAGGTATTTGGAATGATCTAGGGATATAACTGCTAAATAATTAGATACTACTTTCATGTAAGGTTCCTCATAAGATTGACACTCAAACTCATAATCCATTTTATCTATATAGTAACTTGATTAGGTATACTTACCTATGCTAAAACCTTGTATGCAACATTAAGTTTTTGGCATTGTTACTTGAGAACTATTAGAGCAGATTAATTATGAATTTGGAAAAAAACCCTAGATGTCCAATTATTCTAACTTATCTGTAATATTTCTTTTGTTTAGTTATTTTTGGTAGACTTGATTGTTGGATTGACCCGACTTAAAACTGACTCGGAACCGCTATTTATGGGCAGCTTTAGGCTAAACTAAGCTTAGCCCTTAAATCATTTCTATTTTTTTTTCTATAATTAATTCCTTTCTTTTTTGTATTTTTTTTTCGTTTTCCTACAAATAATTTTCTCTCTTTTTTTGTACTTGTATTCTCTTTCTCAAATTATTGTATTTTCTTTCTTAGAGAAGGGGCATACATGATGATTGATGAATGCTTTCTTATCTATATATATAATACATTTACTACATATATATAATATATGTATGTATGATCTTTTTAGATACTCATGCAAGAGCCTTATGAAAAACATTTCGGTTTTTTTTTTTTTTTATATTAGGTGTGGCCCGCCTTGAACCAGCTAACTTGTTGGTTTTCAAGTAGCAAATTACCAAGGCCTTTGAGGCTCGACAATTTGCATGGCAGTTTAGGCTCACCCCTTAATTGGTTAGCTTGGTTCACTAGCCTTTCGGGCCAGTTCATGATTCGGAACTGATCCTTCTATGAATCTAATTTTTGGTATTTTTCTTCCTTGCATTATTTCTAATCTTTGAATTTTTCTAGTTTATGAAGAGGAGTAGCAACAACAATCTTATGGAATTTGATTCAAAGATTGAAATGACTTCAGGTTATCTCTGTAGGAAAGTTCATGGAACTGTAGTTTTAATCAATCAAGGTTCTCCGTTCAAATTAAAGGAAGAGTTAGAGGATTCAAAAAGTGAATAAGAGACCAAAACTATGGCATTTAACAATAACAATGATGAAGCCAACAAGACTATCATGATAACTGGAGTTGAGTCTAGTAACATGAGGCCTACAGTTCAAGCAACAAATTTCCAAATTCAACCTAATGTCATCTAGATGGTCTAATAATTGGTCTCGTTGGACGAATTGACTAATGAGGACCCTATCTCAAGTTTCCTGTAGATCTATGATAACATAAATTAACATACATTTTCTATAGTTATGTTGGGCTATTTTAGATATTAATCTAGTTAATTTTATAATATTTTGAGCTTAATTAGTTTATTTTTCATTTTCAAGGACTATGGGAGTGTTTATGAAATTTTGAAGGTTTTTATTAGGTTTTGAAGACTTCTGAGTGAAAGCATTGATTGAGGATTGAAGCAAAGGAATTTCGAGCAAGAATCAAAGTCTAATAAAGATCACAGTCTAAGACCATGGCTGTGGTTTCTATCTGTGTTACCTTCGTTGGTTAATTCCATTAAATTAGAAGATTTTGGACAAAGTGTAAGTACATGCTTAAGTTTCATAGTTCTATACCCCAATTGTTGACTTTCCATAATTTTTAAATCTTTTATTTTTGTTTAGTTTTTTTTTTTTTTTTCTGTAGTTCTAGTTCTACTTCCTATAAATAAGTGTTTAGACCTAGCGTTGTAGAGAAAGACCCTTTAGTATGAAAGTTAATAGGGTATAGAATAAAAAGGGGTTCCTCTCATCTTTTCACTTTAATTTGTCATGTCTTTATTTTGAATTCTTAGTAAATCATTGTTAAACCCAATGTTTTAGGGTGAGTTTTATTCATGAAATTTGATCTATGATTTTGTATATTGCAATCTAATAGTGTTGTTTATATTATTTTCTTTAATTCAATATACTGGTAATTGAGTCATTACTAGAGTCTATTGTCGAGTTCGGAAGAGTATGCAATATGACTGACTAATACAGTTAAGCAAGACTAGTTGACTAAAATGTTTAGCAGTTCGGTTTTTCACATTAGGATAACCTAATAGTAGGATTCAAGAGTATCATGCAATAATGTGATGCTCTATTGGGAAGTGATTTGGGTAGCAAAGGTTTCAGGGTTAGGAATTAGTGAGAGACGTGTTTCTTGTTAGTTCATAACAAGAATCTCCATAGTTTAATATGGCAACCGAGATTGAATAAATCGCTTAGGATTGGATAGTGGACAATCTTAAAGATTTACTAAGAACTTATTTCTCTTCTTATTAATTTAATTGTTCTGTTTATTTAATTGTTGTTCTCATTTAATTATTTTTATTTAGTTGTTCTTATTGACTTGTTCTATTCATTGTTGTTCCTATCTTTATTTATTTAGTTTATGACATTTCAGTTGTCATTGCAATCTTCAATTTCCACCCTTAACTATCCAATTAAATCTTTTACTGTATAAGTTAGGTAATTGAATAGTCAAGGGATATAGCTGCTAAAATTAATTAAATACTACTCACGTGTATGGTTTCTTGTAGGATTGACACTTTGACTCATAATCCATTTTATTTATACTGTAACTAGACTAGGTATACTTGTCTAAGCCGCTTAGCCACCCAATCAAGTTGTTGGCATCATTACTGGAGAACAAATAAAGTAGACTAATTAGGAATTTAGCAAAAACCCTAGATTCTTCAATTATTTTAACATACTTATAGTATTTATTTTCCTAGTTATTTTTGGTATTTCTCTTCCTTATACCATTAATAATTTTTAAATCTTTCTAGTTTATGATTAGGAGTAGCCACATTATTCTTTTAGAATTTGATCCATAAATTGAAAGAACAATGCAGTATCTTTGTAAGAGAGTTCGTGACGCCGTATAATTAATTAATCAAGATTTGCCCCTCAAATTGAAAGAGGAGTTTGAAGATATTTACAGAACAGTATAGATTAATTGTTTTATTAGACTCTTAATGATTTGAAGGCCCATCTTCACTTATTGGATATATTTGGGTAATATGTTCAATTGAAGAACACTAGGCTAAACTCAAGAGAGGGGGTAAATTGAGTTTAAGGACAAATTTGAAATTTTTTTCGATATAAATGATTGAATGCAATAATAAGAGTAATCAAAGCAACAATAGAATAATAATAAATGCAGAAATTAAAGAGATAGAGATAAAGAAGATCAAGTCTAGATATAATGTGGAGTTCGAATCGCCCTCTAATCTCTATAGATACATAATGCCTCTAACTGAGGACTGCACACCACTTTATTGATTTCACAATCCAATTGCTTCAAAAGCTACACAAGCTCTTTTACCATAACTAACTCAAGAAAATCACTTTCTTCACTCAAGATTACAAATGTGAGGACTTTTAAACACATAACTATGTCTCTTTTTGTTTGATAACAAATAAGTGTACAAGAGACCAAGGAGAAGTGAAATGAGCTCAAGAATGTAAGAGAATGTCTTTAAGTTGTAGTAGAATATTAGATCTTAAAAGCCTTTGGTCAGGTAGTTGAGCTTTTATAACAACTCCTTAAATTTTTGTCGTTGCTGAGCATTAAATGCTCCAATGGTTACTTAAAACTGACTTACCGGGAAGCCGGTAAAAATTAATCTATCGACAAGTCGGTTTTTTCACGTCAGTGAGATTTTCTTTGTGTTTTTCAAGGTTTTATACCGATAACCTGGTTCTTTCTTGAGTCGTCAACCCGGTAGGTCAAAAATCACCTAAAAATTCTTTTAACACACAAAAAACGAATACTCTTTGCAATATAACTTCAAGATCATTTGATCATTACTTTAAAAGATTAAATTTTTTTGTAGAGATAATTGATATATTTAATCATTAAGCAAGCTAATTAAAATTATTCAATTATCTTAAAAATAATCAAGTAATATTTAGTTTAATCATCCACTTGTTTTGTTTTCTTCAAAAACAATAAGTTTAATTATATACTTTTTATTTTGTTCTCATCAAATCAAATAATGAACCCTACGTTTAACATCGACGTGTTCCCCTAAGTTGGATATGTATCTATGGGGATCAAGAGTATTAATTCAATTATTTTTAAAGACAAGATTATATGGATAAGGATTATATGTCACACATGTTGGGAATATTTTATTAGATAATTAATAGGCATGTCACGAGAGAGTTAATGAAGATAATTAAAGGATTTCATGGAATTCAAATTAGATTTTTGCTCAAGCTTAAAATAGGTTGGATGTATGAAACATTATACGAAAGGATAAATCTTATCCACTTTGCTGCATATTTTTATTTGAATGTAAACTACTAGATAAAATCAAACTTTATGGAAAAAAGCAAAATTAAATTAATCTAATACACTATAAGGTTTTTGTGCAAAGGTGTAGCAAGTAACAATTGAACATTAAAACTTTGAATTTTAGGATTTATTAAGTTGAAGATAAGCTCTTGATTTGTAGGGATTCAAATTAGCAAAGGGAGTTCAAATTTTTTGAACATCTTTTGAAGAATACAAGAGTTTAAGCAAAGAAATAAGCAATGACTCGTGCTGACCTTATTCTCTATTACAGCAGCAGTCTAACATTTAAATTCAAAACAATTAATAAGAGTGGTTTAGCTTCCACAAATCAAGGATTACGCTCTCCAATGGCCAGTTCAAGATAACTCATAATCTTTCAAGACTTGTCAAGGAATTCTCTAAGATATCAGTAGAGAGATGTTGCACTTGAAGTATATATATTCAAGATAGTTTACATTTTTGAGACATGATTTAAAACTCTCAACTACAAACTTTAGTCTCAAAAAAATTTAGAGACACAATAAGCTAAATTAGAGACAACATTGTTTATTCTACTTTCATATTTATATTTCTTTTTGTACTTATACTTCAAATAACATTGTATTTAGACTTTGTACTTTTGTAAATTTTATTTTTGTGTGCTAGGCTTTATGTTAGAGGAGAGATATATTATTCTGTAGATTTGTGATTAGGTAAGGCTAGCTTAGTAAGACAGAGTAGAAGGATTGTACTTGTTTCCCTCTTGATTGAAGTATTAGAAAGTGGATAGTAGGATGACAACGGTGTAGAATATTGGGTTCCTAGCAGTGGAATTGGAAGAGTGTAGTAGGTATAAGGCTGAAGCACTATAATTCATGAACTTGATCTTCTCATTCCTACTCTCTTTTATTTTGTATTTTTTAATTGCTATCTATATTGTTTCTTGCCTTATCTAGTAAAGTAATCAAATGGGATGTTTTTAGTTAAGTTTTGCAAAAGCTTAAAATTTTCTAAGTAACCAATTCAAATCACCCCCCATTTACTTTTAAGATCTATATTTGGTATTAGAGCTTAGCTCTTCATTATTTAGAGTTAAAGATCCATGGAAATATATACATACATATATATATATATTGTATGAATTGTGCTTCTTACTTCGATGGTATTAATTTTGCCTATTAGAAATACAGGATGGAAACTTATATCAAGGAAATTGATTTTGATTCATAGGAGATCAATGAGTTTAGAGATATCTAAATTGCCATTGATGGAGATCCAATGCTTATAGAGGATGAGAAGAGAAAAATTTAGAAGAATAATCAAGCTAAAAACTTGTTATTAATGGCAATAGCTCCATTTGAATACTATTTTATTTCTTCTTGTAGGATTGCAAAAGACATCTAGGATACCTTGAGTAAGATACACTAAGGAACCATAACAATCAAGAACACTCTGATTGATTCTTTACTTCAATAATATGAATTGTTTAAGTTTCAACTGGGTGAAAAAATACGTGATGTGTTTAATCATTTTACAGTAATAACTAATGAATTTGCTTTGTTAGGTAAAAGCATTGATGATTTTAACCTTATCCAAAAGATGCTAAAGATTTTGTCTAGGTCTTTGGATGCTAAGAAGATGGAAATTGAAGAAGCATAAGACTTATCTAAACTAACAATGAGCTAACTATGGGAAAAGTTACTTACTTATGAGTCTCATATCAAACATAGAAAATGAACCAAAAAGTAGAAAGAAGACATTTGTATTCAAAGTCTAAGAAGTTGATTTAGAGATCGAATCAGAGATAGATTGATGGAGTGCTGTCCCCTAAACCCTTCGCTCGACCTTGACTCCGAGGCTTACAATCTCTTATAAGAAGGATCCTGTCTTCTTAACTTGTTGAAGATGAGCTCTAATACATGGAAGAGCTGTAGAAGAACTCCTTAAGGCCTTAACTCAAATACACTCTACTTTGTTCGGACTCTTATCCAGTCCGACCAGTTGAGTAATGAATCTAACTTATTAAATGCTAAGGCATATCTGCCGAATGTTGAAACCTACCTATTGAGTGCCGAGTTAGAGGTCCTTATACATCGAGCTCTCTTTTTCCATCATATCGAGCTATAGCTTTACCCAATCACCTTGGCAACGTTCAATACAACATAGTAGCAACAACTTCAATATAGACCGACCCAGTATACGTGAACTCTATCTTAGTGTACCACCTATCCCTTACTTTTCTAACATTTGTTCTATATTGTGCCACCTATCCCTTACTTTTCTAACATTTGTTCTATATTCCTTTTTGTCCTTTGTCATATTTACCCTTTTTGCTTGTATTAGGATTCTTCTTCTTACATTATCCTCTATGTAATTTCCATTATTGTATTGTTGCCCTAGGGACAAACTATAAATAGCCCCTTATTTTTCGTAGCCGAAATCCTTTTACACCTTACAGTTAATGAATATTCCTATTCTTATAAGACACTATTCTTTGAGTACATCTGATAGAAATCAACCCCCTATACCGATCATAAGAAGCCGAGCTAGAGGACTTTAAGGACTTACTTGAAGAATACTAGCTCGAACCCTTATTCGATACGAAAATTCCTATCTTAACCTCTATGTTTCCCTTTTCTGTCGACTTGAGTACCAAGTCTTTACATACACTAGGCTTGTTGAGCAACTGTGCTATGACAGAATATTCGAGTAGACAGTGCTAAAACTATCCAAGTCGAGTTCTCGAACCGACAACAGATGTTCAACCCCAACCCCGACTGACTACTTTACAACAAGATTGATTAGGCCCCCGACTTGATCCAGATTAAGTCAACCCCTAACTACAAATTCTTTTCTCATCTACTTTGTACCATATTTCTAACGTTTAGCTATAGAGTAACATGTGTCTTTTGGTACAACATTCCAAAAGGATTCTTTACTTTCCATATTGAATATTCTTTATTTTTTTTTTACCCTTTTTAGTATGTATTACGTAACCTAATTATAAGAATAACCTTTTGTCTTTTCATACATGTAAAATGACCCTAGTAGATGTATATATAAACTTTTACTTAATTGTACGCAGATAATCAATCCGATATTATAATACTGTTCAAGTTTCCTTTGAGTAACCCTAATGTTCTCATTACCCTTTAACTCTTAACTATTGTCTTTAGTAAGGAGTAATTAGTAATAGTGAGTGACCTTTCAGTTCAAACAGGTAAGTCATATCTAACAAATTGTAGGCCGAGTAAGATCAATTATTGTGTCATATTTAGTTGATAGCTACTCGAGCTTTGTTAGCTTTTCTTTGTTTTCTTTTTTGCTTGCTTCATTGTGGTGTTTCTCCATATGTTAGACCTTGGAGACGCATTAATGTCCTTTTCATACTCTTATATAATCTTACCGAGCAACTCGAGATTAGTGATGAGTGGACCTTAGTATTCACTTATGTGTCATATCAGGCGAAGTATTGAGTTGTATTATGTTAATTGGTGTGTCATATCTTATGAGCAACTTTACAGAAGCTATTATGTTTGCCTACTTATTCATTTCTTCTTTCTTCAATATTTTGAAGGACCTATTGGTTACCTTCTCTTTGGTAAGTGCTAATGATTAACGTAACTCCTAGGTACATTATAGATTCAAAAATAGATAATGACGAGGACATAACTTTGCTGGTTAGAGGGCTCAAAAGATTACTCAAGAAAAAGGATAAGAAATTTTTTTAATAAACGTTTTTCTTTTGATCAATACAAATATGATGTAAGGAAGAGTTACAAAGAAGAGGAAAAGGAAAAGAAAGAGAAAAAGGAGTTGGTATGCTATGAGTGCAAGAAGTCTGGGTACATCAAATACAAATGTATAGTCTTACTAAGAAATTACAGAAGTACAAGAAGAAATGAAAGGCATTACTGGCCATTTAGAGTGACCTTAATGAATCCGAGGTTGATTTAGAGATCGATTCAAAGACTAATTCAGAAATAGAAGAAGACAGCCTATGTTTCATGACTATTTTTGAGGTAAATTCTAACTCTGATGATGATGATATGCCTGAAAGTGTGCATAAATAGATTAAGAGTTTATCAAAAAGCACTTGAAATGGCTAATTCAAAGTTGAATAAATAAGATGATGAAATTGAGGCATTAAAGAATGAGAAGGATGCATTGTTATGAACGAATTCCTCATTGGTTGATGAGAATGATATATTAAAAAATGATAATAAAGCTCTGCAGATGGATAATGAAAATCTAAGATGAGTCAACATAGCTTAGTAAAGGAGAATCTAATATTAAAAGAAGAAATTAAGGAATTACAAGTTAGAATTGATGATTTATCTAGCATGATTAACACAACATTAAAAAAGTTTAATGAAAATGATGAGAAATCATAATTGTTGTTGTCTTCATAAAGGATAGATAACTCTAAATATGGACTTAGCTACAAACATGGAGAATCCTCTAAAATGACTAATAAAACCATGTTTATAAAAAGGGAAGGAAATAGTTGGTGTTAAATATGTTAAAAATAGTAATTTGCATGTGAAAGCTAAGTTTGTTGTGTAAGGCAGCTAGTACAACAAAAGATACTCTAGTCAAAATAACAAGTATTCGATCAGGGGATGTATGATAGATAAATTTAGAGGCTACCTAAGCTAAAATTTGAAGAACTAGGTAATTTATAGGTGATGGGTTATTGAAGACTGGCCCAATCACTCTCGTATACCTCATAGGCCTCCAGTCCCTTACTTGAAAGATTCTTTGTCGTTAACCTGTCGACGACAAAAAAGAGTATGCTGAAGGAGAATGGTTGAATTCCTTAGGAGCTCCGGGTGGTCATATTATGCTTTGTTCGAGTATTAATGCCAACTGTCTTCTGGCCAAGACCTCTATATCGAGTGATTAGACATTCATCTATAGAGAGTCTACTGTCGAGTAAAGAGATCTACCTCCTTGGCCAAGTATTTATCTCTCGACGTCCTACCCAACTCTCATGGCACCTCCTTCACATCTCGGCCTTTATCTCTATACGTCTTGACTCTTCCTACCTACTTTACTTAGAGAATCCTAGCACGAAACCAATGTCGCGTTGCCACCTGTCTGCATCACTTGACATTGTATGATTTTCGCTTTTTGTCTTTTTTCCCTTTTATCCTTCTCGTATATACTAGGGTTTCCCTTTTTGTATATACATTCTTGTAATTTCCTTTTTTTGTAATGTTGTCCTATAGACTTATTATAAATAGCCCCTTCTCCTTGGAATTATCTTATCTCAGACATATACATTGAATATTCTGTTCTTGTGAGGCAACCCTCTCCAAGTCCATTTTCCCATACATTCTTATTTAATCTTATCGAGTAGCTCAAGATTAGTGGCGAATGGACCTTGACATTAACTTACGCGTCATATAAAGTGAAGTGTCAAGTCGTATTGTGTTTGTTGGTACGTTATATCCTCCAAGCAGCTTCATGTTAACTATTCTAGTTAGTTCATAGTCCTATTTACTCTACTTTTTTTGATATTTCAAAGGACCCATTTAGTCCAATTCTACTACCATAAATCCTAGTAATAACTGAGCTCCTAAGCACATCAACAGGTATATATCATCTAATTCTTATGCGTGCTTCTTTTGTAACAGACCTGGTCATATTGAGAAGTATTGCTTTTATAAAATGAATAAGCTCATTACTCAATAAGCTCAATCTTTGAATAATATGATCTTGAATTTTGGTAGTCTTAGCTAGTCTGGTTTCCAAAAAGGACTTAACCGTATTGTGGTAATTACATGAACATGGAGCAAGATTGAAAGGAACATAGTATCTGGATAGCAAGTGTTCACATCATATGTTGGGTGATGCTTCATTGTTCACAAGCTTATAATGGAAAGAAGGAGGTCATGTTAAGTTTGGAAATGATGCTAAATGGAAAATAATCGTAATTGGTAACATCGACATACCCCTTTATATTGTAGAAAATGTGTGTTTAGTTAGAGGCTTAAAACACAACTTATTAAGTATAAGCCAATTATGTGATAAAGGTCGTAAAATGGTGTTTGACCAAAATAAAGTAGAAGCATATAATAAAGATGATGTTAATTTACTTGAAGGATTTCATAAGAAAAACATATATCTTGTTGAACTTGCTAAAGTAGAAACTGAAAGTTTTTTTTTTTTTTACTGTTTCTAATAATATATTCTTGTGGCTTAAGAAAGTTGGGCATGTCAACTTTAATCAATTAGATAATTTGTTTAAAAATAATCTAGTCCATGGGTTGCCTAAAATGAACATAAAAGATGACATTCATTGTGCCACTTGCATTAAAAATAAGATGAGTGTTGTCTTACATAAGTCAAAACATGTTATATCAACAAAAAGGCCATTAGAACTTTTGCATCTTGATTTGTTTGGTCCCATTTGTACATTGAGCTTAGGTGGTAATACGTATGGCTTAGTTATTGTAGATGACTTTTCTCATTATACTTGAGTTTTGTTTCTATGTCATGAGAGTGATGCTTTTTCTGCTTTCGAAAAGTTTTTCAAATAGGTTTAAAATGAAAAAGGTTTTTCCATCATTAGTTTACAAATTGATCATGGAAGAGAGTTTGAAAATGATGATTTTACAAAATTTTGTGAACAAAATGGTATCACTCACAATTTTTCAACCTCATACACTATGTAATAAAATGGAGTGATAGAACATAAAAATAGAACAATCTAAGAAATGATACGGACCTTATTAAATCAAAGTGGTGTAGCACAATATTTTAAGGCCGAGGCAGTCTCAATATCATGTTACATCATTAATTGTGTCTATATAAGTCTGTATATCAAGAAAAAATTATATAAGCTACACAAAGGTAGAAAACCAACTGTATCTTATTTTTATGTATTTGGTTTTACTTGCTTTATTAAGAAATTAGGTCTAAATCTTGGTAAGTTTGAGGCACTAGTAGATAAAGGCATATTCTTAGGATACTCCTTAAATAGCAAAATATATCATGTCTTTAACGAAGTTACTAGAATTGTAGAGGAATTTATAAATGTAAAATTTGCTTGTGAGATCAAAGTAGATGATTCTGATGATGACGTACAGGTTAAAGCTAAATGTAAGAATGAAAATGTACTACAAGGTTAAATAGGAACTTTTGAAGAGCTTAAAGTTGCAATCTCATTAGAATCGAAATTAGAAGTAAATTCAAAGGCTAAATCTGAAGCTCCCTAGGTATCATTTGAACCTTTTGGAACAATAAATTTAAGTCTTACCATCCACCTAAACAAGTAATCGGTAATATCTACTCTGGAATAAAAAAAAGAGCTAGTTTGAGAAACATAGAAAATCATTTTGCTTTATTATTTGAGTTTGATCCTAACTTTATTGATGAAGCATTATTTGATAATAGCTAGATAAGTGTTATGTAAGATGAGCTAACTTAGTTTTAGAGAAACCAAGTATGGATACTTGTTCTTAGGCTTAAAGATAAATCTATCATAGGAACAAAGCGGGCATTTAAAAATAAGTTAGATGAGTATGGAAAAATAGTAAGAAACAAGACAAGATTGGTAGTTAAAGGCTATTCACAAGAAGGAATTGATTTAAAAGAGGAGGCATATGAATCAATAGCTAGGTTAGTGGCTATTAGGTGTTTGCTTGCTTTTGCATGTTACAAAGGCTTTAAATTATTCCAAATAGATGTAAAAAGTGCTTTTTTAAGTGGTTATATTGAGGAAGAGGTATATGTAGAACAATCTCGAAGATTTGAGGATCTGTTTAAAGAGGACTATGTATAAATTAAGAAAAGCCTTGTATGGATAAAAACAAGCTCCTAAAGCTTGTTATGAAAGACTTAATGACTTGCTGATTAAAAATGGGTTCCAAGGAGGAAGATAGATATGACCTTATTTATGAAACACTATGATAATAATCTATTATTAGTCTCGTTATATGTTGATGACATTATTTTCAAATATAATAATGAATTATATTGTAAGGAGTTTTCTAAGCTTATGCAAACTGAGTTTGAGATATCTCTAATAGGCGAGTTGAACCTTTTCCTTAGACTTTAAATAAAACGGATAAGTGATGGAATCTTTGTACATCAAAAGGAGTACACTAGATAGATCTTAAAGAAGTTTGGACTAGAAAATGTCAAAGGAACTACTATACTCATGTCAACTTCAACCCGGTTAGACCATGATGATACAGGGAAGAAAGTTAATGAAAAACTTTATAAGAGTTTGATTGGATTGTTATTGTATTTAATTGCATCATGAATAGACATATTTTTTCTTGTACTTTAACCCATTGATGAATTTGGATACGATTTGGTCTTCAGGGTCGACAACTTTGTAACAGATCATCGACATCTGGAACTCCTTTATGTAGGCATCAACATTTGATCCTCTTTGCCTCAACTCCTTTAACCTTTTCAATGCATCCTATAAATATGAACTCAGAACAAATCTTCACCTTATGACTCTCTTCATTTCATCCCAATGCCTAACTTCATGTTCTCCTTCTCTTCTTTAAGTAGCTTGTAGATTCTTCAACCATAAGGTAGCATAATTAGTAAACTCCATCATAGCAAGTTTGACCTTAGTATTATCAAATACTTCATGACATTCAAACTGCTTCTCAATCTTATCTACATAGTTTAGGTAGTCTTCGGCATCACCACTCATAGAAAAACTAGGGATATGCATCCTTAACCCTTCTACTTTAGGAGCTCAGAAATTCCTCTCCTCCAGTTTATAATACTCCTTTGCTTTATCATGTACGTTCTCATCCTCCTCTTTGATGTCTTTTAATACTAGTCTACGTCCAACAAGTTTGCTTACTCCTCCAGCTTTATGTAGACGAACTAAGGCATTAGCTTGGATGTAGCGGTCATTGCCTTTCTTACGTTGCTCATTGGCTTGTCCTCTATAGGGTTCATTTTTGGCTCATTGCTTATCTTTGTTTATGGTAGTTACCAAACTAGATATCGAGTTAATAAGTCTATCCAATCAGTTACCTACAGACAGGGGTATGAAACTCTCTTGCTGACCTTTACCATTTCGAGCACCACTCTCTTGGTTACCTAAAGTTCCTTGAACACTAGAATAAAATATTTTTTTCTATTACAAGAGATTAACAACCGAAGCACAATTCAAAGATCTTCCCACAAATTACAACGACAGAACAACACTTAACACTTACTATAGCTATTACAACCACATATAATAAACTTATTTAACATGTACTTTGTTTCGTGAACAAGAAACAAGGGAAAATAGAGTACAAAGTTTCTTTAGTATTAAACGCTCACAACTACTATAGACAATTTCTAAAACCACCTACAGTAGTATAAGCCACTTGAAACACCAAGTAACAGTAACTTACTCGAACGTAGCTAAGCTCTAATACTAAGATGATATGGATCGCCGGGAAGGTAATATACGATTGCCATTGTCATGCAACTAGGGATAGGTCCACACTGCAAGATGGTCCAAGGAGTAAATGGTAATTGAAGGTTGAGTGAGGGTTCTTGTGCACCGAAGGTGGATATGATACACCAATACCTCATACAAGCTTAGGTCGCACTTGATATTAACACGAATTTAGCTAGAGGGCACTCCCTACTAATCTATGCTCATAATGGACTAGATAAGAGTAATTAGGAGCAAGCAAGGACACTTAGCTCACAAAGGAAAAATATGTCTAAAATTCAATTCTTACCGTTCTATTCTCCTATAGCTATTATGTTCAACAAGTATTTATGTGAACCAATTAGGGTAAGTCCCAGGTTTACATAAATTACAAAATGATTCTTATTAGAAAAAGGAAAGATACATAATTTACAAGGGTAAAGTTGTAATTGGACAAAAAGGATATTCTATCGTAGAAGGACAGTAAGGATGTCAAAAAATGGGGCGTGTATCAACTGTCCATTCTGTAGTCTTAATGATGTGGTTTACCGAGCAGAAAAGGTTTTGAGCAGATCAGGTCAGTGCTGGCTACTCGAATGTTCAAGGTTGAGGAGGGATTGGTCCAGTAGGATACCCATTATTTGGTTGGCTTCGGATCGTTGGCTTGGGAGTGGGTAGCTTGGCCTCGAATCCGCTTCAGTAAGGTATGTGTAGATTCAACGTTTGGCCTTAGTGTGGCAATAAATAGTCGGCTTGGTAACTGGTTAGGAACCTCAGGTTTCTTCTCAATAAGATAAAGAGAAGTTAGGGTAGAGTATCCTAATAGGCTAATAGGCTAGGCTAGAGAATGTCTTGTTCTTCTAAGCTCAGCTTTGCTTAGACAGCTTGGTGAACCACATGAGTGAGCCCTTGAGCCTAAGAGAAAGTGATTGGTTTGTGATACCTATCAGTTCTCCTGATGGGTGAAAAATCTGATGAAAATATTGTTGTATTGACATCCTAATAGGAGTGCCAACGTAGCATTACCTAAGTCTGGCTGGAGAGGTACCCGATGGAGATGTCTAAGCTGAATACACTTGAAAGCGAGTAGGGTAAGGTGGTCCGAGGAGGACAAATTAGAGTTGAGTGCTTAAGTGTCGATCCAAATGGGCAATCTAAGATGAATGCTCTTTAGGCCAAGCTAGGCATTCAATGCTGAAGTGAAGATTAAGTGGGTTGAACACTTCAAGTGATAGGAGTGTAAAGCAAAGGTGCTAAGTATGTAGAGGCATTGGATGGTTTAGGCTGGCAGGGATGAGTAGGCGACGGTAAAGTCGAGTAAGGCTAACCTATTCATACTGAACAATGGTGCTGGGGAAGTTTTGTTATTGATGTGGAAGTTGAAGGGGCCTTAGCCAAGATTCTTAGGGAAGTTGGCCTTTCAAATTCTTGTCTTGGTGTACATTTCCAAGGTACATTTAATGTATCGTGATAGGTGCCATATCTTTGCAAACTTATATGTTGTTGCAGACGTTTTGTCTTTTAAATGCAGCCACTTGATCAAAATTGTTGCTAAGTGTCATCATCACATTGCATTAGGGTGATTGTGTTCATAAAGATCCCCATAACTACTAGTGTGCTACTATAGATTTCTTACCTATAAATATACCTTAAGATAGCCATTTGTATGCTTTCTGCATTTCATACCCCCTTTGTATCTAATACAAGAATTGTTATTCTTCGAGTTTTTTTGTCTCCAACTCCAACTAAGCTCAATTAAGTTTGTAACTTTCCTTTAATTTTCGTCTTTTCGCATTAAAATGTCGTATTCAATAACAAACTTTGGTGAGCATAACATAACATCCTTTGACTCCAAGGCCATAAGGAGTGTTACTCCCCCTTAAGAACAAAGGAAGAAGCTTCGTCCTCATTGGCACAATCAGCTATGGAGATAAGGAGGCAGCTGGAGGCATCTAATAGGGTGGCAATGATAAGTGCTATCCCTTAAGGTAGATATTTGGGTAAGCCTTTAGAGGCAACTATTGACACCTACGATAGGGTTGAGAATAGCATAAAGTTGAATGATTGGGTGAACAAGAGCAAAGCAATCATTATCAACTAGGTTCTTAGGAACTTTATTGTAGTGAATTCCAAGGCTTGGTGGTACGATTGCCATGGGCGGATAAAAGGATAGCCTTGTTATTAGGGAGGCGATTAGTGGTATATGAGGAATCCTTGTAGCATGGGATGCACCTACTCTTCACTGAATTTGAAAAGGAGTTATTCAATTATCATTGATGCTGCCCTTCTTAAATACCTTTAAATGGATGGAGGTTGCTTAAGGCCTTTTAGGCCTTGTGTGAATACCTGGTGGTGAGAGTTATGCTTGAGCTCTCCAATCACTTTTATTTGTAGAAGTCTTTGAACAAGTGGACTTACCTCTAGAATCGTTTAGGCAAGAAATTATTTGGGAGCTTTGACTCGTTAGTGAAGAACTAGTAGGACAAGTTTGTATGGTAGAGTTGCTTGGGGAGGTAGACTTTTGAATGTAGTAGATTCCACTGGTCTGAATTAGGCCTTAAAAGAAGCTTGGCTTGAATGACATCAAGGCTACCTAAGAGATTGAGGCCTTTATGGCTTTGAGGAGTAACAACGAGATCAATGCTAAAGAGACAATACAAAGATACTTCAAATGATTGATCTTCGAGCTCTTCCCAAGCATGGAGAGAACTATCATGAAGGTAGTTATGAAGAAATTGTTGGAAGGTACAAGTTTATCCTCGCTGTGAATTGCCTCCTTCGTTGTGCCAGCATGGGCTTGCTTGAAGCTATACTTTGTTCGTAATGTTTTTGAGGAATAAGGGGTCCTCCTTACTCGTGCTATTCATGATGGAGTTTGTGAGTAATTGAATACACTTACATTGTGTTGATATTATTTGTTTATTTCTTTATAGGTGAGAAGCTAGCTGAGGTTAGGGAGTTGCCATGTCTTTTTAGGCTGGAGTTGCTAAGGCTAAGTAGAGCAAGGCGAAGCCAATTGCCAAGGTTACTGTCCTTAAGGGCAAGGGTATGGGTCCTACATTAGTGGTAGGGGAGACTAGCTAAATGGAGCCACTCACTCTTCCTCATGGGGCTCTCATCAACGGTACCTCCACTAAGTTGGTGGTCACCGAGCTAATGAGCACGATCTCTCTTATTGCTAACTTTGCTCATGTATACATGCCCATTACTATATGGGATGACATTCCTATTACTGATGAGCCAAAGTTGATAATGCTTCCCTTTTCCTCCAAGCACAAAGGGAGGAGGCCCAAAACCAGCACGGCTGAGGAGTTGGTAGGCTAGAAGAGGAAGTTCCCCAAGGGGAGGGACGTATTGGCCCTAAAAAGGACTAAGTTGTTGGTATTGCTTGGCTCCCATCTAGTCACCACCATTTTGCCATGGACTAAATGGATGAGGCCTAAGCTGAATCCTTGTTGAAGCATTGGAGGGTGAAAACTATTCTAAACTCTTATAATAAGGTTTGGTACTAGTCTATTCGGCAAAAGATGAGGAAAAGACTAATTTGTTATCCAGCGCTATCTTTATCGAAGGTATTGTATTTGGTTAGAGAATCCTAATGATCCCCTAAAGGGTTACAATGCAGACAATTTAAGGCATTAGAGTCGAATAAGATCAAATTCCATTTAGGGTGTTTAGACAATTTCACACTAATCCAGTCATCATACCCAATCCAAGAATTTAAATACTCAAACACATGCATAAACTATTTATAATCAAAATCATACACAATCCTAAGTCTTTGAGTACCATAAAAGAGTACTCCAATACGGTAAAGTAATAACCCAACTTACTTAGAATTCTTGGTCACTCAATCACTTAATTGTAGGTCAGTTCGTCTTCAGGTATCCTATAATACAAATACGTCTTTTTAGTACTTATATTTTGATGATACATATTCTAAGTTATAATTTAACTCATTTCTTCATATATACCTACTATTTACTAATGATTCATTCTACCTTAGTTCGTAGTTCGGTTTCTAGATTAGATTCTAGTTTTGATTCTACATTATCTCTAACTACAAGGAATCTTAAATATGCTTGAATCCTAATGTGAAATTAATCACATTAAGCTCGAGTATTTTAATATCACATTGGGTCTTAATTTAATGTTTTAACCTATTCGGTACACTCTAACCTTAATTGAGGTATTGGATTTACTTTTGATGTGAGGAAATCTTATATTTTTTATACAATTACCTAAAATTAAAATTTGTTTCAGATTTATTATATAATGATTTTTATTATTATATTATCCAAATAAACCTAATTTTTCATATTTATTAAATTTCCAATTCCACATAGTCCTAATTTCCTACAATTATCACATAATTCTTATTTTAATTACACTTAACACTCTAAAGAATATAATTAGGTTTCCACATCTGAGATTAACATCGTTAAATATCTAATTACCATCTAAATCAGTAATTAATTACTTAATCACCTAATTAACCTATAATTACCCAATTTTTTTTTATCATTTTAAGGCTAAAAAATTACTTAAAAATTTTGAAAATTAAATTTGAAAAAATAGCCTTAAAGCATTGTTCTATATCACTTAAGCATTCTACAAAAAAATAAAGATAAAAAATTGAGCTCCAAACTACACTCTTAAATTTATTTATTTTTAGTTCTAATCATGTTCGGTTTTCTTTAATTTCTTTAGAACCCTATATTTACAGACGTGATTAAACTTAATCCCTATTTTTCCCTAAATCTACGTATAATAAAACGTCAGAATAATAAATTTTATAATTTTCTAGGTAAAATAAATAATTTTAAGAAATTTTACAAAATCGGAGAAGATGTGAGACTCACTTGGTCCGATGGTTTTTTGGCCTCCAACTCCAGTTCAGGTGTGTCGGCCAGTCTAGGCAGTAGGTTGGTGGTGGTGGTGCATGGGTTTGGCATTCTTGCTCCCTTTGCACAATTTTGGGGTAAATTTCTAAAACCCTAATTTTTTTCTCCAAATTTCAATGCTCTCAATTTTTCCAAACTTCTAACTGTCCAAATGAGTTTTGTGATTTTTCTTGCTTTTTATAGAGCCTTATAGTAATTATTATGAATTAATTAGATAAGATAATGCTCAAATCTCTTTCAAATTTACCTTTTGTGCTGCTTATTTTTTAATGGTTAATTTTTCTTCTTTATTTCCTGACCTGCCACGACCAAATCTAGGTCAGTCCTTATTCCTCTAATTTTTTTTTCCTTAATTATTTTATAATTTTATTTAATTATTTAAAAAGTTTATATCTAATTTCAAGCAATTTAGGTAATTTCGCTTATTTTTATCTACACGTAAATACATATGGGGTATATGGGAATATTCCTAATTATTATTTAGGTCATTCTATAA
Source organism: Lumnitzera racemosa (assembly GCA_024138005.1). Taxonomy (NCBI): domain Eukaryota; kingdom Viridiplantae; phylum Streptophyta; class Magnoliopsida; order Myrtales; family Combretaceae; genus Lumnitzera; species Lumnitzera racemosa. The sequence continues at coordinate 61,938,422 of JAMXBC010000010.1, read as the reverse complement.
TTTTTAGTATACATATAATCTATCTTTAGCAATTTATTAGTTATTAGATTATACTTTTCGCCTTTTCGCCTTTTCGATAATTAACAAGTATTATACTTAAAATTTGAAAATTTTATGGTCACTTATTTTATTATTTATTTTCTTAAATTCAAGTTTACAGGATCATTTTTAGTAATATTTCTAAGTATAGTTTATAATTTAGATTTGATCGGATTCTTTAACCAATCGCCCTAAATTTTGTATATTAAGTTCGATTTTACGGTCATTTGGCTTAACTTTAGGGCTTACAATTGCTACAAAGAGCTATTGGGAGAGGTAAAGGATCTTTGATTAGATGTGCTTAGAGTTCAGGAGGATTTCAAGGAGGTGAAATCTTATTTTAAGTGAATCCATAAGAAATTTTGCATGGCTAATTGACGTCTCCATTATTGCTATGTGCAAAATGTTGCTCTAGAAGCTAAGTTAGACGAGGAAAAGAAAGGCTAAGAGGAGGTTGAGGGGGCTAGCAAGGAAGCCAAGGTACCGAAAGCTCAGTTGATGGAAGAGCATTAGTCTAAGGTTAACCTCCTTAAGATAAGGTTGACCTCTTTAAGAAGTAGGAAGAAGAGCGGAAGGCTAGGGCGGAGCTTAACCATTACAATGTTGAGCTACATGTGTCGGTCTCTTGGCTATAGACAGTGTTAACAATGAAGGCAACAAAACGTGACTTTGCTAAAAAATACTTCGCAGGAGTTAGTTGGTAAGAGAATCGAGTTGGAGCGAAGGATCCAGGAGCTCTAGCAAGGGACTAAGGAGATGAAAGAGACCATCACCAATTTGGAGAGTGGTGAAGTCCTTAGCGAGGTTGCTGAGAAGAAAACTATGGATAACTTCTTAATAAGTCGATAGTAAGGTGAGAAGTGCCAAGAAATTGCCCTCGAGTGTGGTTGAGATTTTCACAATGACGTGCTTAACCATCACTTCGGCTTTGATTTGTTTTGGATTAGTTAGACAGTCCAACTTATAGGAAGGAGAGGGTAGCTAGAGCAAGGGAAAGGATAGCTGCTTAAGCAATCAAGGCAATCCAGGATACCCCTCCTGTTATCGAGGTGACGTAAGGCACTCTTACATATACTTCTACCCCGGTAGCTTAGCAGGAAGTCACCTCTGAAATTGCTTCGAAGGAGGAATATGGGTAGGGTGACCCTCTTACTGACCCAAGCCAGTAGACTCTTCCTCTTTTGCCTTTAGCCCAAGTTCAGGTAGTTCAAGGCCCAACTATTCGAGTAGATTAGTCTTCCGAGTGGATAGACGTATTGGACTTCTCAAAATTACCAAAGCTGGCTAATCCGAAATAATGAATTGTTGTCTTTTTCATCCATTTTCTTTTTTTTTTTCCTGACACACTTGTAAGGAAAATTCCTTTATTAAGTTGGTATGCTAGCCTTTATTCTTTGTAAACAATTTATACATGTTGAATGAACGATCTTACTTTTTTCTCTACTTGCATTTCTTTTTTATTCATGTACTTTTGGTTTGTTAAATAGTTGTAGCTTTGATACTTAGGTGGTTGCATGCTTGGAGTCAGTGTTGTTGTAACAAGCATTATGGGAGTTCCTTAATCGTGTAAGCGGTATTCCCTCTCATTGAGGTTACTTAAGAGGGGGGGGGGGGGGGGGGGTCAGGTTATCAGTTGTGCAAGGGGTGTTTCCCCTTGCTGAGGTTACTTGATGCGAGGTTAAGTTAGTAGTGTTCTAACCTGTCTAAACGTAGGAGTCCCTTAGTTGTACAAGGAGCGTTTTCCATTGTTGAGATTATTCGAGGGGGGTTAGGTCGGTAATGTTTCAACCTACCTAATAGGTAAGAGTCACTTAGTTGTGCAAGAGGTATTTCTCCTTACTAAGGTTACATGATGGGGGGCTTAAGTCGGTGATGTTTTGACTTGCCCAAACATAAGAGTCCCTCAATTGCACAAGGGGCATTCCTCCTTATTGAGGTTACTTAGGTTAGGGTCGGGTCAGTGGTGTTCCAACTTACCCATGCCTAAGAAGGCATGTAAGTTAGAAGTCTGTTCACCCTTTAAGGGCTAAGACATAGTACAAAAATAAGAGAGAGAGAGAGAGAGAGAGAGAGAGATTTACAAGAACATTTGTTGATATTTACAAGAGCATTTACAAGATATTCTACATTAATCGAAGTAAAACCAAAGATTATTGGCATTCTAAGTATGTAGGATGATCTCTCCATTTAATCTTTCTAAGTTCTATGCTTTGTTCCCCATGCTCTCTCTAACCTTAACCAGGTCTTCTTAATTAGGGGCTAACTTCCCTTATCTCTCGCATGAGCTAGTGGCTTCAAGCTTTTAGCAAACTAGGTTTCTAACCTTAAACTCCTTGTGTCTAATTGTCTCGTCATGGTACCTAGCTGCTTGGTACTAGAAAGTAGTCACTCAAGCTATAGTGAGGCCTCTAACTTCTTTGATAGTATCTATACTGGCCTGCAGTAGGGACTCTTTTAAGATGGCATTGAATGACTAAGTTCGAATATTGGGAATTTCTAACTCAATGGGGAAGACTACTTTTGATCCAAAAGCTAAGCGAAATAGGGCCTTACTAGTAAAGGTACAATGAGTAGTCTTATATCCCCTTAAAATATTGGGTAGCTCATCTGCCCATGCTCCTTAAGCTCGGTCTACCCTCTTCTTGAGGCTTTCAAGGATGACCCTATTAGTAGCCTCAACATGTCGTTGGATTGAGGGTAAGGTAACCAAGGTGAAGTGAGATGTGATGTGGCGCTTAGTACAAGACTCCCTGAATCCAGGGTTGTTGAACTGCTACTTATTGTCCATGATGAGAGCATAGGGAATCCCAAACCATGAGAGGATGTTATTTGTACAAATGACACAATGCTTCTCTTAGTGATTTTAGCCATGGCCTTGGCCTCAACTTACTTCATAAAATTGTCAACAGCCATGATGATGAACTGCCATCCCCCTTAAGGCCTTTGGAGAAGCTCCAAGGATGTCGATGACCTATTGGGCAAATGGTTATGGACTGGTTAGGGGTTGGAGATTGGTGTTGAGGGCGTGAGTGATTGGGGTGTGCTTCTAGCACTAAGGGCATTTTTGACCTACTACCTTAGCATCTTGCCTCATGGTAGGCCAATAGTATTTGAGCTAAAGAACTCGAATGCTGAGGGCCTGCGACTAAATATGGTTGTTGCATACACCAGCATATAGTTCTTCTATGATATGTAGCCTCTCGTCTACTTGGAGGCATCTAAGCATGGGAAGACTAACTCCCCTTTGGTATAAAACTCTATCTATTAGCGTATAATTGGCAACATGGTACCTTCTTAATCTCCTTCCTATCATCTGGAAGTATGCCTTAATCTAAATAACTCTGGATAGGGTCCATCCAACTTGGCTCAAGGGTGTTGCTATAGGCTCTAGGACCTTAGTTGTGCTTGAAGTTATGCTCTTTTCAAGCAGGTACTTGATAACAATTCTTTTGTCATTCACCTTGGGCTTCCATATCTTAGTGGAGGTAAGCTTGGACAACTAATATGCTACTGAGTTCTCGGTTTGGGGGATCTTCACGATGTTCCATGAGTGGAACTTAGCTAGTAGGCTCCTTACTTTCTCCAAGTACCTTACCATGGTGCTATCTTTGGCCTCATACTCACTTAGGACTTGCGGGATAATGACTATCGAGTCCAAAAACACCTAAGGATGCTTAACGCCGATCTCCTTAGCTAGCTTGAGATCAACAATCAGAGCCTTGTATTCGCATTTGTTATTACTTATATTGAACCCAAACTTTAGGGTATAATAGAAAGTAGTCTTATATGGTCCAATGAGTACTAAGCCCGTACCTCCACCACTCGAAGTGGATGAACTATTAACATAGGGAGTCCACATTAGCTTGTCATCTCCGAGTGGTGCTTCCTCTTCTCTTATGTACTTTACCAAGAAGTCGGTCAATACTTGTACTTTATAGGCCATTTGTGGTTGATATTAGATGTCATACACACTTAGCTCTATAGTATACTTGACCATCCCATTAGATATGTTGGGCTTCTAAAGCAAGGTGTATAATAGTTGATTTGTTACCATGACTATCTGGTGAGCTTGAAAGTAAGGCCTGAGCTAATGTGTAGTGATAACAATGGCCAGGGCAAACTTTCCCACTTTGGTATACTAACCCCAACTCCTTAGAGAATATGGCTGATGTAGTATATAGACCTATCTTCTCTCCGCTCTGCTTTGACCAATACGTTGGAGAGCACTTGGTCACTAATAACCAGGTATAAATATAGGTCCTCTCCTGTAATAAGCTTAGAGAGAACTAGGGGATGCTTGAGGAAGTGCTACAGCTCCTTAAAGGCTACTTTACACTATAGAGTTTACTTAAAACCTTTAGGATTTTTAAGAATTTTGAAGAATTTTGTGTATCTGTTTGTGCTCCTTGAGACGAATTTTCTTAGCACCGCTACCATACTAGTAAGCTTCTAGACTTTAACTAAAGAAGGAGGTTTCATTTCCTTGATGGCCTTGATCTTCTCTAGGTTAGCCTCTATGTTGCGTTAGGTTATCATGAAGCCCAATAACTTGCCAAAGCTGACCTTAAAAACACGTTTTTGGGGGTTCAACTTCATGTTGTGCTCCTTCATCCGATCAAAGGCTTCTTGTAAGTCTTTAATTTAGTTAGTAGGTTGCTTGCTTTTGATGATTGTAAGCCTTAAAGCTGAGTCAAGTGACCGTAGGATTGAACTTAGAACACAAGGTTTAGGGCGATCGGTTAATGAATCTGATCAAACCTAAATTATAAACTTTTGAGAGAAATATTAGTAAAAATAACCCCGTAAACTTGAATTTAAGAAAATAAGTAATAAAATAGGAGAGTATAAAATTTTTAAATTTTAAGCATAATAAGTACTAATTATCAAAAAGGCGAAAAGTGTAATATAATAACGAATAAATCACTAAAGATAGATTATATGTATACTAAAAATTTTAGAATGACCAAAATAATAATTAAAAATGTTCACATGTACTCCACATGTATTTACGTGTAGATAAAAATACGTGAAATGACCTAAATTGGCCAAAAACTAAGTAAATAATTAAAGAAAATTATAAATTAATTATGGAAAAATCAGAAAAAATCAGAAGATAATAGAATGATCTAAATAAGGTCATGGTAGGTCGGGATTTACAAAATAAAAATTAGCCAATTAGAATTGGACAACACAAATGCTAAAAATCAAGGAAATTGGGCAAAGTCATGTCTAATTAATGCATAATAATTACAAAAATTGTCTATAAATAGGGAAAAAATTTCCAGAACTCATTTAGACAGTTTAGCATTAGAGAAAAATAGGAAAATTGAAAAAATCGAGAGAAAATCCAAAAAAAAAAAAGAAAAGGAAACTGTGCAGATTCGAGTAGTGAGAGGAACCCATACCTCACCACCAACTGGGACCGAGCCACCACCACCACACCACTCTAGCCCCACCATCTAGGTCGGCCGATACCCTTGGACCAGGTTTGATGGTCAGAAAGCTTCGGACTGATTAGTCTCTTAAATTTTCCGATTTTGAATAATTTTGTAAAATTAGTTATTTTGCTCAGAAAATCATGAAACTTGTTATTCTGAGGTTTTATTGTATGTAGATTTAGGGAAAAATAGTGATTTAGTTTAATTATGTCTGAAAATATAGGGTTCTTAACAAATTGTTCAAAACCGAACATGATTAGAAACGGAAAATAAATAGGCTTAGGAGTGTAGTTTGGAGCTCAATTTTTTTTTCTGTAGAATGCTCATGTGATATAGAACGGTGCTATGAAACCATTTTTTTAAAATTAATTTTCGAAAATTTTAAGTTAATTTTTAGCCCTAAAATGATGGAAAAATTGGATGATTTGAGGTTAATTAGGTGATGAAGATATTAATTACTGATTTAGATAGTAATTAGATGTTTAGGGATGTTAATCTCTGATGTAGAACCCTAATCGTAGCCTTTGGAGTATTAAGTATGGTTAATTTAGGAAATTAGGTAATTAATATAAGAAATTAGTAATATGTGAAATTGTAAATTAATAAATCTAAAAAAACAGGGTTATTTAGATAATATTATAATATTAGAAAAATAATAAATCTGAAATAACATTTAATTTTAAGTAAATGTCTCAAAATATAAGATTTTTATACATCGGGAATAAATTTGATATCTTAATTAGGGTTAGCGTGTATCGACTAGTTTAGAATACTACATTACGACCTAATAAGATATTTGGACGCTTGAGCTTAATGTGATTAATTTCACATTAGGATTCAAGCATATTTAAGGCTTAGGAATCAAAATTTAAAATCTAATTTAGGATTCGAACCCCGAAATAGAGTACAACAAATCATTAGGACGTAATAGGTATATACAAAAAAAAAAGAGTTAAAATATAACTTAGAATATGAATCCATAAAGTATAAGTACTAAAAAGACCTATTTGTATTATAGGATACCCAAAGACACATCAGCTTGCGATTAAGGGGTCGAGGGATCGAGCGATCGAGTAATTCCAAGTAAGTTGGGTTATTACTTATTGTAACAGAGTACTAGTTTTGTGGTACTTGGAGACTTAAGCTTGTATATGATTGTGATTGTAAGTAGTTTGCGCATGTATTTGATGTATCTGAATTCGAGCTGAATTTGTAATGTGAGTGATTTTGTGACTGATTGAATTGGTATGAAATTGTTTGAGCACCTTAAATGAAATTTAATCTTATTCGACCTTAATAACCGAAAATGTTATGCATTGCAACCCGTTAGGGGATCATAGGATTCTCCAATCAAATACCGACCCCTTCGAAAGGGATAGCGCAGGATTGCAAAATGGTCCCTTCTTCATCCTTAGTCGAACTAAGTGACAGGAGAGGAGGTCGCGGCGAGGGTGAAGTCAATGGTTCGAAGGTAGTCGCGGGAGGAGCGAGGTCTCCATTGCACAAGCCTGGGTTTGGTTGTGAGCTGCTGCATAACATGGAAACTTCTCAACTCAGATTGGAGCGGGTGAAATTTCTCTAATTTCATAATGGACTAGACTACGTTGTGCGACAACACTTGATTGTTGCATTGCATGAAAATAATTGCTTGATAACCTTGTTTGTGCTTATATGCATTCATGAGTCTCCAATTCAACTTACTGAGCTATAGTTGCTCACACACTTATAGATCCTTTTGCAAGTTCTGATTTCTAAATACTTCAAGTACTATGCCACCTTACAATTACTCAGAGGTTAGTTCGTTGAAGCCAGAGGTATGAGAATCAAGTTACTTCATATAATGTGTAACTAGAGTGACCTTGGAGTTAAGGATGAAAGACTGATAGTTATTATGTAATCTAGTGAACTGTTGTGTTTATGTAAAACTTCCTGGGAAACTCTGTGGACTTATATATAATTATACATGTTTATTAGAAATTGTTCTATTTATCATAATTGTAGTTTAATTATTAATCGAACTGTTTACTTCAAAGTGAGGAGTCATCGACGCTTTGTGTAGATAATGTCTATGGTAGGCACTGTGAGGCCAGTTATTATTTACACGGGGGGACTATTGCGACTCTGCGACTTCGGGGCGTAACAATGATCATGTCATCAATGTAGACCTCTATGTTGTGGATTAGCTGGGGCTTAAACGGAGTAATCACCATCCTTTGGTATATTGCCCCAACATTCTTGAGGCTAAAGTGCATAGTAGTATAACAATAAGTACCAAAGTCAGTGACAAAGGAGGTATAGACTTCATCCTTTGGGTCCATTTTGATTTTGTTATAACCTGAGAAGGCATTCATGAAGCTAAGCAAAGTGTGTCCTGATGTAGAGACAACCAACTGGTCTATCCTCGAGAAAGGAAAGAAGTCTTTGGGGTAGGCCTTGTTGAGGTCGGTATAGTTGATATACATACTCCACTTCCTGTTCTTTTTCTTAACTAGCACCATATTTGTTAGCTACGTTGGGTACTTTTCTTCGTATACCAAGCTTGCCTTCAATAGCTTTTGTGCTTTCTCTTTGATGGCGACTTGCCTTTTTGGGGAAAAATTCCTTTTCTTTTACTTGACATACCAGACATTTCCGTTGATGTTAAGGCTGTGGATTGCCAGGTCGGTAGAGATTCTAGGCATATTAGATGCTGACCAGGCAAACCTATCAGAGTTGGTCCATAGGAGGTCAACAATGGCCTCTTTCACTTTTGGTTGCATCTTTACCCTAACCTTAGTGGTTTGGTCAAGGTTGGTGACAATCTACGCCCATTCTGTCTTTTCTCCTGGCTCACCTTTCTCAACTAATTTCTCTTATGGACTCAATTCTAAGGCAAAAATGCCTTTACCTTAGGTTGCTTTGACATAAAGCTCCTTAGAGAGCTTTTGTTCGCACTTACAAACTCCCACCATAGTAGGAGTTAGGAATTTAGCCTTCAGGTGTGGAGGCGATGTGATAACTTTGAAGTTATTCATGCTCGATCGTCCCAGCAAAGCGTTTTTTTGGGGAAGGGTAGTCTACGACCATGAATTCAATCAAGTGTTGGGTGACATTCTTGTCGTTGTAGAGCTCCATGTCTAATGTGGTAATGCCCTTTGGTTGGACTCTTCCCCTATTGAAGCTGATCAAGTCATGATGATGCAACTTCATCTTCATAGGTAGCATCTTTCTCATTCAGTCGTTGGTGTACTTAAAGAGGATGTCGGTAGAGCTGTAAGTGTCCACCATAATCCTTTGGACCTTGTAGCCTAAGATTCGTACCTTGATCACTAAGGCATCTTAGAAGGGAGTATCAACTCCCTCCAGATCTTCATTAGAGAAAGTGATAGAAGTGTTGTGCCTTTGCCTTTTCTCCCTGGCTGCCATCACCTCTACCAGGATGTTAGCCAAGTTACTGTAGCTTAGTCGGCTCCCTAGGTAAGGCCCCCCAATTATGATACTGATGACCTTATTGGGGGCTCAATTTTTACGACCATTGTCATTATGCTCTTCTCAAGCATCCTCAGTCCACTACCTTTGAGGTGCCCTATCTTTATCTTCATCAACGTGATTGACATTCCTCTACTTAGCCACATATTTGCTGAAGTTGCCTCTTTAAATAGCATATTTAATGGCATTTTTCGACTGGAAGCATTCCTTTGTGGTATAGCCATGGTCTTTATAGAACTAATAGTATTTGTTTGAGTTTCAACAGCAGGGATTCCCCCTCATCTTACGGGGCTTCTAGAGCTGACCTTTGTTTTAAACCTCTATGAAGACTTGAGCGATAAGTCAGTTTAGAGGTATGCGATGCACGTAAATGGGTAAAGGTAGTGGGTTCTACTTGATTTGGTGCTTCTTACTACCAAAGCCTTCTCCTTCTACTCTGCTTGGTGCCCTACTGCCAATGCAATCTTTCATGGACAATCTTTCTTTATCCTTTTTTTCCACCCGACCTTTCCCGATCAGCCTTATATCTAATGTATATATTGTTGTCCTAGTCTATGTACTTCTAGGCCTTATTCCAGAATTAGGTTAGGGTCTTCAGCTTGCTCTTTACAACTAAACGGAAGAAGTCCTGGAGGATTTGATGCCAAGCTTTGCAAGATGTATAGCTACTACCTCACCCAACTTAGGGATCTTAACTATGGCATTATTAAACTAGGATACATACTCTAGTAGAGACTCTCCTTTTCTTTGCTTGATCAGATACAAGGACAAAGTGTCATTGGATGGGGGCTTATTAGCCTTGAAGTAGAGATTGAATCTATAAGCTAGCTCATCAAAGAAGTTGATGAACTTCTTAGGTAGGTAGTTGAACTACGTTCGAGTTTCTTTCCTTAAATTGCCTAGGACAGCTTTGTACATGATGGCATCCCTAAGCTATAGAGGTTCCTGAGGGTATAGAAGCGGAGAAGGTAATCATTAGGATCACTAGTACCATCATAACGGTCTAGGGTAGGGAGCTTTCCATTAGGAGGAAGGACCTCATCTTAGATACCCCTTGTGAATGCGGTATCATTGATGGCAATTAGCCTAACATCATCAATTACTTTGCTCTCCTGTTACTCGAAAAGCCTCCTTACAATAATGTAGAACTTATTTAGGTCGACATAGTTTATTAGGTAGGCTTAACGTGCTGTAGAGTGTATTAGCACTCTATGGGAGTCGGCTACCTATTTGTTGCCAGTAAGGGCACGGTCGCAATTAGTCACAAACCATGCCTACTGTTCTTGCACTAGGGGATCAGGTAGCCAATCCCTGCCATTTTGCTACTGTTGCTAAATGTTGCTTTGCCCATTATGGGCATTAGAAGCCTCAAGCATTTACTTGCAACGCCGTTCGACTTTATCAAGCCTGGCTTAGAGCTCTCTATTGTGAGCAGTGAACTCTTCAAGCAATTGCTCCACTCGAGTCAAGCGTTGCTTTGGTGTTTCTCTAACCGGGGGCTAATTGTTCGCAGGTTGGTTATTGTTAGGGTCCATGATGCGAGACATGGTGACCAATGGAAAAATAAAGGTAGCGTTTAATATGTGTTTGGGCATGAAATGAGGTTTATTTTCCGTAGACGGTGCCAAATGTAGTCTTTAGGCTTTAGCTAGAAAGGATTGATTATTGGATTGGGCTTTTCACCCAATATGAGCCTATAAGAAAGTAAATAGTGAAGGGTACTAGGATATTGTTCAATATAGCCACTTTAATGCTTAAATCAGTTGGTGCTTGTAAGGAGAGTAAGTACACGATAATACAATAAGAGGGCTTTGTTAGCAAAGTATCAAGTAGTTTTTCATTGATAAATAAGCTTGTATTTATAGAAGAGTATGGCTGTAAGTGGTGGAATTGTTAATAAATAGTTGGCATGTTCATATGTTGTGAGTAGTGGAGACGTATAGACTGACACGGTCCTAGATTGTTGGAGGTGGTTGTTGACCTAGTCTTCCAGCCTTGTCCTTGTCTTCTAGTCATTGGAGTCTGTAGTGATGGGCAGGTCGTGTAAAGGGCTAGGGTTAAGGTTAACCATGTAGATAGAGAGGTTGAATCTAGAGGTGAACAGCTTAAGCCATGAGCTTAGGCAAGTCAGAATAGGCCTAAGTCCAAAGTATTCTACCAACAAGTATAGTTTATGGGGTATACATTGCTAGAAATATGATCTCAACTTTAAGAGCGTCATCAAGTCCTATTTCATGCAAGCCAAGAAAATTGAAGGAACTTATCATATGGACGACCCCAAATTCAATTGATCCTATATAGGTCTTCACATGTAATTGTAGCTCACTTATACGGAAAATGATTTTTGTTTCTTTAATTTGAAATTTACATGGTGAATTTTTTTGTTCAAGCTTCCATTACTATTACTCTTGCCTGTTTATTATTATATTATTTGCATAGCAAAATACCTAATTTTATGTTGGCAAAACTATAGAAAGATAATATCTATGTAGTCCTTAAGCTTTGTAATTTAACTTATTTACAAGTTTTGTGTCATATGTTTTATGCTTGGATGATGTTTACTATAGATTGCTGCTTAATTGACTAATTTGAGTATGCCTTCCCATGCACTTCTAAGTTTGTTTCATCTCTTCATATAACCCCTACCCCCATCAACAAGTTTCTCTACACAGCTTGTTGGTAATGAGATGGTTGTATTAACAATAATAACTTAGGCCATATTGAGTGAAAGGAAAGAGTTTTTCCATGGCTACATATTTGAGGCAACCGAGTACAGAAAATTTAGAAACAAGAACTCGAGAAGGTTGCGTGGAAATCTAGAATAGTTGATATTCTTTTCAAACCCAATCTAACCTTCCTTCTTTCATTAATATTTATCAAAATTATTGATGTTGTATTATGTAGAGTCCAATTTTAGCTCTAACCTTTTTGATCAATATTCAATTTAGTTTCCATCCTTTTTATATAACCTTGTGTTAATTTATTTCACTCTTGACTTTTGCTATAAATCTCATTTAGCATGATATGTACATAAGCTTTTAGGACTCTATTTGAATATTCGAAACTAGATGGTTGTTAAAATCATGATTTTATTATCCATTTTAATGTATAGAATCGTATAAAATTGATAAAATCATAAGCTTATAGAATTATATATAAAAGTTCATAATTTTACTAAAAGTCTATACATGAACAAATTTACAATCATTTTAATTAAGAAAAGCATTATAAAATTGTATTTTTGACTCGTGGTTTTAACAATTATATTAGGAAGGAATTTAGGGTAAACTTGAACATTTGCTAAAAAGGTTTAGGATAGAAATTGCAATTTTTGCTTGTATTAGAAGTATGATTATATACGAGTCTTTTGGGAGTAAGGCAAAACTAGAATTACATTAATACATGATTAAGTGGATTTTTCAAGTTAGAAGCATTGCGTCCTATTTATTAGCATAAAAAGTTTCGCTTCATTGTGTATGATTTGATTAACAAAAGACACAAAATTGAAATGAAATGGAAAAATAATGAGTCATGTTTTATTGTTTTGAGTCTGTTGACACTATCACCTGCAATGAAATCAAGTAATTATTAGCATGGACATTCTTGTATGATGGGTGCTGTACTGAAGATAATGCTTTTGTTGAATTTGCATCTGTACTTACTATGATCTTCACTTGTTAGGATTATCCTGCAATGTCTAGATTTGGCACGCCTATTGGATATCCGATTTTGAAGTTCTGCAAGACTAAATTAGTCAAATTTCAATTCACAGGTTGGCTTTATGGTTAACATCTTGACACTAAGATGACAAATTGTATTAGGTTTTGGATTCATCTACATAATGCAAGTTGGACTCAATGGGTAATGTGGAGTTATTGCTCTAAATACAAAGGCCCGGAACCTGTATTACATGTTAAAGTATGCTTACAGTTAATTTTTGGTTCCGGGTTTGCTTCTGAGAATGAGAATGCACTTGCATCTTGGTATAGTCAAACTATTGCATAGAATAGAATTGTCAACTAATTAGAAATGTAATTAACTACTTTGGGCCCTCAATTTTATTCACCATCTGCAACTTATTATGCATTCTCATTGTGCTTTCTTATGGCTTCTATCACTAACTTGCAACTATTATCTAAAGTTGGAACCAAAACCAAACATGTGTAGAAAAGGTATAATTCGAGTGCATATTGCTTCAGTGATTGAAATTACCATCCTGTGCTTTGGAAATTGGAATTAACCTATTTGTCGCTGCATTTTGAAAGAGGTTTACCCCCATTGGGAAGCCTGTCATGTTGAGGATTCAAAAGATAAAATGCCAAACTCCGTATAATTAACCGTTTTGAGGTTTCTAGTCAAAATACAATGCCTTAGCTTAGCTAACACAGCGGTTCGTATTGAATCATTTAGGGTTCGGTTGGCTATTTCGGTTATGGTTGTTGAAAACTGAGATGCATAATGATCCCGACTCCTAATAAGGTCATACGACACATGGAAGTTATAAGAAATATAGGTACCCACGAAGACCCGAAAAATATAATAAGTGTCTTGGCAGCATTGTGTACAACAAAACTCTTCTATTCATCCTCCTATTCAGAAGGAGTGGTTTGAATGCTGTGTACTTGCCGTTTATGGCTATTAGAAGCAAATCCATCATTCTTTTTGGTCACCATGTTTCATTTGTTTTCGCAAGAACTTGAAGACGTGAAGCAGAAAATTATATTTTGATTAGTGACCGAAAGATTACACTTTTGCTGCTTTTGCAGCTCTCCAGACAGCGGCGGTGAGTATTTCCCTTCACGTGACTAGTATATGATTTAATAGGTGATTTATTTCATACGCTACAAATCATGAGGTCCTCTAACGTCTAGTTAAGAAATTGGCATTTGAACTTCCACTTTTGGGGCCTTCAGGTCCATCAAGCTCGCTCTCGTGGGTATGTAGAGCTAATAGTAACAGGTCCATCAGAGAGGCTGTTTGAAGAAGCTTGGATCAACCATCAAATTACAAATTGTGTAATCTATCGAGAAACTGTGGTTACGCTACAATGGCTTCCTGCAACTGGGGAATTCGGTCCATATGCGATGCAAGAAGAGCGCGGGAACATCTGTGACTGCGACACGTCCCAGTGTCTATAGCACTTCTATTGCAAAACCTAGGCGTACGTGCTTTAGAAGAAAGATACTGATTTGATACTCTTCACACAGTACAATACATCCACTTGTACCATGTTTGATATTTATGATTCTAACAAATAGGGATATTATCTTTTACTTTGCTCACCCATAAAAATTATATACCACCTAAAATATTTTAGTTATGTCCTGGCCTCCGGCCCCTTCCATGAGACCTTTGTCCGGTACCATATTCATATTATAAACCAAACAAATAACTAGATATCCCTACGAGTGTGCGAACCGACCGTGACGTAAATGTTACTTCTGGAACGTACCCATTGCTAGAATTTTGATCATATTGAGTCATTGAAAATTGAGTGTTGTAGATTTTTCATGGCCTAAAAGGATTGAAAGCATGAAGTGAACAGCGATCCACGGTTGCAGAAGCGCTCTGCTTGGCTGAGCTGAGCTGAGACAAACTGACAACTCTTTACGCTTGGCAACTCTATATGGTGCCACAATTTGTACATCAAACTATACCAATCAAAGCCGTTCTAAAGAGAAAAGTGCCTAATGACTAAATTATCGAACCTTTGTTCTCGGTATGACCTGCACCAAGAGCTATCAAAGTCATTCAAATGGACGAAAGAATTTTTATTTTTTTCTTCTTTCCCCCATTTCCTCTTTCCATGGACCAGGTGACTCTACCTATGCGCTAAGAACTAATGTTTTCACCTACATCCAAAGAGGCTCCTGGATCTTGAAACACCCGTAAATAAGAGTATAAAACCATATTGAATGACAGACTATGCAGACTTCAGCAACCAGTTCATTGAGTAGCCGATAAGCACACTTAAAAGGGCAACCAACACAGCAATCATCATAGAGAACCCAGATGCACGCTTCTTACCGATCTCTTTTCTCATCAAATCCTGTCATAAAGGAAACAATCAAGAGTCACTGGAAGCAATACCACCAAAAACATCTAAGCTATAGATCATGATACCGATAAGCATGAGCACCCACATCTATGGATATCAAAATGCTGTGAAGGGAATAATTGCATAACCCAAATTTTATAGACTAGTTTAATCTCTCTCGCTCTCTCTCTCTCTCTATATATATATATTATATATATAGCATGCAGACAGAGGTGCAAGTAGCAGAATAGCAAAACCAATGCAGATTAAATTCCCCAATTCAATACAAGAAGAAGATTACGAGAACCAAGAATAATAGATGTCTGCCAATTGTTAAATCATATCCAACAAAACTTATCTACTGAATCATTGTAGTGTACATTTCAATTCCAGGAGATAATCTCATGTTGCATGTAAAGATTGATTATGTATACAACCACACAGTAAGCCGTTGGAGCACCCAACCTCCATTTTAATAAGATAACTAAATTTGAAGTTAGCAAAAAAAGGTTCTTTATGAGGGCTTTCATCATTTCACTAGAAGAAACCTATTGCTGTTTCCTTCTCCCTTAAATACAGCTTTATAGTTGCTGTATGGGTTCTTGGCTTCATAAAGGTTCAAATTTTCATTTCACGTTCTACCAAAAAAATTGATAATAAATGCCATATGACATGACCATGAATGAATATGGGCAAATAGGACAGGCACATGTGAGTGGTTTGGCAAAGACTACATAAATTGTTTTTAATAGACTTTTGTAGAATTCCAATCTGACCATTCCCACTAGTCACCATTTCACATAGAATGGTACTTAATAAGCTTTTCTCTAAAACTACCCATCATATTGAGCGAAGAAAAGGTGGAATCCTAGATCATCGTCCTCTTTTAGAAGAGGAGGGAACCTCAACATCAAAATTTGTATCCCAACTCCAATAGTTCTTGCAAAAGAAAAATTTCTTGCACAAAATCCATTTTTTTTTGGGTGGGGGGTTGTTGTTGGGGCCAAGCATGAAATCTATTTTAAAAAATAATAAAATAAAACAGAAAGAGCACCATATTTCTTAAACTTAGTATAGCTCTAAAGAAGCTGAACATCACACATACAAGCCTTACATCTGGATGGTATCCTTTGTGTTGTCAGACAAATATATAACACTGTTTTTGACAAGAAAAGTTAAAAAAGGGACAAAGAAAATAAGCCCAAGTAACTGCCTACCAACTCCTGACGAAGCTGCTGATTCTGTTGTAATGCTGAGGTTTTCTCATCAGTCAACTTGGAAATGAGTGACCATGTCTGCAGAACAGCATTAGTAAAAGGAAGGTGATAAATTCATCTCATAGCAATAGACCATGTCTTGCACTTGTTAGGAGAACAGAGGGAAAGAAAGTGCAGGTTTAATAAAGGGATTATTCTCTTTGGGACCACAAGATAAAAATAACTCCAATTTTAAGTCATTACCAAGGGTAAGTATACGAAGTTCCAAGGAGTCCTTGTGTGAACGGATTACAAAAATATATTTTTAGGAACTAGAAAATGTTTATTAAGGGTATATATGATTTTTAGAAAACTACAATGCTTTCTTTCCATCCATTTGAATTCAACTAAACCATAATAAAACTAAAATATTTTCCACCCCACCAGATCCACTTCAATTTCAGTCTCTTTATTTCCTATCCCAAACTTTTATCGAATCATAGGCTTAGATAAAATCATATATTCTTTCATGAATACCGATATGCATTTTCCAGTTAAAGAAATCACCCTGTCAAAAGACATATCAAACACATGATGGACAATTAAGTGAAACTTTTAAAAGAAATCATTTTCCAAATATATATATATATATATATATATATATGTATATATTAATTAGTTCGTGAATAATCCAAAATCATTCCAATATGGAAGATACTATATGCAGTAGCAGAAAAGAAACATGCTTTAAGTTCTTCCAGGAAGATTGTAAACAGGATCTTTTTCTTTTTTCTTTTGGAGCAACAGAATCAGGGGCAACAAGCCAATTCAACAGGACTAATTAAAGAAAACCTCTGATGCACTTTCCAGGACAGTTTTTGGCATCCATATATACATTAAATTATAGAAGATAATTCTTACCAGAAAAAAAATTCTCAGTGTTCTAGGCTAGAGGACATTTGAAATCCCTAAATCAGTTTTTTATTTTATTTTGTTAACTGTAACTTTGATCTTAAAAATAATCTTATGGTACTGACCATATCGTTTCCAAATAAAGCTGAAGTTCATATCATGCCAGGGGTAGAGGTCCTTATGTGCAAGACACTAGAGAATTGCAACTTTTCCTATAAAGATTATTTCTAATCAGTTTAGAATTCTGCTTTCAACTTAATGCCTCAAAAGTACTCTTATTAGCTAAAGAAGCTAACGCAGGAAGCAATACAACCAAAAGCTCGGCCAAATTATTGACCTTATTGAATAAGGATAAATGCACCAACTGTCCTATGCCTTTCTATGAATATCAGATCTAATTCTAAATCATTAAAACTACTGTTGGTCCATTTTTGCTAGTATGGCTATTGGTAGGCATGATGTCTGCCACAAAGCATTAGCAAAATGATTAAAATCATAAATTTTAAACAATTTTGGGACTAAAGTGATGGATAAATAAGTTCAAATCATAAAATGGTATGAATCAAAATAAGTTTGAGGCACTTCTATTTGAACTACTTGAATTCTTTTCACTCTTTATTGAAGCAGCGAGTTCCAATCTCATTCTTATCTTTCTATGATGATGATTCGAGGACACTCAAAGTGAGGAAAAGAGGATTACGTAGTCATCAGGGTGCTTCCACTGGATCTAGACCATAAGCAGCTTGCAATAGAGTAAGAGGAATGCAAGTACTGGACTAAAGGATATCAGGTGAATTTGAATTTGTCCCATTAAATAAACATAAGAGGAATTTTGTGTCAAAGCTTTGACATTCTGAAATAAACATAACTAGGTGAATTTGAATTTGTCCCCTTAAATAAATATAAGACGAATTTGTATTAGAGCTTTGACATTCTGCAATAAAGACAACTATTAATGTACATACTGCTAGACGAGGACTACTGAAACTGCCAGACTTTAAGGCAGAAGACATATACAAGCTGTCAATCAGATGATGACTACAGCCGCGATCTCATAAAACTAAATTGATCTTCAGCAACGATTTACTATCCTTTTTAAACAAATGCCTTCATTCTCTTTTACTATTATGGATAAACTATAATTGAATTTCCTTTATTTTCTAAGAGAGGAAAAGAAGACCAGTTGCCTCCAAACACTTTTCCTTAGGCTGCAGAAAAGATCTTGCTGCCTAAATTTTATTAGGTGAATTCTAGAATATAAATCTAAAAACATTCCACTAATGAAAAAGAACCAATAGGCTCTGAATGTATTCACAATACTAAAAGAAAACAGGAGCAGCAAGAAAAGACTCACAGCATCTGACAAGCCTGCTTCTTTGCTGTCATTCTCAAGCTCAGATGCGGCTTCTTCTTCAGGATCTTCCGGAACAGGTGAGGGAGGGTTTGCAGGAAAGTAGACAACACGCAATTTGAATTCATCCACAATCTTACCACCATCTTTGTTGAACTAAACCAGCCAACGAAAAAATCCATTAGTAGATATTTAGGGCAAACTAATTAACAAGAGATAGCCATGAGATGTTTACCATTTCCTGTGTTATATCTTTTGATGTTGCACCATTAGGAGCAAACACACTCTGAATCAGAAACTTGTCCTTGGAATGCATGTCAGGGGGGATTTCTTTCTGGGCCTGCATTGTGACTGCAGATGCAATCAAGCCCAAGTAACATAAATGGTTAGAAGCAACCCAACTTTCAGTATTATCCTTGACCAGCCAAATATTTTGAGTAAAATTTGCTCAATCTGAGCAATAATGGCACATTGCTGATTGCCTTTCTTCACAGTTTCTAATATCATAATGCAGGTTTTATATATTTACACAAGCTTTGCTAACTGCAGATATAGAACAACTAAAAAGCAGCAGCAGCATTGACACACACAGGACTTGCTTTTCCCCCTTGCTAGAAATAAAGCACAAACTCACTAAACCAACAAGTATAAATCGCAATTTATATTCAATCAATTGCACAAATTATGTCAAATGTACCTATCACATTGCAGGAAGATCCTGGGAAGAGGATGCCCGTATTTGGCCGAACGCAATACTTCTTTGGGTTAGTAGTTTTAACCTACACAACATGAAAAATGTGTAAAATAAGTCGAAACTCTCCTTACTTTCAAAACATTAACATATGGAACCGTGCAAAATTTCCACACACAAACACACACATAATTAAAACCACCTTGAAAGCAACATATTTGTCTGTCTTGTTGGTTAATTGCATGGAACACGAACTCTGCTTCCTCAACTCAACTACAGTTTTCAACAATTTTGCAACCCATAAATTACACAAGACAGAGCGCATAAAACTAAAAAATATAAAGAATTAAAAAAAAAAAAAGGTGATGAAAGAAAGTCAGATATACAAACTTTTTATTGATATCAAAGTTAAGCATGTAAGGCTTACTAAACCTCAATCTGTTGAACATGATTAATTTACGTGAGTGTGAAAACTTACATGGGAATTTAAGTTCCGTTGGATAAATGTCAAGCAGATCTCCAGTGCCCATCGAGAATAACCAAGTGAACGCAATGCTTTCTGGGAAGTGAAATTAGGTTTTGGAGTTCGGAGGAAGTTACGTACAATGACGAGTAATTGCAACGAAGCTTAAATAGAAACAGAGAAAGAGGAGAGGAGAATTTAAAATGGAGAAGATAAAACAGATTGAAATTATATTTGTCCGCACGAGCAGGGACATGGATCTCCTATGGCGGTGCTATCATTTTCGATTTCAGGGGATTGTATTGTATTGTAGTGTACTACTTACTCTAATAAATCTACTCCGGATGGCTTTCCGTTTCCTTATGTGTAATGTGCATTGCATGGTAATTGTAAAATAGTTTCGGTATATAAGTAAGCGCAAAATTGCTTTTTATTTTTTATTTTTTATTTTTATGCAGACAGATTAGGAAAAGCGAGAACGCAATTAAATAAATAATATAAATGGCAGAATTGTTAAAATCACTATCAAGCGCTTCCATTATATTTATAGAGCCTAAATTTTGATTTTTTTTTAAATTTTAATTTACACTAAATCAGACCCATCTAGCATAAATTATTTTGAAAAAAAAAATTAAGGATTATAATTTTCTAAGGAAAAAAATTTAGAGTTACTCGCTATAAATGTGACAAACAAAGCATTTGAAAGCTATAACTCTCTAAAAATATCAAGACTAAGTTGAGTTGAGCCTTTTATTGAGTATATATAAGCTCAAGTTTAAACTTGTTAAGGAATTTAAAACTTGAGCTTGTACTCGATTATATTAAGGAGCTCGAGCTCTTTTACATAAATGAATCTAATTGAGCCTAACCTTGAGTTAAAAATAATTTAAAATTTTCAAAGTTTATATTTTAATAATCTTTTAATTATATTATTTTTATTCTTATGTTGTTATATCATATATATATATTTTCATGTTATATATTACTTATTGAAGCGATAGAATTATGACAATTATGCCGTCTAAACCACCTTGAGATACAAACTAACCTTATAGCTATTTTTATTGACTTAATTGATATAAGGTATTAATGATCAATTTGCTTAAAAGTAAACAGTTTATATGATATTAATATTTAATTTACAGAGTTCTTTAGAACATTGATTACAGCCTAGTTTATCAGAGTGCTATTTACATAACTTTATGATGTAGTTTACTTAGATATATAGATATTTTTAACACCTAAAGAACACAAAATAGAAATCGATCTTTAGTTTCTTGTCTTTACACCTAGTTCCCAACGACTATTAACCTTAGGATAATTATAGCATGGTATCATAGTCTGCACCAACAAAAAAATCTATAGAGAAGATAAGTAACCAACTACTAAGTAAGTTAGGATAGAGATATAAGATTATATGATAAGTACAAATAAGGTTATCAAACAATTAATTAAATGCAATATAATAAAACAAATGCTATTAGACAATGTTGTTTGTCTGTTATAAAATAAAAAAATTATACATACTCTAATCTGGGTTTCAAGAGTTTCAATATGTATACAATAGCTGACGAATAAACCAAAACTTGTGTAATAAAAACATATCTCCTCCCCTGACATCCTTCAAATTAGTGTCTTCAGTCTTATCATGATTGTTTCTCTCGTTACTTAATTCAACTAAGGGTTAAGAAAAGATTATTTCAATCATCTCTTTGAATGGAGTTGGTATTTGGTCAAAGAATTTTAATTGTCTCCTAATATAATGCAATATATATTTGGTTAAGTTTAAAGTCCATTATAGCTTAGTTACAATGGGTAGCTAATCAATTCCACATAGTTTAACATGTCACAATCCAACAAAACAATGTAAGTAGAAGTTCAATCAAGAATAGTAGGGATATAAATGGGTGGGTCATAATAGAGCACCTGATCCACCTGACCAGCTAAAAACTTTATAGAGTATTACTCAATAGGGTTTTGGAATATTGTTAAAAACTAGTTAAGTTTATTAGAAGGGTTTTGGGATTTAAAAGAAAACCCATTGGAAGACCCTTTACTCGATAAAAATACTATATTGATAATATAATATTAACTAAATATAAAGCAAATGAAAAGTATCCTATATGCCTAGCCTTAGTTTCTTCTCCAATCTCTATTCGCCTTTTTGTCTCCATGTTTTTAGTCTTTTCTCCTTCTTCCTTGAAAATCAAAAATAAAAAAAAATAAAAAATTTTGACTTTTCTAGTCCACTTCCTTACATTACATCTCTTTAAAAAATGAAACTCAACTCTTAATCAGCATTTGCGTCAGGCATCCTCTCACTCTCATGTTTGTTCTTTCTACTATTTGTTGTTTGTTTTCATCTTATTTATGCCTTTACTTTTTTTTGTTAAATAAGATCCACTTTCTATCTAGATTGTGGTTGGTGTGGTGGTATTGGTGAACTATACATTTTAAATTTCTTTAGATTTGCCTGTCTTCTACTTTTTGTGGGTTTGGTTATAAGGGGCGTCCGATCATTTTACTTTTTGTAGACATTTTTAGTTCTTGATCAATTTCATTTCATGATCATCTAGAGATTAGGAAAAGGGTTGGCATTGGTTTTAGGTTTCATGATTTTATTTGAAAGTGTCAAAATTCAGTCATGAAGATGAATGAAGTAAAGATTTGAACCTTGTGAAGCCTAACCATGTCTTTGTTTGATTCTATTTTAGTGGTTCGATTAATCTAATCATAGTTACCACTGATAGGTTAATGCCAGGAATAACATTTTAATGTTTTCCAATGAATTTGTGAGAAGATAAAAAGGTTACTAGGACTTCACCGAAATTCTACCCAAAACATAATTCCAACATGACATTATTCTCCAAGCTTTTTTCTCTATAAACTAGTTTGTGACTATGAAAATGTAATTAATTGTAAATTGTGGTGACAATCACATCGTAAAGTGAATTGAGAACTGATTTCATTTTAGGACGGCTAAATTTGGTCCTATATGTTTGGTCATGGTCAGCTTAATCGTGAGGAGTCTCCCATTGTTCATTGTTCTATTCACTTAACAAAGGTAAAAAATATTTGTTCGTCAAGGTCATAGTAGGTGTTGTTGCTGGTGACTTTAAACGGCCAAATGTAGTTAGTAGAAAATATTTATTAATCCACAATTGCTTGTGCGATCTGTAGTTGATGGACAGTTGCTAGGGAAAAGGAAAAATGATTATTATTTTTAATTAGGATTTTCACCTGATGTTATTATACATCTTGAAGTTGTGTCTGATTATAATTTAACATACATATAGGTCCAGAAAGTGATTACTATCAAAATATATCTTTAGTTTTGATTCTCTGCATTTGAAGGAAAAATTATGGGGATTGGAGTTCTTGATGATTTTTTTTTTTATTTAAAGGAAGAAGAAATGGGTAAAGTGGTATTTCAACATCCTTCGGTTTTAAAAAAAAATTGAGTAATTTTGACTTTCTCTTGGTTGAAAAATCATTGAGTATTTTTGATATAGCCTTAACTCTTCTTTTTATACATACACATGAAAATTTTGTTGTACACGATTGGTATAGTCTATAAATTTGTATCTTCTTATCTCATTAACAATCTTCTTGCTATTTTATTTTCTTAGCTCTCTCTTTTATGTAATGTTGGGAATATGAATATGGGTGATAAAAGTGAGATTGAGATGAACATGGGTATAAATGTCAATGACAATAAGAAAGATCCAATTTCAATAGTTGAGTTTGAAAAGGAAGTACCATCAAGAAAACCAACAAGTACCTCAAATTCTCAAGTGGTAAGCAATGCTGGGAATAGTGAACATACGAGAAAGTGTAAATTGACTTCTATTGTATGGATTGACAAGGTGAAAAAAAAAAATTGATGGGGAGGAGGTCGCTATATGTAAACATTGTAATAAAAAACTAAAAGAAGTTAGTGCAAATGGAACAAAACATTTGCATAACTATTTATGAAGGTACTTGTAGTACAAAAAACAATAAGACATAAAGTAATGCCTTTTGTCAATTGAGAAAAAAGAAAGTGAGAGTAGGAATGGACCAAGTAGTTTATCAATAGAAAATTAGCCCTTTAATCAAGAAATCACAAGCAAAAACTTGCAATGGCAATAGTTGTCCACGAGTATCCTATTTCTATGGTTAAGCATGAGTATTGTAGGGATTTTCTTAATTGTGTTTAACCTCTTTCAACCATGTGAGTTGCAATACCTTAAGAAAAGAGATTATGAGCATCTACCATAGGGAGAAGGAAAATTTAAGTGTGTTATTGAAAGGAATTAATTCTCGGGTTGCAATAATAATTGATACGTGGACATCTAATTAAAAAAAAAAAGGAGACATGACTGTGATAGCTCACTGTATTGACAATAATTGGAAGCTCGAAAGTCAACTTTTAAAGTAAGTTTCTTTACATCTTCTAATTTTATTTATGGAACCTACATTTTTGTTAAACTATATTTATATATTTATGTAGTTTTTTATATGTTTTGACCCCGCACACAAATGAGGTTCTTATGGATTACTTGTTCAATTCTCTATTGTCCTGGAATTTGGATAAAAAATTATCTATAATGACGATAGATAATTGTTTAACTAAGGATGCCATAATCACAAACTTAATGTCTAAGCTACAAAGGGATGAGCTTATTCATCATGGGAAGGTACTTCATATGCAATGTTGTATACATATTTTGAATTTGATTATCAAGGAGGGTGTAGCTACCACAAAAAAAAAAGCAATAAAAAAGATATGTGATAATGTAGGTAGTTAGATGTGTCATATGGAAGAAAGCTATGTTTAGATTATGAAACTCGATGGAATTCCACTTATGACATGCTTATGATAGAAATTGGATATAAAGAAGTGTTTTACAAAGTTTAAGTATATGGATAGACACTACAAATTTTGCTAATAGATGATGATTAGGAATTAGCAAAAGGGATTTGCAAGAAATTGTTCTTTGATGAGGTAAATAATCTTTTCTTTGGTACTAAATATCCAACTGCAAATTATTATTTTGTGAAGGTGTTTAAAATTAAGGTTGCATTGATTGCATGGAAGAATTCTTCTGATGTTAATATTAGTACAATGGCTAATAGGATATTTGAGAAGTTTCAAAATTACTAGGGTAATGTACATATTATTATGGTTGTTCATACTATTTTAGATCCATGTTTTAAGATGGAGGTTATAGACTTTATGTTTCTTACTATGTATAGAGGAAGTACTTATAAAGAGATAGAATGTGTTAAGAGCACTTGTTATGACTTGCTTTGAGAGTACTAATGTAAACATAAATCTCATCGTAATAGGAGTATAGAAATTAGTTAATATTTAGCTTCTTTAGCAAGCGACGATAGTGCTTCTGATGAATTGATTAAAGCAAGATTGTTATAAAACTTGAGTGCCAAATATAATAAGGGTAGCCAGGTAGTTAGAGTTGGGCCATGACTTAGAAAAACTTATGTTTCCTTAGAGTAATGATTTCAATATCCTTAGCTAGTGGAAATTAAATGGAATAAAATATCTAACGGTACAAGAAATAGATAGGGATTTGTTAGCTGTTCTTGCGTCAACAGTTGCTTTTGAATCTTCATTTAATACTAGTAGATGAGTAAGTAGCTCATATAAAAGTTGACTTAATCTAAATACAATTGAGGCATTGATGTGTACTCAAAGTTGGTGATCAAAAGATTAATAAGGTAATAATTTTTATTACATAATATTAACTTTCTTTCTTCATGAAAATAATTTCTATCACCTATTTCTGAATGCATTTTATGGAACTTTCTTTCTTTCTAAGTATCAAGATCATTGAATTCGAGGTAGAAGAAGAGATGTGAAGTTTGAAAATATAAGGGTTAAGGAGAGTTAGAAGAATTATGTACATAAGACTTCATTTTATTCTATAAATTTTCAATTGTTATTTTCATGTATGTTGCTATTGCTAGTACTTTTTGACAATTTATGTCTTCTAGCATGTTAGATTGTGTTGATATCCAATTCTTGTCCAAACCGAGGCCCGACACATAATAAGGCTCATTGAGATATGTGTAAGCAAGTAGCTAGCTTGAAAAACCCAATTCTCATCCAGATTGAAGCTTAACATAGAAGAAGGCTTATCAAGACATGCAGGCGAGTAGTGAGCTCCCCTTCTGTCCCATGGTCCACTCGTAAGTTGTTGTGGCAGGCATTATGATGACTTACCTAAACAAGACCGCTCAACCATTGAACTCAGTCGCACTGGCCACCAAACGCTATCTTAGGGGCCTTAACTTGAGCACTTGCTAACCTTTCAACATCTCAAATTCTCTTATCTCTAACATTAACCTTCGCCTACATCTCATTAATGGTTGTTTGACATTGTAGTATGGTCGGTATGCTTGATAGCACCTATAGATGTTAGATGCTTAGGCTGTAGTTATTGTTGCTAGGCAAATCATAGTCAACTGTTGCCTAGAGTCGCCCAGTCTCTTCTGTGGCACATGTTACCTATAGCTAGCTAGTACAAGCAAACCCTAGTTCTCTACATATCTAGATAATCCTTATAAGGGGACTTAATTAAATACTTTCCTGATAGGATTCCAGGTATCGATCTGACGTCTTGCTAGGTTTCGAGCTATATGGATGGCCTATCTAGCTCTATAGGGGTTGCTCCGTTATGTTGCATACTTCCTACTTTACCCTGACCAAGCTCTCGGACGGATCTGTTCAAACATTAATATAGGAAGACCTGCCCTATTCTAATAGTTTTGCCCTAGACGACTAGTTGTGCCTTGTTATGCCTAGCCTTCCTCACCATACCAAGTCTACTATACCTTTCCAGGCTTATTTAGGTGTGATCTACTCTAGTCTAACAGCTTTGTCTTACTCTAACCTTCCATTTGCTTTACCAAGATCAATAAGCTCGCCCTAATCTATTTGATGAAAACCTACTTGGTATGTTAGGACTATTCAACTATTCCATGCTTGCTTGCCTATGCCAAGTTGGACCAAAACAGGTTGACTATTCCCATGTTAGGTCGATCCTGCTATTCGAGGTTAGCCTTGGCAACGTTAGGTCAGCTACGGGCATATTAGATTGGCTTCGGGCATGATAGATTATCTAGAAGCTTAAGTCTACCTAGGCCAAAGCTCCAAGGTCTTTAATAAGTCCTTGAAATCTAACATCAGCCCATCACCGAAAGATCTCACTTGGCTATCTATTTTACTTATGTATTCGGATTTTCTATTTCTTGTAATTTACTTGTAATTAACCTCATGTCTATCTTATATTTATAGAATTGTCACTAGGGTATTCTTAGTCATTTTATTTATTTATAACTATACCACTTTATATAAATAGAATACTTATATAGGGTTTTAGATAGAATTGATATTTTAATGAAAAACCCTTAAACTTTTCTCTTAGAAAACTCTCCTTTTCTCGCTTTTATCAATCCCTTTAGCAAGGATTGTGGTGAGCAACCCTATTATTTGGATTGGTGTGTCATATCCAGTGAGTCTTAAGCTATATTAGATCTTATTGGTGCATCATATCTAGCTCGATAGCTTACGGATTTGCTAAAACCCCCATTTTATTTTCTTTTCTTGTTCGTTTTGGTGCCTCTCCACGTATCCGATCTTAGAGACGCATCATTTCCTAATCCTTATTATTAAAAACATACACACGTTAGATGAGTACGACCCATTGGGCTCTCAGTGCTTAGTCTACCTTTCATTAATCTTCCTTGTTGAATTGAGCATCGGAGGGCCCTTATGGTCACACCCATAGGGTTTTTTTTTTGTAAGTATCTAGGAGCAAGGAGCAAGCCTAACCTTGTTGGCTTGACGGTTTAAGCCTAATCTGACTTTGATTTATTAGGTTGATTCAATTAGAATCATATTTTGGAACCTAACATTTCAGGCTACTACATTCATGATGGCTAAAAGTAAAAGCAATAATCCACATGCATCATACTTAGGGGATGTCAATACATCATAACTGAGTGGAAGAAACCAATCGTTCTTGCTACAGCATACAACAAAACCCTTACCACCTGAATATGAGAATATCGAATTTTAGTAGCTTAGGCTGCTTGTCCACAAATGCTTGAAGAGAACAAAAAATATCAAGAGTCTACTATAGCTCTACGTAAGGATGTTAAGTCGCTAAAAAACACATCTAAAAAATGCACGAATGAGGAAGCAACCATTAGCTCTTCCTTAGAACCAAGTAAAAATGATGACTTGCAAACCATATGCCTAGCTCATTCATACGACTAGATTTAGCATGATCAACAACCCTGTGAAGACTTGTGTGAATGGCTGAATCATAATCATGACAAAACATAGGATCAATTTGAGCACATGGTGACAAGTAGACTAATTGACGACCTATCACCAAAATAGTTACTAGAGGACTACGAAGACATGAAAATCGAGGAATTTAATGAGCATATCCACTATGTTTCTAGCGTAAGTAACCAAAAGAAGGTTGAATCCTTGCACTACCATTGCGCTCCATGTCAATGAAAAGCATGTTCATCCCCTTCATCATCAAAGAAATGTTCCTAGTAGGCGTAAGGCTATCACATCTAAACACATATGATGGCACCATCAATCTAAATGATCACCCTGTCTACTTCTAAATAATGATGAGTCTTCACAACTTTTTGGATTCTTATGTGAAGCCTTCCCCAACACATTAGCAAAAGCAGCCCTACCTTGGTTTAATATATACCCTGATGCCTTCATCACCTCATTCGACAACTTAGGAAGGAGGTTCCAGTAACACTTCCTAAGCTCTTGAGTCCTAAGGAGAAACTCATCCATACTCTATAACGTTAGGCAATGACCTAATGAAACCCTATGGGCATATCTTAAACATTTTAGTTAAATAAAGCTATAAGTGTCCAAGCTCAACACTAGAACAGCCCTACAAGCACTCCTTACATGCATAGACCCCAACAAAAGGCTATTTAATGCAGTCTCATTGGACAAACTTGAATCCCTAGACCAATTCATCCAAATAGCTAAGAAATATGTAGCTCAAGAGGATACTATCAAAGCTTGTTTCAAGGTGGATAACCACACTTGCATCTCAATAAAGGATCACCTAAGGATTAGGGACCCCAAGTTGCAACCTTTAGCGTGTGATAGACAGGAAAAGCAAAGATAGAAATTCTAAAACTACACCTCATATACTCCCCTCAATAGAATACCTAGAGAAATCATGTACGAGGTCTAAGAACAACTCGTACGACTACCTAGTGCCAGTGAAACACTAAGAGCAACGAACTCAAGCAAGTATTGTGACTACTATAGGGTACATAGACATAACACCGGTGAATGCTGCTACATTAAGAATTTAGTCAAAGGCTTTGTTTGCAAAGGTTTCATTGATCACCTTGTCATCGATGAGAAAAATCAAATTCAATAGCTTACTCAACGTCCTCAAATGGAGCAACAGTGCCGACACCTTCACCTTAACGAACACAACAGCAGCCTAGCAAACGAATAAAACTGTTAGGGATAGGTCAACACCATATTCGGAGGCCCTAGCCTCTTCTTAGACATTACAACCATATTGGCCTAACATGAGGTATACCTTGTAAGGACTAAGAAACCAAAGACAGACACAGTAATCAACTTTACCAATTAAGACAAACTGGGGGTTGATTTACCCTACAATGATGCCCTCATCATAAAGGTGGAAATCGGATACTTCAATGTCCACAAAACGTTCATTGATAACAGAAGTTTAGCAAATATAATCTTTTACAATGCTTACGGGAAAATGAAGGAACAACTTGATGAACCCTTATAGCTATACAAACATGGTCCTATAGGGTTTGGAGGAGGCAAACTAGTACCAGCGAAGGGGATCATTACCCTACCAGTATAGCTAGGCAACAACGAGTACGTTACCATTCAGTCGATCGACTTCTTTTTCGTTAATCTTTAGTCTCCATATAGTGTCATCTTAGGCCAACCAAGTATTATAAAATTTGACATGCTCATTAGCTAAAAGTGTCTTAAGGTAAAGTTTATGACACCCACTAGTATAGGCAAAGCACGAGGAGACCAGATCCTATCCATTTCCCTTTACCTCAAGGCCCAAACCAAAAACAACATTATGAGCATCACAAGGGGAGCCAATTGAAAAGACTGAAGAAATCAAGCTATTCAATGGCTTAGGGATGACTACTAAAATAGGAGTAGAATTACCAAATGACAATAAGGCCAAAATTGTAGAATTCCTCAAGCATAACACATATATCTTCACGTCTATCCTAGAAGAAATGCTGGGCATCATTGACATATTGAAGGTTACCCACCAACTTAACGTCAACCCTACCGTATTATTTGTCAAGCAGAAGAAATGACAATTTGCCTTAAAGCTCCAAGCAACAATTAAGGAAGAAGTGTAGAAGCTGCTATGAGTAAGCTTCATATGACAAGAAAAATACTTGATGTGGCTCGCTAACACTGTACTCATAAAGAAAGCTAATGGCAAATGGTGAATATGCATAGATTATATAGATCTCAATAAGGCATGCCCTAAGGATTGCTTTCCCCTATGTCCAGAGACGCGCTCCTCAATTTTATGGACTCCTACTCAAGATACAACCAAATTTGGATGGCTTTAAAGAATGAAGTCCATACATCATTTATGATAGACTTTAAGACTTATTGCTATAGAGTCATGCCTTTAGCTTGAAAAACGTTGGTGCCATGTACCAAAGGCTTGTTACCCATATCTTTAGGTTGCAAATTGGTTGAAACATCAAGTTCTACATTGATGACATGATCATAAAAAAAAAACTAGAAGAGGCTACATCGACGACCTCTATGAAACCTTCCAAACTTTTTGTTAGTACCAAACGAAACTTATCACGCCTTAGGTGTCAATATTGGAACTGTCCCACTATACATACCAATGCCTAATGATAACATAAGGCCCATAGCTATCATTATACTATTGATATATGCAAGACTTTACATCCGAACCAGCAACATTTAGTATAAGTGAAGTATGCCTATCAATAACCTTCAAGAATAATGCCTCATTTACCTTAAAGTTCCTATTTAGATTCCTTAGCAAAGTGGTTAGTTAGCTTTTGTTGATTGAACCTCACTTAATGTTCTCATCCTAAGCTTTTGTAGAATTAACCTATAAAAGAATAATTGTAAGGGTCTCAGGCTTTAAGGAGTTTTACTGTACCACACCCCATCATGTAGTAGGTTCGAATTTTCCATCGATCCGAGGATATGCAATGGACTTTATCTTGTCCCCTTTATACCTATTTTGTACTATTCAATTTGATACTTTCAAACTTGAATAGTGACCTCCTCTCTTGTCACTTAGTTTTGTAAGGTTAAAAGAAGAAAACTCCTTATTTCCTTGTTGTATGAGTGGTATTGATGGGAAAATAAAAAATGTAACTATGCTATGCATGTCTAATTTTTAGAGTTGAATATTACATTAGTCAAGTTAATTAAGCAATCAATCAATGATTCAGTATCATATTAGAATAGTATATATTCAAGGCAAGTAGCAAAAATCTTCAATTAGAATTCTTACATCTACATTCACTACATGTGTACATACAACTAATGTACAAGCACAGGCAGTATAACGGCTTACTACCCCTTGTTAATACATCAAGAACTGCTATGAGGTAAGCCACTTGCGTAGATTGTAGATGTCTAATATTCTCTTGAAACCTGAGCTGAAGATCCTATAAAAAGTTTACTATAGAGCTCAGTTATTTTATATTGATTTTTAATTTATATAGTTTTATAAACCCTAGTACTTATTTATGTGCTTATAAAGGAAGTATTAATGCTCATGAAAGAAAACTTGATTTTTGTTAGGAATTTCATTATTATATATAGAATGTGTGTGTATATATATGTATATATTAATAATTTGGAACATAGTTTTATGATCATTAGCGTAAAAGAAGGAAGATAAGATATTATTATTATTGTATAGCTTTTGTAAATGGTAAAATAAGGTTATAGGAAAACTTAAATATATGATAATTAATAATGGCTATTATTTGGGAGTATTTATATATTATATATATTTATTGTATATTTAATATTATAAGTGAAAATTATGCCAAAATGCTAAGAAAATTAGAAAATAATTTAATAATTATCAAGGATGGAATAAAAACATCATATTAGATATAATAAAGCATAGGGAAATTTTTGGTGATTTGAGGAAGTTAATAGATAGGGTTTGTAATTTTTGTTTAAAATAAACTTTATTAATGAAATGGGAAAATATTTAGAAAAATTATAAAAAATATTATATATGCAAAAATAATTTCCTAAAAATTAATATGAAAAGGTATGATTATAGAGTACTTATAGGTAAAAGGACTTTTTGAAACAACATGGATTGAAAGCTCCAAAATTATTAAAGTGAAAGTTACCAAAATAGCCAAAACCACCAACAAGTGACTATCACTACCACTCCAATCTATCTAACCTCTTAGGAGGAACATAGAGAAACTCAAAAAATTTCCCCCCCAAGTTTTAAAGGCTTAGCTTAAGTGATGTGAATTTTTGAAGTGAGGAGAGGGGTATTTATAGTATTCAAGAAGTGATATTAAATTGTACACGTTTAAAAATCATGGAAAATTAGAAAAAGTGTTTCTTATTTTTTTACATATCTCCTATTAAAGTTTCACAAATTTTGGACAAATGTAAAAATTTTTGTGAATTTTTGAAGAAGTTATCTAATCTTTTAATAATTTTCTAGTAAGTGTTAATTCATGAAAAATTGCCACATGTCCGAAACCCTAAGAAAATGTGTTCAACTGAATTTTGAACAATTTTTTGCCACTTGTACAATTTTTGGTAAATTCTTGAAGAAGTTATCAACATATTTTATTCATTTTATGATATTTCTAATTTTTATAAATTTTTGTTTGCTTTCCTTACAAGTTTTTGGATATGTTTATGACATGTCATTAGTTGTTTGATACTTATAAAGTTGAGTTGATATTTCTTAGGTATTTTATGATGTTTTATAGGGTGCTTTTGATCATATTTTAGAATTCTACCCAATTATTTTATTATTTAATTTATTTTTCTAAATATATTATTTACTTTTATTAGAGAAATGTCATGATGATGTCTTATATGTAAGGGACATGGGTCATTATCATGCTTTTTATCCTTATTTATTATTTGGTTACTTTACTTTATTGCTGGATTACTATTTACTATTTTTTTTTTGTTTTTTTTACTACCTATTTTTGCTTATAGGAGCAAATTGGCTTTAGATCACTTTCATTATCTTTAATCCTTAGTAGATGTTTTATAATTAATGTCTTCTTTATTTTATAATAACTAATCCTTTTTACTAGTTATTGATAATTTCAACATTTTATAGCTTATATATATATATACATATATGGGACTGTAACGTTACCACTCTCTATTGAAAGCCAATGGCCATGTTGGCTTACTTTAGGTGGCTTACTTTAGGTGGCTTTTACTCTAGGTAGCTCATACTCTACTTTACCACGTAGCTCTTTCTTAAGTAGCCCCCTTCTAAATTGCTCCTTTTCCAGGTTGCCCCTTCCATAGGGTTAGCCTCTCAACGAGAGAACCAAATGATATATCCCAAGTCTAAGGAGAGAACCTGGAGTTTTCTTTTTTTTCTTTTTTTTTTTACTAATCTAATTTGTGCTATTATTTTTAATGTTTTCTATTGTTGTTAACTTTGTAGACCCTTAATCTACTAATGGGTTGGTGTTTCTAGTCAGTTCACATATTCTAAGGTTATTTAGAGATATGGGATTGGCAATTGAATTTGTCTTAAGTCCTTAAGAACCTAGAGTTTGGGTTTATATCCTTGTGTTCGCTTAAGCAAGTTAGCGGGTTTTACAAAATTGAACTCCTACAAATGTGTCTTTAGAGTTGCATCTCGGGAGTTCCTTAGTTTCATGGTGATAGAGTGACAAATTGAAGC
This sequence comes from Lumnitzera racemosa, assembly GCA_024138005.1. NCBI lineage: Eukaryota > Viridiplantae > Streptophyta > Magnoliopsida > Myrtales > Combretaceae > Lumnitzera > Lumnitzera racemosa. The sequence continues at coordinate 61,904,833 of JAMXBC010000010.1, read as the reverse complement.
TAACCCAAACAAGATCAAAGCAGTTCGAGACATGTAGGCCCTAATGATGATTAAGGAAGTGTAGTAGCTAACTAGAAGAATTGCTACAGTGAATTGATTCTTGTCTAGAAGTATAGATAAATGTGTAAAATTCATCAAGTCACTGAAGAACTTTGTAGAATTTAAATGGCTAGTCAAATACTAGGCCACCTTGGATGACCTAAAGGACTTCTTAGGAAGCTCACTAGTACTCTCCAAGCTAACACCCAGAGAGGGGCTATACTTATACCTTACGGTTAGTGACAAAGCATTGTCCTTAGTTCTTGTCCAAGTAGATGAATGCAAGCACAAACTAGTTTACCATGTTAGCCACACCTTATAAGGTCTAGAAATTAGATATACAAAGGTAGAGAAATTTGGTCTAGTAGTAGTCATTGTTGTTCGTAAGGTCAAGCCTTACTTTTAGTCATACCTGATTGTAATTTTGACAGACTACCTGCTCAGAGTTGCCTTAGAAAAGCTCGATACCTCAAGACAAATGATGAAATACTCCTTCAAGCTTAGCACCTATAGAATTTTATTCAATTTGAGATAGGAAATTAGGGCACAAGTTCTTGTTGATTTCATAGTGGAATACATTAGAGTAGATGAGCCCTAACTTAAGTTCTCCATCCCCATATGGACCTTCCATGTCGATGGCTCCTCCATTGAAGGGGGAAGTGGAGCTAATATCACATAAGGCCTCTATGGAATGAAGATTCTCTACGTTCTAAAGTTTGATTTCCCAATAAGAAATAACAAGGTTGAGTATGAGGTACTCATTGCAGGATTAAGGATTGCCAAGGGAATTGGAGTAAAAAACTAAACATATACTTAGATTCCATGCTAGTAGTATAACAAATTAAAGAGAATACGAAACTAAGGGGGAAATAATGGAAAGGTACCTGCAAATAGTATAAGGCCTGCTTAGGGAATTCACTTTGTGGGAAGTCATTAAGATCCCTTGAGTGAAGAACATGAAGGCAAATAGGTTGTCAAGGATAGCCTTATCCATTTTCCCCGCATCACACAATGGTGATAAGCTACTCTTCATATAGTACTTCACCGATTAGAGTACGAAAGTATAATAACAAGAGGTCCTTGAAGTGTAGATTATAAATCCCAAGCCCTCTTGGATGGATCCCATCGCATGATGTCCCAAGACAAGGGTGTTACCTAAGGACTGAGTAGGAGTAAAAAGGCTAACTTATGAGGTAGCTAATTATATGACAATTGATGATGTGCTATATCGACAAGGATAGAATACCTTGCTCCTTAGATGTCTTAGGGTAGATGAGGGTACTTATGTCCTTGAAGAGCTCTATGCAAGGATTTGTAGCAATCACATCCAATCATAGGCATTGTACATTAGAGCACTCAAGTTGGGCTAATATTGACCAACAATGAAGGAAGATGCCAAAGTTGTAGTTTAGAAATGCCACTCATGTTAGAAACGTGCTCTTATTACTCATGCCCCTAGTTTAGAGCTGCATCTGTTAACATGCCCTTAACCTTTTGCATAATAGGGGCTAGATGTCTTCGACCCTTTCCTAAAGGCATCAGCAAGTTAGCAATTCATCCTACTAGCGGTTGATTTCCTCATCAAATGCACAAAGGTACTAGCTATGGCCATTATCATAACTTAAGCAACCTAAGAATTTGTGCTCATCTACATACTATCTCGATTCGAGGTACCTAATAGATTGGTCATTGACAAATGGAAGGCAGTTTGATAGGAACGGGTTTAGGGAGTTTTGTGATAAACATAACATTAGACTACTACACCTCGGTCAGCTACCCTTAGACCAACGTTTAAGTCAAAGCTATCAACAAGATAATCTTCAATAGCTTGAAGAAGAGGATGAAGTGAGTAGGAGGTAGGTAGGTCGATGAGCTCCTGAACATACTTTGGAGATATCATATGATGTACAGAACCTCTATTGGAGAAACCCCCTTTTGCCTCGCATTGAGGGGAGAGGTCATCCTTTTGATTAAGCTAGAATTACTGACTAGTAGAACCCATCACTTCAATGTTAATACCAACCACATGGCCTTTCAGGCAAGCCTTAATACCATCAAAGAAGTGTGCAATGCTACATGGGTTCACATAATGGCTTATCAATAGTGGGCTACCTGGTACTATAACTGTAATGTTAAGCATAAGGTCGTTTACCGAAGGGACCTAGTATGTAGAAAGTTAGAGGCTATTGGCGTAGATGAGGGGTGGGGTACGCTTACCCTTAATTAGGAGGATCCGATGTGGTTAGTGGAAGGTGTAGGGAAGAGAGCTTATAAGCTAGAGGCCCTAGATAGACGTCTTATCCCTAAGGCATGGAATGCCAATAACTTGAGGCCTTATTTTCACTAGGTTCTATGGCAAGATCAGAAACATATGTAACTACTATCATACTTAATGAAATGACGAGTTCCCTACACTTGTCTCTTTTCCCTCTCTTCTTACACATGCATGTAACCTTTGCTCACACCACGTTGGGGCCTTAGGTTGATTTTTATCCCTAAGATCTTGCCTAAGTTAGTCATTGCACTAACATTATAGGGATTTTTCTACCTTAAGTGTTGGTTTACATTGAGCTCTATGTACTTATGTCGATTTTCATCCCTAAGCTCTTACCTAAGTTAAGTCACTTTACTAGCGCTATAAGCATTCATTTAATTATAAGCATTGATTTGCACCAAGTTGTAAGTCTTAGGTCAATTCTCATCCTAAAACTTTTGCCTAAGTTGGTCATTACGTCGAAATCACGGGTACCTACCTATGAGTATCGATCTGCACTAATTAACACTACAGGCATTCATCTATGTATAAGCATCACTCCACGTTAAGATTTAAGCTTTAGGTTGATCACATTAGGTTCGTGTTTTAAAATTGACATGATTTTAAGTTAAGTAAGCAAAATTGTTGTATCAAAAGTTACCATAGCCAAACAGAGCCAAAAAAAAAAAAAAAAAGACAGATAAGCAATAGCGAGCAAATATTATTTCATTAACTGGCAGAAGTACCAGGTCTTGGGAGTCGACATACTAACTCTAGACACATTTAAAATGAAAACAACAAAGGCATGAAGCCAAATCTTAATCTACTATTCAATGCTGAACAATTGCTCTTATCTTCAACTTAGCTTCTTGCTTTGAACTCTTCTTTAAGAGGAATTGCTCTCAACATTGATTTGACCCATGAGCTTCATTAGGATAGCTATGAGCTGTGATTACATCCTTAAATTTCAATTGGGTCGAGCTCCAAGCTATAGGGACCCTAGTGACATTCAACCTTCAAGTGAAGGCTTCTATCTTGCTTAGCGAAACTAGGCTTCCATAGAAGTAGTAATGGGGGCAATTGATTTAGCTACTCCACTAAAAGCTTTAAGCTCTAAGTGTCCTACTGGTGTCAAAGGGAGGTCGATGCTTCACCTAGATTAGTCAACCTCTTGTCAAGGTAGCTTAGATGGGAGATGAGGTATGATTTTCCTACTCCATTTGAGTTACGTACAGAGTAGACCAAAATACTCACGTAGTAGAGGATTTCCCATTACTTAGTAAGTACCTCTAGCCCACCTCGATGGGCAGGTTAGGGTAGAGAAAATGATCTCTTCTACCACCATAGTCGCTATGGTTGCCCCTTATCCATATAGGTTCATCTGGGGCAGTACTTAACAGCCTTACCTGTAACCTCGTAAAGACGAGTCTCTCCATAGTAAAGTTACTACCAATAATTAGTGGATGTTACCCAGGCTCCCTCTTCGCTTGGACTTTACTGGGGTAAAAATAGGGGAAGGCCTAAAGGCTAGTATATGCCTCCTGATCATAGTTTGAAGGCTACCCCTTTCTATTAGGCAACTATTTACACCTTACGATCACAACTCGAAGGGAAGGGTTGAAGAGACCTCTTCCCTAACTTGAACACTCTTCCTTTCAACCTGATTGCTCTTAACTCGTTCATGATGTAAAAAAGGAACGAGTCAACTCTTTACTAGACCTTATAGAGGCGTTTTGATATTTAGTGTAGCAAAACCAGGACCCATTTACCCTTTATATAGGGGACCTAGAGCTCCCCTAATTGTACATATGGTAATCATCCAATAGCTCAAAAGCGCCGGTAACCTAAGCGATGCCTTGGAAAATAGTAGTACACTATATGCACATTAAATGACTTTTTGAAAAAACACTGCCCAAGATGATATGCTTGCTAGGCATACATACTACTCAAAATGATCCCTATTAAGAAGATTTCTTAATGTAAAAAAGATTAACTTAATCAAGCATATTTTGTTTGAAAGATTATAGGACATCACTAAGGTCTACCAAGACCAACTTGTCATCATCACTTTAGCCTTTGCTTGCCTAAAGAGGATCAGAAGACTTAGTTGAGGGTGAGAACTAGCAACCTGCTAGGGGGATGAAATGCTTAAGGAACTTACTGTTCAAAAAACCATTAAGAGTATGAAGGACTTAGGTAAAAAGTAAAGTCTACATGTAGGACAATAGCACAAAGGTAAGGGGAAGTTATAGGGGAAAGAGTAAACACCATTGAAAATGTATGGGACTTTGGCAAAAAAGAAGTCTTTCCATTCACCAATGACAATTAAATTAACGAGGGGAATACCAAAATCTCGGTTTACTTACCAAAGTAGAATACTAAAAAATAGAAAAACAAAGAATAGTAGGCACACATCGCCTAAACCCATACAATGTAAAACACAATTACCCTTAACTTACTTGGCGATGACATTCTCTCGTTGACCCTCCAACTGCTCAACCTACTTGCTTCTATTCTCTCCCTTATCTTCCTCATGACTAGCATCAGAGTCATTACTAGAACCACTTGAAGAGTCATCAGATGACTTAACCTCTTCTGCATCACTAACAGCAACCTTGGGCTTGTTTAGCTCGTTCAAGAAGGATAGATACATCTTAGGAAACTTTTAGTGAATTTGCATCCTGACATCCTTGACTAGATCATACTAGTAGAGGTGAGAACCTTCTCAATCAATGGGTCATCAAGGGTCTGCAAAAAGATGTCTCGTTTAACTTCAGCAGCCAGATTCATGCCCCTCAGTAGCTCTACCTCCCTCAGCCCAAGCCCTTTCCAATTCCTTCCCTTTTGCCTCTAGCTTGGCTTATAGGGTAGACACCTTCCATTCAACAGTTTTAATGGAGTCCTTAGCCTTTCTCAAGTTAACCCTTAGCTGGTTGACCTACCCCTTCAGTTCCCTATGTTGGTGCTCCAAGTTATTAAATACAACGGCCAAGTTGCCATTTCCTTTCCTAATCTAGCGCTTCTTAGAGCTTCTCTACCTCGAACCTCATACGACTCGCCACTGACTATTGATATGCTTGGTTGTGTACGAGAATGAACTTAAGAAGGTTATGGAGTTGCAAGCACAACATAAAGTTAGCCAACATAATAGAATAAAATGTTTAAACAAAAACCATAAGCAACTTACCTCGTTGTACCTCTATAACAACTCCGTTAAAGCCTCTACATTTCTCTTCTCTATAACAATTCTGTCATCTAAAGCAAGCTTACAATTGATTGAACCTTTAAGAAGGTTTGATTACGAATAAAAGGGAAGGTGTCTACACTTTACTGCTACTAGCTTTTTGCTATGACAAACCAATAACGTATCGTCCTTATCATTAAGGATATCAATAGTAGGGACCCTAACATTCTATGGGGTTTGCTCGAAATCATCTGGTTGTATCACTATTTTAGCATCCCTACCCTGGGTCCCCTATGAGGCACCAACTCCCCCAATCTGAACTACCTGGACTAATGTACCACTAGAAGCTACCCTCTTAAGCCTCATACTACTCAAAGGCATGCCTATTGACACATCCTCTCCTGCGTGCTAAATCACCTTGGACAGCATTGGCTACTTCCTATCCTTCTTATTTCTTTTGGAGAGGTAGTGTGAAGTTTCCCCTTCCCTATCTACAACCGGCTGCTTCCTTTTTTGGCCCAACCTTGCCACCCTTTCCATTTGCTTGCTTTGAATTGCAAGCAGCTTTACCTTCACCCCATTGGTGGCTAACTCCATAGTTGCAAGAGACAAACAAATTAGCTAAGTAAAGAAACATTATGGAAGGAGATATTTACTATGTCAAGGATGAGCAAGCTTGATGTCCCCCACTACAATGATGAAGTAATGCGATAGATACCCAACTACCCCTCCTCGGCCAAGGATAGGAAATACTTATCTTGAACCTAAACAACTTTGAGCTAGCCTTATACTTATAATAGATAGATAGGCGACTAAGTTTCTTCCACCTTACCAAGTTCAACAGCTCGATACTAGTTAGGCTATCTTCATCCCTTAGGCTACTCAACGTCCTACCTCGAATATGCCACCTCCATACGAATGGGAAGCTTAATAGCTTGAGAGTATGTATAAAGTAAAAGAACTCCTTCTAGTCTTCAATCTTGTTCAGTAAGTTGCTAAAAATCTTCAACGATTCTCCTTAGTTGGAAATATAAACCCAATTGTCAACCAACCTCTTCACATGGAAGAAATGCTAGAACAGCTGAACTATTAGCTTCCGCAACTCCAACAGGCACAATGCCTCGAATGTGAGAAGCTGTACCTAGGCATTGGCATTCAGATTGTTGGGAGAAACCTTGAAGTAACTGAAAAAATCCACTAAGAATTTTGCGAATGGAAGTCGAAGATCGAGCTTGAATAGCTTCATATAGATCCCAAATAACTAGTCATCCCTTATCTCAAAAGCTTGTTGACTAGTTGTAGGCACTCCACTTGCTAGCCAAGCACTTCCCTAACTACTTGACTAATTAGCCTCCTCTTTTGGTCATTCTCTACATAAAACACATAAGAATACGATTTCTCATTGGCATTGGTCGTGTACAGCAACTCCCCTTCTAATAGGAATTGACCTACGACCATCTCTAAGCCATGGCCAACTTGCTCTAAGCCAAGGCTGACCTACCCCACATAAGGCCGAGTTGATAGTAGAAGGTCAAGAAAGGAAAGAAAGATAGCTTGACAACAGCTCTATTAATTGTCGAAAAGACTAGGGACCAAATGGCTAAGGTCCCAAGCTTGAAGACCAATTCGATACAATAAGGAGAATCTAGTAGCAACCAATATTAGAGCTTGGTAGTTATAGGCCAACTTTACAAGTATCTTGGCTAAGTGCTGTAGGACCTCAACAACTTTGACCCAAACTAGGACATCCAATTGTTGACCTTAACTAGCTTGGATCTAACTCTTTCTAGGACAGCTCAAATGACTTACATGTTGACCTCCCTGTTAAACGCATCATTGAACACTATTTTGTATACTTGTAAATATTTTCCTTTAACTTTAGTTGTAGGCTTACTTTAAGGTTTAAGGCTTTATATATTATTTACAGCTTTGCTACTAGGGTTTTAGGACTTACTATAAATAGTAACTACTGTAATTAGTAGCTAAGATGGTTGAACATTTTTGAAGTAAGAATATACTTGATACCTTTGTGAGCTATTTAAGCTTGTGTCTCAGATTACTGAGTACTATTTTACCCTTTAATCATTCTTGTTTTCTTATTAGTCTTCTTCTTGAGATTATGGTGAACCTCTCATTTAAATAAGTTAGTGAGTCATATCTAACCTCTCATTTGTAACTCGAGTGTTAATTTAGTGTTTGTAAGTTATATTGAACCCTATTTTGAGCTTAAAACTGATTATGCTTGTGTTTTGGTGTATGACATCCATCCACATTCACATTTAAACCCCCCCCCCCCCTTTTCCCCTTATTATTCCTCCTTTCCATTTGAACTTTGAATACCCAATCATGGTTTGTATCTGTTGCATACTTCGATTTATATCAACCTCCTTGTCTTCCTTACCATCTAGGTAATACATGTTATGGAGACTCCCTTGTGCATACTTTGTCCTCGTTGCTCAAGACAAAATAACTCCACCTTCATCCCCTGTTGCCACTACCATTGTCTTAGGGGAAGTAGGGTTACTACCCCCCTTCTTGGGCTATATCTTTGCAATGTTTGTCAATGTCTCTAGAAATAGATGGATGTAAAGACACACTTTATCAATCAATTGTGCTTTGGTTAGTCATTGTTGGGAATGACTAAAAAAGAAATCTAGAATAAGAAAAGAATAGCTTATGAGAAAGAAATCCGATAGAGTCTCCCTTAGTTTGACAATGGAAAGTGAGAAATGAAGCATTGGCGAGTCCCTTATACAGATAATTAGAGAGAGAAGGTGAACAGTTTCTCCTACTCTCAGAGCATGAACCTACGAAAGGACGTGCATTAAGCCTTAACCATCCATGCAACCTACCTAGTGAGCTAAAGGTCTTGATCGACCTACATACGTAGATTGTTGACATAGCATGACAACAGAATGTACCACACATGTAGCCACTTTTGAAGGATCATTAATGTGCGTTACATTTCCCAAAAAAGGCCATCATGACATTTTGGTCATTCCAATGGTCGCATCAATCATATTGAGCAGTACTGCGTTGAGAGACAAGGTCTAACAAGAAACGTCAGATGTCACGTCATTGAGGAACAATGCAAGCCTCCCTACTTGAAAGTAAAGTAGTCTTACCTTAGCCTGGTAAACTTATATAAGCTATTCTCCTCACGTCCTATACGTTGAGGAGAGTAGGGGTGCAAGTGTTAATATCCAATTCTCATTCAAATTAAGGCCTGATACACAAGAAGGCTCATTGAGATACATATGAGTGAGTAACGAGCTTGAAAAGCCTAATTCTTGCCCAAATCAAAGCTTGACAAACAAGAAGGCTCATTAAGATATGTGCGAGTAAGCATCGAGCTCCCCATTATCCTGTGACCTACTTGGAAGTCATTATATTAGGTCCTATGATGACTCACCTAAACAAGATCTCTCGACCACCAAACTTAGTACGTATCAACTACCTAACGCTAATTCGATCTTTAGCTTGAGTACCTGTTGACCTCCTAATGTCTCAAATCCTCTTTTGTCTTTAGTGTTAGCTTTTGCCTACATCTCATTAATGGTTTTTTGACATCTATGGTATAGCTAGCACACTTGACAGCACCTATGGATGTTAAATGCTTAGGTTGTAAGTGTAGTTGCTAGGTAGATCATAGCTAACCTCCCCCTAGAGCTACCTTATCTCCTCGGTGGTACATGTTGCTTACTGATAGCTAGTATGAGCAAACCTCAATCCTCTGTATGTCTAGGTAATCCCTATAGCAAGCATCAAAGACCATGAGGTAAGGTGACTTAGTTACATACTCTCTTAATCCTTGTTACTAAAAACATATACATGCTAGATGAGCATGACCCATCAGTGATACAGTTATAGCAACGGGTCTCGCAACAAAAGATGATCCAATCTAGGTTTAAGCGAGAACGGGAAACAGAAAGTGGGATTGTGGGTTTTAAGTATGAATGTGGATGGATATTACGCACTAAGATACAAACATAACAAGAGGTTGAGCTTGAAATAGGATTCGATATGACTCACGACCACTAAATGTTGCTCGAGGTTTCAAATGAGATGTTAAATGCGATTCACTAACTCGTTTAAAAGGAAGGGTTCACTATAATCTTAAGAATAAGATTGATGAGAACATCAGAAAGATTAAAGAGTTTAATCAACACTCAATAATTTGGTAAAGTAAGCTTTAAGAGCTCAAGAATAACCTTGCTCGAAAGAGAAAAGTTTCAAGTGTATTCACTTGTCTAATGATTGTCTTCCTTATCTTCTTCTTTTTTCCTTCTTTTTTTTTTTTGCCTAAACCTTAGTGACAAAATTGTAAATAATGTATAAGGCCTTAAACCCTAAAGAATTAGGCCCATAAATAAAATAAAGACAAACATGTATAAGAATACAAAAATGTACGTTTTATAGGGGAAGTCAGCATGTAGTCATTTGGTATGTCTTAGAAGGAGCAAGATCCAAACCAGATAGAGTCAGCAATTGGATGTCCAGATTCAGGGAGGAGTCCTTGAAGTCTTGCATTGCTTTATTGAGATACTAGAAAGGTTGGCCAATAATTACTAAGTTCTAGAATTAGTTGGCACTAGTCTCTCCTTGCTGTACTGAATGGTTCTTTAGTCTTGAGTGCTAGGCCGTGTAATTTGTCGGCTTCTCAATAGATAACAAACTTGATGCCGAGTGGATCCTTTTACTCCTTTTGTCCTTTTGGTACTTGTTTGACCTTGGCAAGAGTTAATTGGCCTTGACTTGAGATAGGTTGGCCTTGGCTTAGATATAGTCAACGGTTGATTCCTATCAATATCGTGGTCTAAAAGGAAGTCGTCCTTGACGTTAAACATTAAGCATGGATTGGGATGCTGAACAAAGTTCTCTTCCCTTTTTGCTTCACCATGAGTACCGAGTGTCTCTAGATTTCCTCAACGCTCATGGGGGTCAAGCAATAGCTCTTCCCATCCTTCTAAATTGTATAAGTTTTGAGGAAGCCATCATAGATCACTTTACGGTCATACTACCAAGGTTGGCCAAGAAATAAATTTGCGGCATTCATGGGGACTACATCAAAGTCAATCTCGTCCTCATACTATCCTACCTTGAATGCTATCCGAGCTCTCTTATATACATGGACCATACCTTTGTTATTAAACCACTTTAATCTACAAGGTCGAGGGTGCAACTAGGTTGACAATTTCATCTTTTCCACTAACTTAGCAGAAACAGATCAAAATGATATCATTACATAAACATAATTATATAAGATTCAAACTATAAAGATTATATTATATAGTAATATAGTATATCTGTATCTACAATACTATCAAAATGAAAAGTATACATATAAAACTCTACAAAAGTGAGTTCTCTCGACACTCTGAATAGCCCGCTCTTGCCCAGGTCCTTGTGCTAACCTTTGGCATCCTATAGCCAGTGTCGACAAACAAATAGTCTTGCAACAAAAGCCTAAGAGGGGGTAAGCTAGTAAAACCCTCAGTTACACCATATACTTGTATGTGTACTTGTATACTTATACATATACCGTATATATATCCATATATACAAATGATGGTATACGTATTTTCATACATATTTTCGTATGTCCTCTATACCCCTTTTAGAAATCTTGATAGAATTCATATTTTTGTATCTTATGGGCTTAATTAGTAAGTTATATGTATGTACACTTAATATTCTCTTTATTTTAGGTTATGTACATAAAGAATATTTATGTATATGGTTATCTATACTTATGTATAAGTAGTTTTCCTATTCTTATCTATGTGTATGTATACTTATACTATGTATTCTACTAGTATATACCTATTTAGTCCATATATGTATATAGGTACCATATGCGTACATGTGTTTCTATACCCATATATGTACATGTGTGTTTATTTCCTCTATGTATTTGTACATATACATAACATAGAAATTTTAGAAAAACTAAATAACACATGTAACTATTAGGATTAACTTCTAAATCATAAACTAAGTAGTTACTAACTTTAACTATATCACTTCATAAGTTAGAAGTAGAAAAAGATCACAAACACACTTTATATAAAATACTAAGATAAGTGTGTTACATGTACTTGTTTTGCTTTCCAAAATGGATGAGGTTTATGATTTTTAAGTAAGGATTTTAGGTTGGTTATCAAAGGGAAATAAGAGATGAAAGTGAAAATTAGAAAAGGAGAGGATGGAGGGGAGTCACGGTTTTGAATTGGGAATGGGAAAGGGGACCTTGTTATGTCTTAATGGGAATTTAAAAGACAAGAAAAGGGGCATCTAGAACCCTCAAAGTGTGGTGGCCAGGGAAGGGTAAACGGGGAAGAAAAAAAATATGAAAATATCATGTGCTAAAAAGGAGATGAATTCATTAAAAAGTGATGAAATTTTTTAGGTGAAAAAGACATTTGCTGACTTTGTCAATATGTTGACTTGGTCAACATTTGACTTAGTCAACTCTCTTAAATTTGTATGAAATTAATATTCAAAATAAGAAAATAAAGGATAATTGGGAGAAAATTTAAGGAAATGAAAGGAGATATGGAGCTAAATGAAATAATTAGTAAAAATAGCTATTGGAATCTTTTTATAACTATTTATATCCTTATATAAGATTTAGTATCACACTTTATGTAATTAGTATGACAAACACAATTTATAATACTAACATTGCTTATATGTAGTATAAACATTAACTAAGCACTTAACTCTATAAAATACTAACCTAGTTATATAATTAGAAGGTGAATATGATCTATAATGCAATATCCTAGTTTCTAATAAATTAAATTATTATTGTATATATTTATGAATAACTGAAAGTTATCTTGATCATTTGCTAATGATTTTTTATGATTTAGCATGTTACTCAAGATATATTATCAATGAAGGTTTTAAAGTAGATTATAGTGAATTAGTGCTTTTATATACTTAAAGTTATAATTATAGGGTTTTTATCACTTTCGAGAGTAGTCTCTAGTGTTTACATACATTTAGGGTTTAAAAATTTTATATGCGATTGAATCTTCGATTGTTATTTTAGGGTTTTTCTCTTAACTAGCCTTGTTGACTCTTAGAGTCTTTTAGCACACTAGGGCTACCTTAGGTATTATGTTGACAATTTTAGGGGTTTACATTAGGTCCTTTTCCTTTTAAGAGCATAACCTTTTTAGTTGAGCATTAGGATGCAATATGTCCATAGCCTAAGCATTTAAAGCGCTTTACTTCTTGGGCCTTGTTGTCGGGGGCTTTCTCTTTCTCGACCCTTTGTGTCTTGGCATGATCAAGTTGGCTAGACTCGCCTTTCTCCATCTTCTTTTCTAGCCTTCTCTTAGCATACTTTTCAAGTTCAGGGTTGACTTGTTAAGGTTGGTTAGTCGGCTTTTGATGTCTTCTTCTCCTTTGTCTCTTTACTCTTAATGCTAAATTGATAAGCTCATGAATTGAATTGAATGGCTGGTGTTCAACTATGTTAGCAATGTCGTCTCAAAGTCTACTTAAGAGCTTAGCAATGGTGTGATCTTATGGCTCGACAATCTCGTATCTCGTCATTAGAGTTTTGAACTCCTGTAAGTACTCTTCAATAGTATTTCTACCTTGTCTAAGTGTTGGAAAGCATCAAGCATCTCTTACTTGAAGTAAGTTGGCGCGAAGCGCTAATTCATCATATATTTCATGAGCCTCCAAGTCTTAACTGGCTCTTCTCCTTTAGCATCTCGCTTGGCAACCAACTTATCCAACTAAACACTTGCATATTCAGTAAGGGCTAACGAAGCCAGCTTAACCTTTGTTTGGTCATCATACTTGTAGCGCTCAAACAACTTTTTGACTCGAGGGATCTAATCGAAGAACTCTTCAGGTCTACAACTTCTATTGAAAGTCGGCAACTTAAACTTTATATTATCAAGTCCTTGGCCATGTGCTCAGGTTTCATCCCTTGCATTCCAAATTGGTCGGTTCAGCTTAGATCGGCCACTTTTATTAAAGCTTTACTCGATTGTATTTCTTCTCGGCCTTGGGTCTCTTCTTCAGGCTCCTTGATTTTCTTTGGTGTCAACACTCCTCTCATTTCTTTTTCTCAACACAAGTTGGTTTTCTCTTCTTCCCAGCTCGATAGCTCTTTTTAGCTATCACTCATCATCATCTTACTCATTAGAACCACTTCTATTGGTAGGTGTTAGTTCCCTTCTTTTACCTCAGCTAACACGTTTACAGCCTTTGACTAACCTAGTAAGCTCCTGAATAGAGTCAATGAGATTCTGAATCTGGTATTCTAAGTTATCAACAAGTCTCCTCAAGCTTCTGTGGGGACTATCACCATTGTTATGGACATTATTTTCTAACATTCTTGTCTGTATAGTAATTTCGAGAGAAAATTGACCAAATAACAAAACACAATTACAGTAACCAGAAATAACCACTACTCGGCTTCTATAGCTACCACTATTGACAAACACTTCCACAATAACTAGAGTCAACTACTGAAATTAATGTTATTGGACTCAACTGCAGCACAATACCACAACTACTAAAAATACGAACATACTACATTATGGAACGCTGATTATTAGAAACGCTCAAATCACGAATCAAACTTTGAAGAACACTAGTACGCATATCTCCCCAAAGCTCTAATACCAAGCTGATACGGCTACAATAGTAGGTCTTGGAACTAAAGATGATGTAATCTGGGTTCGAGTGAGAACAGGAAATAGAGAGTAGGAATGCAGGTTTTTAATGTGAATGTGGATGGATATCACGCATGAAGATACAAACACAATAAGAGGTTGAGCTCAAAATAAGGTTTAATAGGACTTATGAACACTAAATGGTGCTCGAGGTTTCAAATGACAGGTTAGATGCGACTCATCAACTCGCTTAAATGAAAGGTTCACCATAATCTTAAGAATAAGATTGATAAAAACACGAGAAAGATTAAAGAGTCTAATCAACACACTCAATAATTTGGCAAAGTAAGCTTTAAGAGCTTAAGAATAACCTTGCTCGAAAGAAGAAAGTTTCAAGTGTATTCACTTGTCTAATGATTGTCTTCCTTATCTTTTTTTTTTCTGCTAATTACAAATGTTGCTATTTATAGCAAGTCCTAAACTCTAGTGGCAATACTGTAAATAATGTACGAGGCCTTAAACCCTAAAGAATTGGGCCCATAAATAAAATAAAGACAAACATGTATAAGAATATAAAATTGTGCATTTTATAGGGGAATTTGGCATGCGGTCATTCGGCATGTCCTAGAAGTAGCAAGATCCGAACTGAATGAGGTCGGCAATTGGATGTCCTAATTCAGGGAGGAGTCCTTGAAGTCTTACATTGCTTGGTCAAGATACTAGAAAGGTCGGCCCATAATTGCCAAGTTTTAGAATTAGTTGGCACTAGTCTCTTCGTACCATACCGAATGGTTCTTTAGTCTTGAGTGCTAGGCTGTGTGGTCTCTTGGTTTCTTAGTAGACAACAAACTTGACGCTGAGTGGATTTTTTTATTCCTCTGGTCCTTTTGGTACCTACTCGACTTTAGCAAGAGTTGATCGGCCTTAGCTTGGATATAGTCGGAGGGTGATTCCTATCACATCAAACTCTTAGTGCTAGGCCTACCTTTCCTTAGTCTTCCTTGTTGACTTGAGCATCGAAGAGCCCCCATAGTCATACCCATAGGGGGCTTTTTGCATGTGTCTAGAAGCAAGGAGCAAGCCTAACCTAGTTGACCCGATAATCTAAGCCCAACTTGACCCTGATTTACTCGATTGATTCAATCACAATGAACAAATTGTTTTTTACTTTATTGATAATGTGATAGGTAAGTTTACTTGGTGTTTCGTGTTTTGGTGTTCTATAAATATATTATAGATAAAGTATGGCCTGTTTTTATGGCTTCTCCTTTAACATGTCCTCATTATATTGCCCATATTTTATAAATATAAAAATGCAAATCAATTTCCTGTATAATGAATAATGAACTAAAAAGTGGTTCTTTGGAAAGAAAAAAAAAACAAGTCTTGTAGGATGGGAAGCAAGTACCTTATTAGGGTAATGGGATAGGTTTTATGTATCAGGCTAAACCTTATAGGGTTTAGGGATGGGTTTGGGAACCTTATAAGGGTAGTGAGATGGGTTTTAGGTTCTTATGACCCTTCCTAAACCCGCCTTGTTTATACCCCGAAAGAATAGGAAGACATAAGTATGTGAACAGTCAAGCCACTTAAGCATAACTAAGTCTAATCTTAAGTCTCCAAGTACTATAAAATGGTACTCTAAAATATAGTTATGTAATCATCTCAAACTCACTTAAACTCCCAATTGCTTACTTAAGTGTAGTTTGATATGTATCTTCAGTGTAAGTTTAGATAATATAAATAACATTTTAGTATTTATACAAGTATAATACATACAATTATTTTGTATTGTAAGTCCTTAACTTAAATTTTAAAGTGTTGTGATACTTAAGTATTGGGGTTCTTATCACTTAGTATTAGTTTGCTTTTGACTTTCTTTTAATTCATCCCCTAAATTATCCTTCGATTATAGTTTATTCAAGGGTCCTAGGAATTTCCTCTGACTTATCTTTTGAAGTCCACCTAACTATATTTCGTAAATATAGAGTCTCTGATTTAACTTCTAAACACATTTCTAATATGACATTTACCTAAATCTTTTAATTTGTCCTTTGATTTTCCCTCTAATTTCATACACATTGAACTTTTTTAGCTAAATCTCCATAACTTCTACTCATAACCAATCAGGACCAGTATCTAACACTCCATAACCCTAAACTCAATTTTAGTTCAAAATAAACCTCACTTCATCCTCTCATTTAAGTACCCTTTAAATTACATATTATTAATATTTTACCACCAAATCTTCCATGCCCAAATCTAACACTTCTAACATTCGAGATTTCTTCCCATAACATTATTCAACAGCAGATTAGGATAGAAATCAATAAAAATTAGGTTTTACATGTAATCCTTTAAAAATTATCAAGGGTACTTCTTGAAAATAGCCATTTAATAAGATTTAGGGACCTAGACATTAGATAAAAATCTAGAAAATAGTTTTTATGAAAAAATCTTTGATAGCAATTTCTTATATATCATAAGTAATTGATAGAAAAATTTTGAAGTTGAAACAACAACATCATTAGGTTTGAAAATTAAATTGAAAATTGATTGGGTGTAATGATTTTTTAAGGATAGTATATCTAAGCACTTAATTTTAACAAAATAATATTTTCCCTAGAATCTATATACAAAAATACTTCATAAAGCATTTTTTGAGAATTTTCCAAAAACAAAACATTAGTACTTTTACTAATTTTAGCAAAATCGAGGAAAAATTTGAACTTGCTAACAAATCAAGCTCTAGCCACTGGCGGCCAAAGGAGGTGTGTTAGCCCTCTTAGGCATTGCTTCTTGACCTTAGTAGTGGTGGTGGTTCACTTCTAGGATCTGTTTAACCCATTAAACCTCAAATCACCCTATTTGTACCCGAATTTTGTATAATTTTGTTTAATTTCCTCTCAACTCTCTGAGAGAACTCTCCATTTTTTGTAGACTCCAAACAGTGCAAAATGATTCCTAGAAGTGAATGTGGACATAGATAGCTATTCATGTTAGATGGGGATTTTTTATTTTTTATTTTTTACTTTACATTTTTCCAAATCCCCTTTACTTTTAGCTAATAATGTGTCCTAAACCTTCCTAATGTGTAATAAACCTCGAAGACAAATTGCCATGCCTTTAAACATTGTTTCCCATGCTACTAGACAAATTTTCTATAATTTTTATTAACTTTCTATAATTATTTTAATATATTTCGAATATTTTAGGTAATTGCGAGTATATTTTTACATATGTAAAATTACATTTAATATAAATAAATAAGGAGAATTACAATGGAAATGATCAATGTTTAGGGATAAGTTTACTTAAGGGATCAACATCTCAAAAAGTTCAAATAAGGGATCAATGTTTTGAAAAGTTTAAATGAGAAATTAACGTTTCATAAAGTGGTTCAAATAATAGCCAATTCATAAAATTGTTCGAATCAATTTATGAAATGTTGATCCTATATTTGAACTTTTCAAAACTTAATTCTTTATTTGAATAACTTTATAAAATGTTGATCCTTAAATTAAACCTTTTAAAATGTTAATTCCCTATCTAATTTTATCCTCAAAAGTTGATGTCCTTTGTTGTAATCATCCCTAAACAAATACCCCTAAATATTATTTCATGTTATTTTATAATTTTTAATATCCATATAATTTATTTGTAATAACTTGTTAATTATTGAAACTCGTTTTGCATGTTTTCGATAAATTACAAATAATATATTTATATTTAACTAATGAATTATTCTTTTATTTTATTTTTTAAATCCAAACTCACAAGGCTAGTTTTACTAATTTTTGTAGCTTCATTATAAAAATTTAGGTTTAATTAGATAACTTTAGTGATCGCCCCTAATTTTTATATATCGATTCCAAACAGTCTAATTATGGGCTTATTGCTAATTTTGTGAAGTCTCACCTCACATGATTTTTAATATAGTATACCAGTTTGCAAGCTTATTTACAAGCCTCTTTCAAGCATTATTGAGGGGCTTGGCTTTTGAGTCTAAACATGAGATTGAGCTTAGCATAAGCATGGGTTGTTTATGAATTGAGTTCGAGCTTAGCTGAGCTTAAAATGAACCAAGTTTAAGTAGCCTATCAGTATGTTAGCTCATTTACATCACTATCACCAACCAACTGTAATTGGTAAAAATCAAACATTCATATTACATGGGTAGAGAAATTTTAACTAAGCTATTGGTCCACAAGTTTTAAAAAGAAATTTCATTTTGAAGAAAAATCAGAGATTTATAAACTCTAAAGCTAACTTATTTATAATTGGTCATTTTCCCTATAACAAATTTTCTAAATAATAAAAGGCATCTATTTAAACCTTTTACCCCTTTTGAAGATTCTAAAAAAAAAAAAAAAACACACATACACAAATAAAAATTATACTTTTTTGTATTTTCCTATAAAATTAAAAGATTGGTTAGTAAATGACTAAAAATGAACTAAAAAAAGTGATTAAAAAATAAGATTAACTAAAAGAAGAAAAAGAACATTTCATATTTCCTTAGAAAAGGAAGAAAGTCAGTACTATCATAAAAAAAATAATAATATTTTTTTTTTAAATGTTTTCATTCTTTCTTGTTTTTATGGTTCTTGAAAAACCACTATTATTATTATTATTATTATTATTATTATTATTATTATTATTATTATTATTATTATTATTATTTTGTAGCCCCATAGGTGCCTACTGTTAGTAACTTATTTCTATCATAGGCCTTTAAACCCCCTAGTTTGATTTAGTAGTACATCTGATGCTGAGAGAAGAATAAAAAGCAAAGCAAGTGATACATATAGTGCATGGTCGCTTAATTTTAACCTTATAGAGATTTGCTCCAAAAAGTACTAGTATTTATAGAAGGCAAGGTGATGAGAATGGGCCAATCATAGCTCGTCTATTCCTCTTATATAAGTCTCTAAATGGCTCCTCCTAAAAAACCTAAAGCACTCTCTCTATATTGTTGGTGTTGCATTCTCATCTTACTCTAGTAAATTTGAGTATTAGAGTGGACATGTCAAAAACACCTCCAACGTTACCCTTAGCTTACATTTCCTCTCTGTGTAAATCTTCCAAGCTCTATTAACCTACCAAGGCAATCTAGGCTAGGCCTAAGATCCACAAAATGAGAACCAATGCTAACATCTACGTATCTAATGGGAATCCAACCTCTCCATGGCACTTGCTAACCTTCGAACAACATATGTTAAGCTTTAGAATAATCAACCAAGGTTAACTGTGAGGCCTATAAAGGATAGTTTCCAGGGTACTTAGTGGCCAGATGACCAAGATCAAGTAGGTTTATAGCTAAGGATTCTCTTTACACTATTCACTGTGTTGTTTCTCCCTTACTCAAGTTGCTAAACCTGTTCTGAAAAGCTATGCTAACATGATTGTAAGTCTAACTACCTCAAACCAACAAACCAACCTATTCTTCAACTTGTTCCTGAGTTGGTTAACTCAAAAATTGACTTGTCTAAAGACCATCTCTTTGCTTGAACCAAGGGTTTTCATTGTACAACTATGTCTCTTTCTACCATAATTACTCCCAACATTTGTATGATACATGGCCTGACATACCATTAATGCACGGGATCCAGTGACATTCATTTACGTATTTTTCCAAATTTATCCTTTTGTGTACAAATGCCCATTTCGCTTTTTAGATGTACCTTATTGACATTTTCTTTTTAATTTTCCTTAGTTTAAGCGCATATTAGTAGTCTCGTATTGTGTGTAAATATTATCCTTCTTTAATTAATGAAATCCCTTTTGCTGGTCTCTTTGTTGCTTTGGCTTCAAGGAACAAATTCTCTCTTATCTAGTTCCTTTAGCAAGAACTTGTAGCAATAAACCTTAGCCAAGCATTCGTAAGTAATATCAAGTATTGGGTTAGGTCCATGCCTAGGTTATGGTGGGTAATATCCTTGGTCTAGCTTGTGGGTTTGCTAGTTTCCAATACCATGTCTTCTCTATAAGAAGAACTTATTCCCATTCCTTAGTTAGCCCTAACAATCAATTTAGCTCTTAGCATATCGTAGTTTATTTTGGTATCAAATCTTTAAGTTTTGACCACTAGCCTGTAGTATGTGTTCTACTATGAAGTTGAAGGTTCTAAGTTATGACTTATGTTATTGTTATATGTGTTTTATCATAGCATAGTAGTGTTGGTATGCTTGACTATGTGCTTAAAGTTTTGGTAGTTGTAGTTGTATTTGAGTTATTGTGTAATATTAGTTCATCATAAGGGTATGCTCTAAGCTATGTAATGTGTTAGTATAGCCGTGGTTTTTGTCATTATTGCAGTGCATGGAGGAGTAAGTGGTCACACATTAGGTTATTTTTCGACAATAAATTGAGCATAGTAATGGTAGTGTTTTGGGTTAGTGATAGTTATTGTGAGCTAGTTGCTTCATTCAAGTTGTTGAGTTTATGAAAGATTTAGTAGCTAAAGATGTTAAATCTAGGCTTTTAGGCAACATTGATGATGTTAAGAGTCATATATATACCCATAGATGATAGGTTAATTAGACTCACGGTTTATTGATGATAGGATGGATTGCCTTACTAATTTAATGGAGAATGTGATGAAAGTCATGTAGCAAATGGTTGACACCTAACCTATTACAGCTGCCTAGTTTATGCCTAACCTAATATGAGGCAGCTAGTCATGGGATTTCAAAGAAACCATGTGTTAGATGGAGAGCCTAAGAACATAGGTGGGAATAATCAAGTGTATGGAATTAAAGGGAATGACCAATGAGTAGGAGAATGATGAATTAGAGGAAGTAGAGGAAGAGGAAGACGACAACTCCTATGAATTTGATGAGCCTCATGTTTGAGCCTTCAAAGGCCTTGAGGTTGTAAAGATGCAAATCTCAAGCTTTGCAGTGAATGGCGATGCTAATGATCACCTGGATTAAAAGGATAAGGTAAACAAGCTATTTAAGTGTCATGATTATGATGAAGATGTCAAAGTCTAACTTGATACCCTTGAATTCTTAGGGTACACAACTATTTAGTGGAAGGATTTATTGGTGACAAGAAGATGAGTGGGAGAGCCCAAGATCCATTCTTAGCATGAGATGAAAACACTTATGAAGAAGCAATTTGTGTTGGACTTTTACTTGCAAGATGCTTTTAAGAAGTTGCAAATGTTGAAACAAGGGGTAAGTAGAGTTGACGAGTACTTCAAATAGTTCCAATTATCAATGATTGGATGTGAAGTGGATGAGCTAGGGGCTAGAATAGTTTTAAGATTCATAATAGGCCAGAAGTATGACATTACTAACGTGGTTGAGGTATAAAGGATTGATACGCTTGAAGAGGCAATAAGACTAGCATAGGGAATTGAGAGGTAGAGGTGCAATAGGTTGAATCGAGCATTGAGCTTACGGCTTGCACCTTTAAGCTGAGCTGTTTCTTAAAGGCTTAAGGAGAGTCGAGGCATTAACCATCAAGGTCCGAGATCTAGCAAGGAAGAACACCAAGCTGATTAGAGAGGCATGGTTGTTATTGCTAGGCCTAAGTCTAAGAGAGAAATTTGGTAGATTTTTTGAAGAAAGATATGACAAATCAATTGCTTAAATGTCCAAACAAAGGAGTAATGGTCATGAAGGGTGATGAGTTGGAAAGCATAGATGAAGAAGAGATGGTGAAGGAAGACATTGGTAAGGAAGAAGAATTAAGAGGTGTGTTTGACGAGTTTTATAAGGATTATGAGGTTGCTGTGCATATTGAGAAAAGTCGATTTATGACTATGGTTATAGCCTAAACTCTCAATATAACCCCATTTAAGGAGGTATGGAGAGAGAACTTCTTCCACACCAATTGTTGAGTTAAAGGGAACTTATGTGTGTTGATTATAAACAGAGGGGGTAATACAAATGTAGTTGCATTGGCCTGAATGAATCAATTGAAGCTACTTACCATTTCCCATCCTTGACCTTATAAATTGTATTAGTTAAATGAGAAAGGATCTCTACATGTCATATAACAAGCACTGGTACCAATCTCTATTGGAGAAAAGTACAAGGATGAGATATTATACAATATGCTTCCTATGTGTACATCTTATGTACTACTTGATCAACCTTGGATGTTTGGTTGGCAAGTATTCCATGATAGGAACAAGAATACATATTTATTTCAAAAGGATGGCAAGCGTTTTGTCTTATATCCTATGATGACCTAAGAAGTATAAGAGGCTAAAGCTCTCTTCCATTAAGCTTTGAAGAAGATACTGTAATGTGTTTACAGGGTTATACACATGGAGAAGCACCACAACGGGAAGGAGTCAAAAGAAAATAAAAAAATTTTAGCAAAATCTAGGTAGCTACCAACTAGATATGATATAACAATCGATCCTACTCCACCTATAATTCACAAGATATGACTTACCAATCTGAACTATAGGGTCACTCGCCACTATTCCTTAATCAAGAGAATAGATAAGAGTTAAGAAGAATGAAAGTGTTAGAGTTGCTCACTAATGTGATAATATGATTGGTGATGTCTGTATACAAACAAACAGGGTTAATATACTAGCCCCTACTAGGGTTAAAAGCATATATGGAAAAGAGAAAAAGAGTAATTTACAATTTGGAATATACAAAATATACTAAAAAGGGTAAAAAAAGACAAATAATATTTTATATGGAAAAATAAAAGAATCCTTATGGAATGTTACGCCAGAAGACACGTGTTGCATGGTAGTTAGTGGTCTAAAGTATAATGCAATTCGGACAAAGGTTAAGAAAAAAGAGTCTGCAATTAGAGTCGACTTGATCTGATTCAGGTAAGGGCTCAATCAACCAATGATGTTTAGATCCCCTTTAGGTCGGGTATCTCGTAGTTCAGCTTAGACTAGGGTTATATTTTGGTTAGCTTGGGAGCTTAGCTCAGATAGAGGTTTAAGGTTGGTTTGCTTGGAAGTTGTTTAGGTCTTGGAAAGAGCTCGGTGATTAGTGTCGTTGCTTAGAAGGTTAGAAACCATGTTAGCAAATGTGAGAGCTTAGTACTCAAGCTAGTAGTATGGTGAAACATGAGGGTTAGAGTAAGAATCCTTATCTTAGATGGAGCTTTGAGTTAGTATTCTTTACGTGAGTCCTTGGAGTCTCATAGCTTGGCTGTATGTGATCAATCTAAGGAGTTGATTCCTATCATTTGCTTAAAGGTTGGAAAATTTGTCCTAAAATCCGAAGTGGTCTTAGGCTTTTGTTCTTCTTGGGCATCTACAAGGTCTTCTTCTTCTAGTTGGTAGGGAATCAGGTCGAATATATTGAAGGTAGAAGAAACACCATAGTTCTTAGGTAGTTCGATCTAGTAGGCATTGGGGTTGATCTTATTCAAGAACCTGAATGGACCATTAGATCGTAGAGCTAGCTTACGCTATTTCAGGTGTAGAAATTGATCTCGGATGAGGTGACTCTATGCTAACTCTCCTAGTTTAAAAGAAACAGTTCAACGGCCACGACTACCAATCTCTTATTGTCTCTATTTAAACTTGGTGATCTTCCTATCTATAGGTAGATGTAGTTCTTGCAATTCTTAGGCTCAGTCGAGTCTAGATTGACTCTCTTCAGTAGTTATGGAGCTACTGATAAGATTAAGGGGAATAGTAGGATTGAGGCCATAGATGACTTCGAATGGAGCCTTCTTAGTGGTACTGTAGATGGTTCAGTTGTATGCGAACTTTACAACTAACAATTACAGATACCAATCCTTTAAGTTCTTTCTAATGATAACTCTAAGTAAATTACCTAGTATTCTATTCACCACTTTAGTCTAGCCATCAGTCTGAGGGTGGTTATTGGAGTTGAACATAAGCTTAGTCTTAAGTCTTCTCCATAGAGTCTTCTAAAAATAATTCATGAATTTGGTATTGTGATTTGAAACAATAGTTTTCAGCATTCCATGTAGTTGGATAACTTCCTACAAAAACATATAAGTGATATGTAAAGCATCATTAGCTCGATAGCATAAAGATGAAGTATGCCATTTTCCTGAAGTAGTCAACTGATTGAGGCTATAGACGACCTTAAATGGAGTCTTCCTAGTGGTGTTGTGGATGGTTTAGTTGAATGCAAACTCCATAACTAGTAGACATAGATATCAATACTTTAAGTTCTTCCCCATGATAGCTTTGAGAAATTGCCTAGTATCCTATGCACCACTTCAATCTAGCCATCAGTTTAAGGGTGGCTATTGGAGCCAAACACAACTTTAGTCCTATGTCTTCTCCATAAAGTCTTCTAAAGATAGCTCAAGAATTTAGTATCACGATATGAAATAATAGTTTTTGGCACTCCATGTAGTCGGACAACTTACTGCAAAAACAAATGAGCGATAGATAGAGCATTGTTAGTTTGATGACACGGGATGAAGTATGCCATTTTGCTAAAGCGGTCCACTGCTACAAAGATTGAATCTTTTCCTTTGGATGTTCAAGTCAATCTTAAGACAAACTCTATGCCGAAGTCAACCTAAGGTAAGGTTGGTATAGGTAGGGCCATATACTCTCCATGGGGCTCTCTCTTTCCTTTAGCCCTCTTACATACTTTATAACTACCAATAACCTTATGGACATAATTGGCCAAACCAAGCCAGTAAAATTTCTCTTTCAACAAATTGGCTATTTTAGTCTCTCTAAAATAACTAAATAATCCACTACTATGAGCTTCTATCACCAACAGCTCACACATAGAATAGCTAGGTATGCACTACCTTCTTTCTTTGAATAGATAGCCATTTTGAGGTAACATCATCCAACAACAACTCCTTTTCTATATTACTCAAGAATATGACCAAAATAGGGGTCATGAGTATTCTGTTCAGTGATAAGTGAAAATCCCAGTAATTTTGTTTGCAAAGTAGTCATCAAGGTTTGCTAATGTGACAAAGCATTGGCGACTATGTTGGTACTTCCTTTCTTATGTGGGATTACGTATGAAAAACCTTCCACAAACTTTAAACACTTAGCCTGTCTTTTTCAAAAGTTTGTTCTAACTCCTAGGATGCTTCAATGATTCATGGTTAATGTAGTTTACAAATTCTCGTGGTAATAAATAGTATTGCTAGATAATAAGAGCTCTAAA
The DNA here is from genome assembly GCA_024138005.1 of Lumnitzera racemosa. NCBI lineage: Eukaryota > Viridiplantae > Streptophyta > Magnoliopsida > Myrtales > Combretaceae > Lumnitzera > Lumnitzera racemosa. The sequence continues at coordinate 61,879,606 of JAMXBC010000010.1, read as the reverse complement.
AAAAGAATACAACTCTTTCTCATACATAGAATAGTATGATGTGGTACCATTGAGCTTCTCATTGTGGTAAGCAACTGGTTGTCGTTCTCACATCAGGATGGCGCTAATTCCAATGCTTGACACATCTCATTTTAGTCTAAATGGCTTATTAAAATCCAGTAGAGATAGAATAGGGGGAGTAGTGAAATTCTCCTTGATCTCCCTAAAGCTCTGTTCAGTTCGGTCATTCTGTTGAAATCTATCACTCTTATTTGTCAGCTCAGTTAAGGGGGTTGTAATGGTACTGAAGATTTTAATGAATCGCCTATAGAAAGAAACAAGGCCATGAAAACTTTGATCTTCAGTGATAATCTTTAGCATCGGCCATTCCAAGATAGTTTGGACCTTTTCCTTGTCAGCTCAGATTCCTTCTCCTAATACTACATACCTAAGAAAAACTACTTTACCTTGACAAAATGTACACTTCTTAAGATTCCCATATAACGTCTTGGTTCATAAATATCAAAAATAGTTCGGAGATGTTGAACATGGTTGTTTTGGTTGGTATTATATATCGATATGTCATCATAGTACAAGACTACATGTTGTCTGATCAGAGGGTGCATCACATGGTTTATCAATTGCATAAACATGCTCAACGCATTTGTAAGTTTGAATGGCATGACCAACTATTCTTAGAGACAATGCCTTGTTTTGAAAATAGTTTTCCATTCATCAACTGGTCTCATGCAAATTTGGTGGTAACTACTCTACAAATCAATCTTTGAAAATATCTTAGCGCTAAGAAGCTCATCTAATATGTCATTGAGCCTTAGTATTGGTTATCTGTATTTGACAGTGATTTGGTTTATTGTTCAGCTATCGATATACATGTGCCATGAACCATCGTTCTTTGAGACGAACAGAGCTAGTATAACATAAGGACTCATGCTCTCCCTTACATGACCCCTCTTTACGAGCTCACCCATTTATCTTTTCATTTCAATAGCCTACTTAGGGTTCATTATATAGGTAAGTCAGCTCAATAGAGCTGCGCTTAGTTGTAGATCAATACAATATTCTATGCCTTGGATTAGGGATAGTCCCTTGGGTAACTCTTCAAGAAATAGGTTTGAAAACTCATCTATTAACCTTCAGATCTACGCAGGTACTTCTTCTAGGTCTTTCATCTCCAATAGTCTCCTAATCAACAAAAACTTAGGCTTATTGACCTTCTTAATAGCTCGAAGCTCTCTTTAGCTCATCATTAAGGCCTTTTTCTTATTAGCTCAGGTGAGCTGGTTATGGGTCTCGTTCACTTGAGTTGGTGCTATGGGATGCAATACAATTTTCTTTCCATCCTTAACAAAGGCATAGGTGTTCTTATATCCGTCGTGAGTAACACATCAGTCAAATAACCAAGGTCTTCTAAGTAATAGATGTAAAGCTCTCATTAGGGTGACATTACACACTACTTCATCTCTATAGACATTCCTAACACTGAATGGCATGGTTACTTGTTTTGTGATGTGCAGAGCACCATTATGATGGAGCCAATTTAGCTTATAGGTTCGAAGGTGCTTAGAGGTTAGCAACCCTAACCTCTATATAAGGGACTGTACTATAATGTTGGTACAACTTCCTCCATCTACATGATAGTGCATAACTGTCCCTTGATGGTATACTTTATATGGAACAAATTCCCTCCTTAATCTTCCTCGGAGTTCAATAAGGAGCTCAGCCCTTGTCTTAGTACTAGGGTCATCGCTTCTCTCAGGTCAACATAGATATAGGTCTCTTCTTCCTCCTCAACTTCAACCTTTCTAGTATTCTTCTCCTCCTCTGATTCACTCTTGTCGATATTATCCACTACATCTCCTTAAAGCACCATGGAATGTCAATTTGGGCACGTAATAGTAATGTGTTAGAAGCCTAAGCATTTAGAGCACTTGATCTTGCTAGTCTTCAATCTAGAGGCTTAGCCCTTCTCATATGTCTTCTGGATCGATTGATAATCAGTTCGGATCAATTGGCATGTTCAGTACTATTGACTTGCTCCGCTATCATCAGGTCAGTCATATCTTTCCTCAACTCGAGAGGTTCTTTTTAGCTAAAAATGAATAAGTTGGTATAGGACAACAGCATGGGAAAATGTCGACTCAGGTTGGTTCGGGGCATTTCTTCTCTACTTTTAAACCCTTTGTGTTACCTTAATTGTCTCTTCCAAATTATAAAAGTCTGTACTTTTATAATATTGTGAATCTCATATTTGAGTCTAGAAATGAACGATGATATTGTATAAGCCTTAGGTTCATCTACGTTAGCTCAGATCATTAGCATCTAGAATTCTTTCACATAGTCATCAATAGAACGGCCTCCTTAGTGAAGTTCTTACAACTTAGCAAATGTATCATGCAAATGGATCTTAGGCACAAACTTCCCTCTTAGTAATCTCTTCATTTCTTCCCAAGTTCTCACTCTTCGTCTTCCATCTCTTGCTCTAGCTGCATTCAGATTCTTCCATCACATAGTAGTGCATCTAGAAAATTCAAGTGCAGCAAGTCGTACTTTATCAACATCAATGTATCCATAGCAATCAAATACCTTCTCAACCTTCTCTTCCCACTCTAAATATTCATCTACATCTCCACTTCCACCAAAGGGCAAGACTTAGACCTTAACATTATCAAGTCCTCTAGGTGCTTGGTGTCTTCACTTTTGTGCTTAGTAATAATCAGCCTCTTCTTCTTCCTCTCCATACTCTTTGGCATCAATTTCCTCATCATCTTCCTTAATCTCTTCTAATTCTAGCCTTCATCTAGCAGCTCGCAACTCCTCTAGCTCAATGGGGTTGAATTAGGTAATTGGCTCGACTACCTTAGCCATAGCATCTCTTTGGAGCATTAACAAGTAGGTTATGATGTAGCATACCCTAGGGATGTTTTCTGTTAACTTGCATTGCAGTAACTAAACTCTTAACAAGATTAATGCATCCATCAAGCTAATCTTCAACTAAACCAAGAGTGTTACTACCATCATGACTACAGCTAGCTTGAGCACCACTACTTAAGTCACCAATGATACCTTGGATACTTGAATTTGACATAGTATATTACCCTTTCTAACAAAATATCAACACAATACACAACAAACACTTCGACCTTACTACTTAAACTTCTACTAACACACTCTTAATAGCTTCAACACCCAAAACTCACTCAAATACACCAAAAAATGCACTTATTTTGTTTTCATAATGAAAAATAGAGTATAATAGGAATTATACTTACCAATACTCAAATCTTCACTATATAACTCAAAATTTAAAAACTTACTTCATATGAACACATTGTTGTAGTTACAAACAGCAAATACGAACAAAACTTTGCTGTAACTTCATACACTCCCTCTTGAAACTATGCTTTGATACTAGTGAAGCTAATGCATCTTCGAGGTTATACACATGGAGAAGTACTACAACGAGAAGGAATCGAAAGAAAATAAAAGAAGTCTAGCAAAATCCAAACGACTACTAACTAGATATGACATACCAATCCATCCTATTCAACTTACGATTAGCTTAATATGACTCACCAATCTGAACTATAGGTTTACTTGCTACTACTCGTAGCTAAAGAGAATAGAGAAGAGTTAAGAATGAGAGCACTAAGGTTGCTTTGAAAGGAAACTTGTAATAATTTGATAATGTTATAGATGATGTCTACTTACAAACAAATAGGATTTATATATTAGCCCCTACTAGGGTTATAAGCATATATGGAAAAGAGAAAAAGAGCAATTTACAATTTAGAGCAAGAAATATACTAAAAAGAGTAAAAGAGACAAAGAATATTTATATGGAAAAAAGTAAAGAATCCTTACAGAATATTGTGCTAGAAGATAAGTGTCGCATGGTACTTGGCGATTTGGAGTATGATACAATTCGAACAAAGGTTAAGAAAAAGAGTCTACAGTTAAAGCTAACCTGATTTAATTTAGGTCAAGGCTTGGTTAATTAAAGATGTCTATATCCCCTTTAGGTCGAGTATCTTGCAATTCAGCTTAGACTAAGGTTAAATTTTGGTTACCTCAAGAGCTTGGCTTAGATAGAGGTTTGAGGTTGGTTTACTTGGACGCTATTCGAGTTTGGGAAAGAATTCAACAATTTGTATGGATGCTTAGCAGGTGTAGACACCCAATTTTTACCCTTCCATAGTCTTAGTTTTTATTTTTATAAAAAGGGTCCTAATTCAAAAAAATTAAAAAAAAATAAAAATTAACAAATAATGAAAATACCAAAAAAAAAGAAAACGAAAAAATTATAAAAATTTCGAAGTAATTTATATTAGGAATAATTAGTTTAATTTTAATGTTAATTTTAGTTAAAAATTTTACTTTAGGGATTTAGATAGTTTAAATATAATTTAATTGTAATGAATGTTAAGACATTGACTAACGGCCTAACGGATAAGTAGCGGAGCACTTGGGTAGATTTAGTTGGAGGTCACAGGTTCGAGTCTCTGCAGGATCATATCTAATTAAATCATATGGGTTTAGCTAAATCAGATTTGAATGAGATTTGAATCTAGTTTAATCGGGGTACAAAGAATCATATCTAATTAAATCATATGGGTTTAGCTAAATCAGATTTGAATGAGATTTGAATCTAGTTTAATCGGGGTACAGTAAGATTTGATTTGGGCTTTATAAAAAGAGAACCACAACGAAAAGACAGGGGATCAGCATCGAAAATCCAAAAATCTGTTTCATCATTAACGTGCAGTAAGAAAGCAACAGAACTGCGCCTAGAGAAATCCCAACTTCGCCTGGAGCTGCTATAGGCAACAGCATCCCTTGGACGACACGGCTTGAAAAATTCACGTATCCCTGATAGCTACTATAGCCTGATCAATTGGAGAAATTCGCGACAGCATCCCCTGCGCCTGGAGAAATCCCAACTTCGCCTGGAGAAATCCCCGACAGCTGCTATAAGCGACAGCATCCCCTGGATGACACGGCTTGAAAAATTTACGTATCCTTGACAGCTGCTATAGCCTGATCAACTGGAGAAATCCGCAACAGCATCCCCTTTATGATACGGATTGAAAAATTTACGTAGCAGCTACGATAGCGCCCTTTCTCTCTCGTCTGTATACGCGACAGTCATTAGCCTATCCTTTACTACGCCTGCTGCACGTCTGAGTTCCAATCCACGCAGCAGCAGATCCTCGACGCCCCACGGCCAATTACAACAGCAGCAGATCTACGCTTGCTGCACGTCTGAGTTCCAATCTACGCAGCAGCAGATCCTCGATGCCCTACGGCCAACAGTAACAACAGCAGATTGGTCTACGCAGCAGGCCATTCCACGCAGCAGACCCAACGTTACAGCCAAAACATCAACTTAGGTTCGGTTGCTTAATTTTTACTTTATTTCATTACTGTTGATTTATTTATTATTATTATTATTATTACCGTATGATTATTACCTTATTAGATCCTTATTTATTTATGTTAATATATAAGTAGTTATGTATATAATGACCTAGTAGATTCTTTTAAGTATTAGTTTTATAGGTTAAATGTATTATATTCCACTGAAGCTAGTTGTTTGCTAATAACAATATAGATATATATATATATATATATATTAACTTAGGTTTTTTTTTAAGTTTTTTATGATTTCCTCACTTAGAAAATTGATTTATTTTGAAAAGAAAATAATAATCATATTTTTTTAAATAGGATTTTTGGACAGTTTTTTTTTTTTTTATAAAACAATAATATTTAAGAGTTAGGACCCCATTAATTTTTTTTAAATAAACCGAAATAAATTAAAACGTAAACTCAGTCAGTTTTCAAAATTAAAATCAACCAACAAATTAAAGTTTTTTTAGAACTACGATCGTCTGATCCCGGTTAGCGGGTACGTAGGCACCTTCGGGACGACGATAAAATATGTAATTTTTCTAAATTGAAAAATCGTTTTGATGTTGATAAAATAAAAAAAAATCTTTAATTGACTTCTTTTCTATGGTTAGACATCTTTTCCATAGTTTAGATGTCTTTTCCATAGTTTAGATATCTTTTCCATAGTTTAGATGTCTTTTCCATAGTGTATATATCTTTTCCATAGTTTAGATGTCTTTTCCATAGTTTAGATATCTTTTCCATAGTTTAGATATGTCTTTTCCATAGTTTAGGTTTCTTTTTTATGATTTAGACATCTTTTCTATGATTAGGATATCTTTTCTATGATTAGGAAATCTTTTTTCTTTCTTTCTTTTTTTAATGTTTTAAGCATCTTTTTTATATAAAAGTTTCATCATGTAGAACATTGCACATTTCATAAAATCTTTAGGGTTTTTCTTGAAAATAAAAAAATTATCACTTAGTTATTTTTAAATAAAAATTTTAATTTGGCACTTTTCAAAAATTAGGTTTTTTTTTTTATAATTAGGAATAAAAATTAGGCTTCTATGGATTTTTCTTAATAAAAATAAAATGGTTAATAAAAACGCAAATTCAACCAATCATTTTTTATAAAAAGAACCAACCCACTAAAAATGTTTTTGAAAGAACTACGATCATCTGATCCCGGCTAGTGGGTACGTAGGCACCTTCGGGGCGACAATAAAATATGTAAAAACTTAAGTTCTTTTTTATTTTATTTTATTTATTTATTTTTTAAATATTATAATTAGAAAAATAATCCTAATTTCGGTAATAAATAGTAGTACCCGTCAGGGTTTAATAGGTCAGCCCCCGATTTTGGTACCCTCTGGTTCTTCATTGAATTTGAAATCAAAGACCGGTAGCCAAATCGTGATCAATCCACCCAATTGGTTACGATTTCTTTTTCTTTTCCCGACTTCGGTCGGGTAGCGACTCCAAAAATTATTTTTAATAAAAAATCAGAATTTCTCTATTTCTTTAGTCGAGGATTAATATTAAATGGGTTAGGGTTTAGTATTAATCAAGAAATGAGAAATCAATTTTAAACAAAAACCGAAAAATCAAACTCGACGGCAGGTTAGAAACTGTGTTGGCATACGTAAGAGCTTAATACTTTAGTCGGTAGTAAGGTGGATCATGGGGGTAGGAGTAGGAATCCTTATCCTGGATGGGGCTTTAAGTTATTATTCTCTGTATGAGTCCTTGGAGTACTCTAACTCAATTACACATGATCGATTCAGGAAGTTGATTCCTATCATACTGTATATGTGAAACAAGAACTAAAGTGAGCTTAGAAAATTGCAAAACTTGTGTACTTGCTTGTTATCTAGTAATTGTTGGAAGTTACCGACCTGGCTGTTACACCGGCCAAGGTGAAAGAATTGTTGGAGGAATATAAATATGTATTTCTAAATAAGTAGCCTAGTGGGCTATTACCCACAAGAAGCATTAGAGATGCGATTGATCTCTAACCTAAGGCTAGTCTACCTAACTAGCTTGCCTATTACATGAACCTTGAAGAGGCTAAAAAAATGAAAAGACAAGTAGATAAACTGATTGAGAAGGGCTTTATGAGAGAGGGTATAAGTCCTTGTATTGTCCCAGTACTACTTGTATCAAAGGACGGCTGTTGAGCCTAGTTTTTCACCTTTCCAGTTCTTTTTAAATTAGGTTTTCTTTTAAGCCGATTAGTATTAAACCCTACCCGTTTAATATTGACCCTTGACTAGGATTTAAAGAAAATCGGTAGTTTATATTTTGAAAACGTCTTAGAGTCGCCACCTAACCAAAGTCGGGAAAAAAGAGTTATGTTATAACCAATTGGGTGGATCGGTTATAACTTAGCCGTTGGTCTTTCGATAAAAACCGATTTTTGTAAAATGGTTTTAAAACAACAGATCTAGATTTGGGGTTTATGATTTTTATACCCTTACGGATACTATTAACTTTCCAAATATAGAATTGGACTTAAAAACCACCTTTTAATTTTAAAAGACAGAACTCGGATTATTAGTTACTCTAATTGGATAAACGAAGTAATCTAGATTAAAAACGGAAAATTTTTTATTTTTTACCATTGCCTTGTAAGTGCTTACATATCTGCTATTCGGGATTAGACGTATGTAGTTCTTTTATGAAAACTTTAGCGAGTGACCTTGATTTTAATTTTGGAAAATATGCTAGATTTACGTTTTTAGTTCAATTTTGGTTTATTTAAGAAAATTTCTAGAAAAGGAAGATCCTAAATTGGATTTTTATTTTTTGGAAAACTCTAAAATGTCTTAACTTTAAAAAGCATCCAAATATATTTATTTTTTGGAAAACCTGATTTTTCTAAGTGTTAAAAACAATATTTATTCTTTAACTTATTTACTAATTTTTATGTTTTATTCAGTTTTTATTTTATTTATTATTTTATTTATTCTATCTATTTTTATTTTTATCTATTGGACTAAAAATAAATAAATAAACTACTTTATCTTATCTTTTTTTTTCCTTTTTTCATTTTCTTTTTCCCTTTTCTCTCTCTCTTTTTTTTTTATTTGATTACATATACAAAATACATTTTACATGGATAAATAAATAAAAAAATTTACAAAATCAAAGCAAGGCTCGAACCAGGAAGGGGATGCGGGTTAGTTCTGGGTACGGGTTGGGTTGGTTTAGGCGTTCGATCCGAGTTGCTCCAACTCCACTTTAGCGGTAGGGTGAAGCACGATTTAGGTTGATTAGTTGGCTAAAATGAGCAGGGGAAAGGGGATTTGTGTATATTAGATTGAGGACAGGGGGAGTAAGCTCGATGCTGTGGTCGTTAGGGGTAGTTTTGGTGGTCTTAGTGAGTAGCAGTTGGTGGTGGTTGGTGGGTGGTGTCGTTGAAGTTTACTATGAGTAAGAGGGGAGTATAGTGTGAGGTTTAGAGGTATGAGCAGTTTGGCCATTGGGTTAGTTTGGGTTTAGCCTGTTTGGAGGTAGTGGTTTGAGAGGGGGCAATATGGTGGTTAGAGTTTTGGGGGTAGCTAGTCGGTGGCCTTGCTAGGGGTTATGATGGAGGTCAAAAGTAGTTGGGTTGGGGAGCTTAAGTTACGGGTAGTGTTCCTAGGGTGGTGGGTTATGGTAGTGAGCTCAAGAGAGATAGAGACTCGGAGAGAGAGAAAATTCGGTAGAGAGAGAGAGTGATTCGAATGAGAGAGAGGTTTTGTAAGGGATTGTGAATTGTTTTTGGAGCTCTTGTGTCTTTGTGTCTACTTGTAAGCCCCTCATTTATACGCGAATTCACTAAACAAACAAGAAAATTAGAAATTTGACTTGAATGAAAATGTCAGAAGATTCGTTTTTTTTTTTTTTGAATTTTAGAAGTAGATTTGAATGCTCTTTGATTGAATTTAGATACGTTATTGGGTTCAATCCACAATAAGCTATGCAAAGGATGAATTCACACCATTAATTAGTGTGCTTTAGCAAGGAAAATGCATGAAATCAATGGCTAAAGTAAGGGTTCTCAGGCTTGTTCTTGACTGGGGAAAGTAGAGGAAACAAAGGGCAAATGAGGGAATATTGAGAGAAAGAGAAGAAAAGTGCTAACGTAGCGCCACGTTAGCCAACTTGACCAATCACAACTTGCTACTTGGTGCCACATCAGTATTTCGCCCAATCCGAAGATGCCACGTGTCATGACACATGGAGCAATCAAATCCTGACATGTGGCAGTCCCTAATGTGATGAAAAATAAAAAAGGCTTCCCAAGACCTCTAATCAGACCCAATGCCAATGTCCATCTATTTATTTGTTAGGCTGTTGACTTGTATTTTGTCCATATGTACAATTAAATTACACATATGGAACAAGTCAATTTGTGCTAGATTTAAATCTAAAGTTAGCTTAAACGACCTAACTTCTAAGCTTATTTTAAAATTAAAAAAAATTATCCTATTAAAATTTTATTTTCTAATTTCCCTAAAATCTTCTTTTTTAATTTTTTTTTTAATTTTCTAAATTTTTTCAACTTTTTTATTTTCTAAATTTCTCATTTTTTTTAGGTTTCTTTCTAAATTTTCTATTTTTTAATCTTTTTTCAAGTTTCTTATTTTTTTATGCCTTTTCTTATTTCTTTACTTTTTGTATTTTTCTAACATTCTTATTTTTTTTTTAAATTTCCTTATTTTTTTGTGTTTTTCCTAATTAAGAGATATTGAGGAAATAAAATATAATAAAAATAAAATAAAATAAAAAAAGAGGACAAAAAATTGGGTGTCTACAGTTGTCCCTTTTTATGGCTAGGTTTGAACAAAACTTTATCATAAAGATAAAGAGATGCTATTTTTGCCCTTGGGATGACATTGAAATGACTAATTAGCTCTCCTCGACTCAATCTATTAGGGATTTTATGAAGAAATGAAACCTGATTGTACCTCTCTAGGCTCACTAACTTTGGTAGGGGTGTCTATATAGGATAAGTTCCTACTCTGGAATTGAATTAGAGAACTTGGTTATGCCTCTCTAGGCTCATTAACCTAGGCGAGAGCATCTCTTAAGGATTAACAACACTAAACTGGGATTGATCTAAAACCTGGCCATGCCTTACTACGTTTACTAACTTAGGTGGAAGTGTCTCTCGGGGATTAGCAACCTTAAACTGAGATTGATCTAAAACCTGGTCATATCTCATTAGCTCACTAACTTATACGAGAGCTTCTCTTGAGGACTAATAACCCTACACTGGGATCAATCTAAAACTTGGTTATGCCTCACTAGGCTCACTAACCTAGGCAGGAGTGTCTCTTAGAGACTAGTAACCCTATGATGAGATCGATCTAAAAGACTTGGTCGTGCTTCACTAGGCTTACTAACCTAGGCGGGAGTGTCTCTTAAAGTTGATCTAAAACTTGGTTATGTCTCATTAGGCTTACTAACTTAGCGAGAGCATCTCTCGAGGACTAGCAATCCTAATCTAGGATCGATCTAAAAGACTTGGTCGTGCTTCACTAAGCTTACTAACCTAGGTGGGAGCATCTCTTAAGGATAGCAATCCTAATCTAGGATCGATCTAAAACTTAGTCGTACCTTACTAGGCTTACTAACCTAGGTGGGAGTGTCTTTTGAGGACTAGCAACCCTATGATGGGATTGATCTAAAGGACCTGGTCGTGCCTCACTAGGCCTACTAACCTAAGTAAGAATGTCTCTAGGGTACTAGCAACCTTAATTTGGGATTGATTTAAAACCTGATTGTACTTCATTAGGCTCATTAACCAAGGTAGGAGCATCTTTTGGGGACTAGTAACCCTAATCTAGGATCGATTTAAAACTTGTTTGTGCTTCATTAACCTCACTAACTTAGGTAGACGCATTTCTCGGGGACTAGTAACCCTAAATTGGGATCGATATAAAATCTGGTCTTGCCTTACTAGGCTCACTAACTTAGGTAGGAGCATCTCTCGAGGTCTAGCAACCCTATGATGGGATTGATCTAAAGGACTTAATCGTGCTTCGTTAGGTTCACTAACCTAAGCGGGAATGTCTTTAGAGGACTAGCAACCCTAATCTAAGATCGATCTAAAACCTAGTTGTACCTCATTAGGCTCACTAACCTAGGTAGGAGTGCTTGCCAAAAGGAATCGATGAAGAGAAGTGCTTTACGGGCTTCCTTGGGAGGAACTTAGTAAACAAAGGGAAAGTGCCTTATGGGTTTGCTTGAGAGAAACTGGTGAATGCCTTATGGGCTGACTAAAAGAAACTTGGAAAAGAAACTGAGTTAAGATTGCATCTTTAAAGGCTGGCTAAACACTTAAATGTAGAAGGTGAGTGCCTTATGGGTTGGCCAAAAGAAGCAGATGAAGAGAAGTATCTTACGGGCTCGCTAAGAGAAACTTGGTGAGTAGAGGGGCTCAATAGGCATGTTAAAGGTAATTGAGGAACAAAAGCGCCTTATAGGTTTGCAAAAGACCTTGAAGAGAGTTGAATGGGTAGAAGGCGAGATAGCCGATTTGAGAGCTGGATAGGATTAAACTTGTCTAAAACACTACTTGATTTGAAGAAAATATTCATAGATAAACCCTTTGGTGAAAACCAATTAGAAAGACACTAGGAACGATTTCCTTTATTTGGGAAGAATTTAAAAACTTAGTGACTTAGGATAAAGCTACTTTCTCTCTTTGTTTTCTTTTTCTTTATTTTTTTTTTATAATAACCCCTCCACATCCCTTTTTTAGTTTGCTAATAGGTAAGGAACACTTCCTTAATAATCATATGGGGCCTCTTATGTTCCCTTGGTCTTGAAGTTGAGTCGCCTGGTGGGGCGTTGTGATTTTAAACATCCTTCCTTTTTTAACGAAAAGGTAAGTCATGACTAGTTTAGTCGAAGAGGACTTCCTTGCAAACTTTTAGTCCAAATTACATTCTTGACTACAATCCCAAAATTACAGTCTATTTTGCATGTGATACGCCTTGATCAATCCATTAGGTCTTTTTTAGTTTGAATTTAAGCTTTCGGCCTAGAGGTTTCAAAAAAGGGACTAATGAAGAAGCTTATTTTGAAAGAAATATTAATCCCGGGTGTATAAGTCAAGAACCTTAGGAACAAATTAGAGATATACTGGCCCTCGTTTTAAAATTGGAAGAGCTTTTATTGTGTAAGGGTAATATTATGGGTGTGAAAGCCTGTAATACCCCAAGATTTCGAGTTAGTTCAATAACGATAGGATCTAAGCCCCTAAATTTAGGGCACCAGGCTAACTTATCAATTTTATTTCAAATGTTACGGTAAAATTAGAAAAGTTAGATGAAGTAATTCAAGTAAAGTCAATTTCTCAAAATAAGCTATATAAAAATATTAATTTGAGAAAAACGTTAACACTTGCTTGATGAGAAAATAACACGTGTGCTTTAGGAAAATGGAAAATTAACATATGTCATACACATGTCCAAATTTTATTTGATTATGAAAAGTTCAAAAAAGATAAATTGGATCCAAACCCTCAAATTCAATATTTTAGAACTTTGAAAATAAAAGAAAACAATTGAGAAAAGTTAGAAAAAATAGAATAAGAAATAGGTTGGAGTTGGGTTAAGGCAGTTCAATAGGTTATCTACAACCTGACTTGGTGGGGCTTAGTGGTCTAACAGAGAATGGCTAGAGAAGCTCTTCTGACATGGTGTGGCAACTAGGTGGTGGTTGGAGACGACCAGTTTAGGTGACTCAATTTTTCGCCCGTAATTTGTTAAACTTACTAAAAATATCAAATTTTATCCATTAATTATGAAATTTGGTTTTCTAGGATCATTTTAGGTTTATATTAACTTAGCAATTTTATTTTAATTAAATAATTAGTGTAAATATGGGTTCCTTAAGAAAATGCCCTGTTTGGGCAAAAATTAATCTAATTTTTATGAATATTAGATGATGTTGTTTCAAGCTCAATTTTTGTATACAACACTCCTAATATATATTTTTAATTTTGGTAACAAAAATTTTTGAAATTAAGCATGTTTAATATTTTTTATAATTATTTTGAATAAAACAGCCAATTTTACCGAATTATTGAAATAATTAGTTTTTGATGAAATTAATAAATAAGCCCTACGTGTTTAGACTTCAGGATATTTATAATGATATTTAGAATATTTAATTTTTGTCTCACTCAAAAATTTATTTATTTTCCTTAATTTTCCGTAATTTCGAGCTAAAACCGCTATTTTTGTAAAAATGGAAATAGCCAATTTAGTGTAATTGATGATCAATAACTAAACTACATATTTTTATGAGTCTATAGGATTTTTCATGAAATTAATCGGGCTCACATACTATTTATCATGTATTTTCCTTGTAGAAACTTATATATTAACTTAATATGTAATATAGTAACTAGTACTATTAGAATGTTTATTAAATCCGTGTCAAGTGAACACTTTGGGGTATAATAAGTGTAACTGGATAAGTTTAGAAAGTGTAATTTTTAGGGTTTTTAGTTTAATACTAAAGCTTACTCGGGTCAATTATGAGTTAGGGTAGCGTACGGTTGAGTTATAATGAGAAAAAGAGTATTTTTGGGTTTTTAATAATATTGATTGGTTTTGATTCTTAAGATATATCAATAGTACTCAAAATGATGATCATGACGATATAAAGTTTGTTGAAATCAAATAAGAAATGAGTAAGATACTGCCCAACTAAGTTTAAAAACATAGAAATGAAAGCTTATAATAGTTTGGGTTCGACCTATAGTTGATTTGAAGACTGTGTCATATTTTCATAGGTGTGATGGTAAGGAAGGACCGCCTCTTAAAGTTTAGGATATTGCACTATTACTAAGCTTAGGTAACTGGATCTAACCCATGCTTGGAGTAGATATACCACTACTCATAACACTATATGTATTTGATGCTATGTTGATTGAATATGGGTATATCTTGGGTGAATTGATATGCTAATTTAGTAGATGCTGATGTGTTGATTTTGAATGACAGTAACTGTATTCTAGTTAAACTGTTATGTTATCATGTTGGGCGATGATTTGTGCTTATAAATAATTGTGCTAACTAGGAAAGTTGAATGATTGCTAACTCAATCTTCTAGGAATTCACCTAAGTGAGATACTAAAGTTTTGCAATGGAGAGTTCGAATACTAGAATCAAAGAAAATAAAACCTGAAGATTGATTGTGTTGATTGATATTCTTGAGTTGCTATTGCATATCATGGCATGGCATGGCACAAAAAGGGACCTACAGGTTAGAAATTTCGGAATGAGGCTTCTAAATGATCATGGAAAAAACATGACTTTATGAAGTTTTTACAAGCATATAGATTGCATTGCCCGAACATTGTAACTATTTTGATAGTCAAATTTGGTAGACTATGGTGTGTGGTCTAATTTGGTAGTGTTGCCACTTTGATTTGGTGAACTGTAGTGTGTAGTCTAATTTTGTAAAGTTGAGGGTCCTATTCCTAGGTAGCTCTTTATTGCCCTTTTTGAAAATGGTAGACTACAGTGTATAAGCCAATTTGGTAGGGGTCCTACTCCCAAGCAACTCCTTGTTGCTTTAGGTACTTGGACATTATATCCAGATGCTCGGCTATGTTAACTAACTAGAAGAAGTTTGGAGGGCATAGGATATCGGTATCGATGCATGCTACATGCATGAGCATAGTTTGCTACATTGTTAACAGTAAATGCTTAGTTGAACTTGCGGGTTATGATTGAAATGTTCAGTTGTGATATGCAATAATGTCCATCATATTCTGTATATTGTGTTATATGTTATCCACTCTTACTTAGCTTTAGTAGTTAAGGGGATAAAATGTTTTATCCTCAGGTTAACTATATCATGAAGGGCCCAATGCTAAGGGGGGATATATATATATATTGAGAGCATTTTGTCGGAGTTAGTGACTTTTGTATGGAGCTTGTACTTAGTTAGGAATCCTATTATTATGAAGATAATAAAGGAAAAAGCTGGTTTATGTTTTGATGTAAATATTATGCTGTATACAAAAGTTGTAACAAGAAATCCAACTAAACTCTGATGTAGAAACCCCTTTATTATGTAAATAATGTTGTCTTTTGATGAATGAGCAAGTTAAGTTAAGTTTTCAATAGGCATTCTTATGTGATGGTGCATCCCGTCCTATGCTAGGATGTGACAAAGCTTGATGTGAGAGAGGCTTCAAAGTGGATATAGAGATTTTGGGTTTATGAGTTTGGATTATGATTCAGAGCTTTGCATCTTTGGGGCTATTTAGGCTTTGATTTTTTATTTGATTACCCTTACTAGGATAGGATATGGATTTTGACTCTCACTTGGCTTTTGACTTACACTGGAGCCTAATTTTCCAACCTCTTTTCTTTATCTTTTTCTTTTCTCTCTCTCTCTCTCTCTCTCTCTCTTTTGTTGTTATTACTTTGCCCTACCATTCTCTTATTGTTCTTTCTTTTTTCTTTTGGCTGCAAGTCTCCATTGCTAAGTTTTTGCCTCTTAAGCGATTCAAGGTCCTAAATCCATGGATTTCTATTATATAAGCTCGGGTGAGGTAACTATAAGCTTGAGGTATTTAAAAAAGGATATGACTCTTCTTCATTTAAAAGAAAAATAACTTATCAAAAATAGAAGTTGCTTTTGAATTTAATGTTACTGAAAGAAACACAAACCAATTTTATCCTTCTCTCTTCATTAATGACCGTAACCTTTGAATTTCCTTATTTTGGGGTGGTTCTCAATAGGATTTAAATTTGAAAATTCTTTAAATGGGTCCAATGGGGTCAATAAGAGATGATCATGTTTAGGATTTGAAAAATGAATACCTAACATCATTTTGAATCTACATATCACATTCAAAGTAGACTTCCTTTAAGCAATGAGTCCAAAGTATCCTCACCTTTATGTCACCTAACTCTCAAAGTGTTTCAGGTTAGTGTATGGAAAATAGTTTGTCTCTTTTCATTCTAAACTTTTTAAAAGTAAGTTACCGATTCCTTAAGGAGGAACTTTATTTGCCCCAATAATAGTACAATCATTCCATTGAAAAGGAAATTATATTATTCCAGCTATTATAAACTTTATTGAAAACAACTTTCTTTGCCCTTATCTTAACAAGCATCCAATTAATTGAAACAACCCGTAAGCTTATTAGAAGGCATTGGTAAGCTCAAAAGAAATAGAGATCTAGGCAACTTGGTTAAACTACCCCTATAACTTAAAGAAGAACCGACTTGTTGTAGCTCTAGCTAAATGACTTTTGCATCAATCAGGTCTTGAATCTTGTTCTTCAATCTCTAGCATTTTTCACTGGAGTGTCCCTTCTAACCCATACGATAGTTGCATCTTGCTTTTAAGTAAAAGTTGTATGCTTTGTAATTCGGATTAGGGCCTTCATAAGCTATAATCCTTGTTGCTTTCAAATGATGAAAGATTTAGGTAATTGAGATTTTCAATTGAGTGAACTGTCTCCTTTGAGTCTTTAAGGCTTATCTTTTCTCACTCCTCCTTAGCTTTTCTCTCATTGGCCTTCCTTCATCATTTAGGTTTATTAACATTTGATTAGTATTGAACGTTGGGTGTTGAAATATTATAAGCATGGGGGCTATTTCTATTTCTAGATCCATAATGCTCTTTTATAGCATGCTACCTTTTCTTCCAAATTCAAGAGTTTCCTTTCTAGGTTTGAATCTTGGGATATTTAGAGAGTAGTGATCATTAGGAACAAAACTTGCCATTGTTGAGCCATCTGATGCATCATCATTTCTAGGGAGGCGAGTTTGTCATCAACCATATGAACCTGATTAGAAGAATTTCTTTACCAGTTAGCAACTTTTCTTTTATTATTATTTTTTTCTTTTTTTTTAAGAGAGAGAGAAAGACAAAGCTTTATTTTATAGAAACCAAATAAAAATGGTAGATTTTTTTTTTGTTTTTTTGGGTTTTTAATTGCATTTCCTTGAGTGAGAGAGTGAATGGTTAGATAAACTCTATTGAAGAATTCTCTACAAAGAAGGAAAGAACGAAGAATGATAGAATAAATAGAAAAATTTTATTTTGGAAAGACCAGAGTATAGAGAGCAAAACGGAAGGGAATGAAACTTAAAATTTATTCAAAGCATTTTAACTCTATCTAATCTAACTCTCTTAGTTGGGCTTTAATCTTGTCTAGCATTTCTAAAGCCCAATTCATGGTCCTCTTGCTTTTTTTAACTTGAGCTAATAAGGCCTTATAAGAGGCCTCTATATGCCTAACCTTTTGCTTCTAATAGGTAGCTTCAACTTATAGCAACTGCTCATGGATTCTTAGGGCATTTGGCAATGTTTGATTATTCTATTATTAGTTAACGGCTATTCTTAGGTCTACATATTTCATGGACAGCAATCAATCATCAATGCAGAAAAAGAAAGCACATGAAACTATGTAGGTGATGGGATTGTTTGGGTTAATACATTACTCCCTTAAGTTGCAACCCTCTTGTTATTGTCAGAAAATTGATTGCATTAAAACTCTTGAACGATTAGTAGCATTGCAATTTCTTAAGAGTATTGTATCAACTCAAGCTTAGAGGAGAGTATTGTGACCTTTCTCGTTAAAGAACACTTTCATTGGTTACATTAAGCTTAAGTGAGGCAGCCTGATCAACCTCGAGCGTTGGTTACACTATAACACTCGAAGCCTACACAATGGCCCCTCTCTTAGGGTCTTAAGATAGCTTGGGTCTAACCGTATCTACCTTACATCTTTGATGCAACAAATGACCCCCATATCCCAATGCTTGTGATATGTAAGATAATAGTATAGACAAATAAACAAAATCTGAGAGTGAATTCTAGGAAAATACAGGGAAAGAAGCTTCAGGTTTGTCTTTTCTTTTTCTCTTTTATAATAATGCTACCTTAAAACCTTGAAGAATGTATGTAAGAAGGGTAGCTTCTAGAGGTCCTTAAACTTTGTGACCTCAGGCGTTTCTAAAAAATGGTTCCTTAGTCATATTGAAGTTTAAGTGGGGCAGCTTAATTGGCCCTGAATGATGGTTGCCTCACTATACTTAGGACTTACACAATGGCTCTCCGTCTTAGGGTTCTAAGACGGCTCGAGTTCGATTGTATCTATCATACATTTGTGTTACATAAAATAAATCCTCCCCTAAAATAGTTAAACCATTAAAACTAAACTTTTAGAGACATTAGCACAATTATGATACAAATAAAAACTGAAGAAGTAAATAAATTACAATAAGGTGATTTTTAGAGATTAATTTTAATTTTCGAATGTTGAATGATTAACCCTCTTGATGTCCTCAATAGAGTTACCAAGCTGTTGAGCCTAGTTTTTCATCTTTCTGGTTCTTTTATAAATTAGGTTTCTTTTTAAACCAATCAGTATTAAACCCAACCCGTTTAATACTGACCCTTAACTAGGATTTAAAGAAAACCAGTTTTTTATATTTTGAAAATGTTTTGGAGTCACCACCCGATCGAAGTTAAGAAAAAAGAGTTAAGTTATAATCAATTGAGTGGATCGGTTATAACTTAGCCACTGGTCTTTTGATAAAAACCGATTTTTGTGAAATGGTTTTAAAACAAGAGATCTAAATTCGGGGGTTATGATTTTTAAACCCTTACGAGTGCTATTAACTTTCTAAACTTAGAATTAAACTTAAAAACCATCTTTTAATTTTAAAAGATAGAACTCGGTTTATTAGTGACTCTAATTAGATAAATGAAGTAATCTAGATTAAAAAAGGAAAAATTTTTATTTTTTATTATCGTCCCGTCGCTACCTACGTACTCACTATTCGGGATCAGACATACGTAGTTTTTTTTTTTAATAAAAACTTTAGCAAGTGATGTTGATTTTAATTTTGGACAACATGCCATATTTACGTTTTTAGTTCAATTTTGGTTTATTTAAGAAAATTTCTAAGAAAGGAAGGTCCAATTTGGATTTTTATTTTTTGGAAAATTCTAAAGTGTCCTAACTTTAAAAAGGATCCAATTATATTTATTTATTTATTTAAAACCTAATTTTTCTAAGTGTTAAAAGCAATCTTTATTCTTAAACTTATTTACTTATTTTAATTTCTTATTTTATTTATTCAATCTATTTTTATTTTTATCTATTGGACTAAAAATAAACAAATAAACTACTTTATCTTTTCTTCTTTTCTTTCTTTTTCGTTTTCCTTTTTTCATTTTCTTTTTACCTTTTCTCTCTCTTTTTTTTTATTTGATTATACATATAAAATACAGTTTACATGGATAAATAAATAAAATAAATTTACAAAACCAAAACAAGGGTTTGCCCAGGAAGGGGATGTAAGTCGGTTCTAAGTACGAGTCGGAGTTTGGATTAGGTCGGGTCAGGTTGATTCGGGTGCTGGATCTAGGTTACTCCAACTCCACTTTAGCAATACGACGAGGTACTGTTCGGGCTGATCTGTTGGCTAAAATGAGTGGGGGGAAAGGGGGATTTGTGTGTATTAGATTGAGGATAGGGGGAATAGGATCGATATTATGGCTGTTAGGGGTGGTTTTGGTGGTGTTAGTGAGTGACAGTTGGCAGTGGTTGATGGCCAGTGTCATTAGGATTTGTTAGGAGTGGTTTTGGTGGTGTTAGTGAGTGACAGTTGGCAGTGGTTGATGGCCAGTGTCGTTAAGATTTGTTAGGAGCAAGAGGGGAGTATGGTGTAAGGTTTTGAGGTGTGGGTAGTTCGGTTGTGGGGTTAGTTTGGGTTTAGGCTGTTTGGAGTTGGTGGTTTGAGATGGGGCAATGCAGTGGTTAGGGTTTTAGGGGTGGTTGGTCAGTAGCATTACTAGGGGCCACAGTAGAGGTCGAAAGTGGTTAGGTTAGGGAGCCTAAGCTATAGGTAGTGTTCTTAGGGTAGTAGGTTGTGTTAGTTGGCTAGAGAGAAATCGAAGAGAGAGAAAGTTCGATAGAGAGAGAGTGAGTGATTTGTATGAGAGAGAGGTTTTGTAAGGGATTGTGAATTGTTTCTAGAGCTCCTATGTCTTCGTGTCTACGTGTAAGCTCACTATTTGTACAAGAATTCACCAGACAAAAAAGGAAATTAGAAATTGGACTTGAATAAAAATGTTCAAAGATCTTTTTTTTTTTTTTTTTTTGCAAATTTTGGAGCTTGATTTGAATGCTCTTTTAACTGAATTTGGCATGCTTTAGCAAGGAAAATACATGAAATCAATGGCCAAAGTAAGGGGGTTAGGCCCATTCTTGACTAGGGAAAGTGGAGGAAATCAATGGAAAATAAGGGAAAACTGAGAGAAAGAGAAGGAAAATACTGACGTGATGCTATGTCAGCTAACCTGACCAATCATAACTTACTACGTGTCACCATGTGACATGTGACAGCTGACTTGGCATGCTACGTAGCGCCATGTTATCACGTTGTGCCCCAAAAATGCTACGTGTCAGGACATGTAGCGTAATTGGATCTTGACACGTGGTAGTCCATGATATGATAAAAAATAAAAAAAAAAAGGTTTGTGCATGCCTTCACCAAAATTCGAACCTAAGACCTCTAACTAAAGCTAATGCCAATGTCTATGTGTTTATCTATTAGGATGTTGGCTTGTGCCTTATCTATATGTACAATTAAATTCACATTTGGACTAAGTCAGCTTGGGTTAGGTTCAAATCTAAGCTCAGGCTCAATGACCCGACTTCTAAACTTATTTTAAAATTTAAAAAAAAATCTATTTTATTAAATTGTTATTTTCTAATTTCCCTAAAATTTTCTATTTTTTTAATTTTTTGATTTTCTAAAATTTTTTAATTTTCTAAATTTCTCATTTTTTTGGGTTTCTTTCTAAATTTTATATTTTTTGATCTTTTTTCAAGTTTCTTATTTTTTGTGCCTTTTCTTATTTATGTACTTTTTGTATTTTTCCAAAATTCTTATTTTTCTAAATTTCCTTATATTTTTTTGGGTTTTCTTAATTTTCCATTTTTTGTGTTTTTCCCATTTTTTTTATGTTTTTCCTAATTTAGGACCTATTAAGAAAATAAAATGAAAAAAGGCAAAAATTGGGTGTCTACAATGGCTTATGGAGGATGTGTATAGACAGGCAGATGTAGTACATGTTAAATGATATGTTGGATGAGCTCCATAGAGCCTAGATGTTCTCAAAGAAAGACTTGGGGATCAATTATCTTCTCATCCAAGTAAAGAAAGGATATGAGTGAAACACTACCTTCAAAACATGCCATAGGTTGTATGAGTGGATAGTCATGCTATTTGGGCTGATTATGTGCCATACAAATAGATTGAGAAGTGTGTAGTAGTCTAAATTGATGATCTCTTGATCTACAACAAGAGTTTGCTTGAATATGTTTTGCATCTCAAGGAAGTGTTAGGGTGTTTTATTAGATGAGAAGCTCTACGAGAGTTTGAATAAATATACTTTTTGTGTACTTAAAGTAGTGTTTCTAGACTATGTCATGAGTAAGAAGGAGTTTAGGTGGATGACAAAAAGGTTAAGACGATAGTCAGTTGGCTAAACCTACAATATGTGGTCGAGGTTAGGAGTTTCCATAGGCTTGCATCTTTCTATAGGTAGCTTATCGCAATTTTAGCACATAGTAGCCCCTCTAGCTAAGAAGAGAGATAAATTCATATGGATTGACCGAGCTTATAAAAGTTTTGATGCCATCAAACAGAAGTTAATTTTTGTACCTTTTCAAGCCTTGCTTGACTTTGGGAAGGTATTTAAATTTCAATGCGATGCATCTAGAGAAGGGATGAAAGCTAACTCATATAAGAGCACTAACCTATCACATATTTTAATGAGAAGCTCAATGGTGTTGCCTTGAACTACTTGGTATAAGAGAAGGATTCTATTCCTTAGTCTTAGCTCTCATGGTTTGGCAACATTACTTATTACCTCATGAGTTCATGATCGATAACAATCAAATGTCAATAAAGCACCTCAAAGGTCAACAAAAGTTACCACATCGTCAAGCTAAATGGGTTAAGTTCTTGGAGTTTTCTTTTGTGAACAAGTACAAGAAGGGTAGTGTTAATTCATTTGCTAATGCTCTGTTGAGAAGATATTTACTGATCATTTAGTTGTAGGCTAAGGTTCTTGGATATGTTCTATTGATTGAGCTATATAAGCATGACGAGTACTTTGGTCCCATAGTGACTAAGTGCCAAGAATTGTTTAATTGTTGATGAGTATTGTCAAGTTGACGGCTATTTGTTTAAGAAGGGTCGATTGTATATCCCAAACAACTATGTATGGGAACTGTTAGTACGGGAAGCCTATGCTGGGGGCTTAGTTAGTTAACCTAGGAGAAGAAGACATACGAGTTATTGAAGGAGCATTTCTTCTAGCCAAGGATAATTAAAGATGTGCATTAAGTGGTTGAAATGTGTGTTGTATGTAAGAAAGTAAAAGGGAAGAATGAGCCCTACGAGAAGTATACACCTTTATCCATCCTTAAGCAACCTTGGACTAATCTAAGGATGGATTTTGTACTTGGATTACCTTAGATTGCTCGAAGACATAATTCTATTGTAGTGGTGGTAGATTCACTCAACAAGATGTCACATATCTTCCCCTCCTAAAAAACCGAAGGCACTTTATCTATCACTAACCTCTTTTGTAAGAGATCATGCAATTGTATGGAGCCCTATAGCATTGTTTTGATTAGGATTTGAAGTTTGCCAATTTCTTCTAAAAGACATTGTGGCAAAGACTTAGAACAAAGTTGATGTTTAGCACCTCTTGTCACCCCTATACAGATAGTTAGACTGAAGTGGTTAATCAAATGCTTGGGTCACTATTACGAGCTACCATAGGTAGGAACGTAAAGGATTGGGACTTATGCTTGCTCATTATGGAATTTGCCTACAATAGATCTACCCACAATTCTACCACTAAGTCATTATTTAAGGTCATCTATGGGATTAATCTAACCTTACCCATGTGGATGATTCCTTCCCTAACTACCTAAGAAGAGTCTTGAAGGAGTGAAGTGAATTGAAGAGTTTAAGAAGCTACACCATATCTTGAATTAAACTTGGGTAAAAAGAGTCTAAAAATCGAGGAAGAAAGGCCATGAGTTTCCAATTAGGTGATTAAGTATGGATGTACCTTAGCAAAGATAGGTTCCTAAACTATAGGAGTAACAAGTTATCATCACAAGCTGATGTCCTTTTAAAATTGTAAGGAAGATAACTAACAATGCTTATGAGCTTGACATACCTGAAGAATATGGAGTATTCCCGACTGTCAATGTTACTAACTTAACTTTGTTTGTCCCAAATGAAGTCAATCCTAACGATTGGAGGTCAGATTTTCAAAAACCCTAAGGAGTTGATGGGAATCAAATCTCTCTGCTACACTTGCTGACCTCTAGATAGCACATATCGATCTCCAAATTGATCACCAAGGTCGGCTCTAAGGCTTATAAGGCTAGTTTCCAAGGTCCTTTGTAGCCAGGTAACCAAGGATGAGTAGTTCTATGCTCGAGGATTCTCCTTATACCATTCGTTGAGTTGTTTCTCCTTATGCTAACCTAATTAGTGAGTTTAACTAGCTTAGACTAGTAGACCAACATATTCCCCATCCTATTTCTGAGTTGCTTAGCTAATAAACTAACTTGTTTAGAGACCATCTCTCTCCTTGAATTAGGTGCTATTGTCGTATAACTTTGTTTGCTTCACCTAGAAGGATAGCCAACACTTGGACGATATGTAGCTTGACACATCGTTGTCAAACCAAAATTTTTCAGTTTATTGTTTTCCTTCATTTGATTAAATCAAACCTGATGCCTATTTAGTTTTCATCCTTGACAAGAATTAAGAAAAACCCAATTTCTTTTATCTTTGAAAACACTTAGAGTCACCACCTAGTAAAATTAGGAAAGGTAATTAAATTAGAATCAATTAGGCGAATTGATTCTAATTTAGCCATTGATCTATGATTTTGAAAAATATTTTTATTTTGAAAAGGGGTTAAGAAACTAGATATACGAGGTTTAGGGGCTATCCTATTAAATCTTATGCGGATGCTGCTTTAACTATTCAAATTAAAGTTTATTTTTTTAAAATACCCTTCTAAGAAACACTATCAATTCATAAGTAACTAAATAAATAAAATTGAATCTACACAAAGGATGAGAATTTGTACAATTGCTTACAAAAGTGGAAAAATCAATTTTTCTGTATTTTAAGTCACTCCATAGTTTTATACGAGTGTTTACGTACTTGCTATTCAAGATTGGACTTTCATAGTTTATTTGAAAAGCTTAAGTGTGTTAGTCTCTTTTAATTCTGAAAACAGGCTTTACGTTTTTATCAACATATTTTCAGAGATTCTAAGATCTAATTGTTTAAGTATTTATTGATTTCTAAGAAAATCCTATTTTTGGAAAAGGATTTTATTAAGTTGACTTTTAAAAATGAATTTCCTACGTGACAAAACACACATTTTTTATTTATTATTATTTTTAATTTTTTTCTTTAATCTTTTTTTTTTAACTAAAGCATACATAAAATAAAATAAAACAAAACTTTCCCTTTTCCCTTCTTCTTCTTGTTCTTTTTTTCTTATTTCTTTTTTCCTTCTTTTCTTCTTTTTTTTTGGCACCTTTTACAAGGAATTAAATAAATAAATACATAAAGAAAAATGCAATAGAACAAAACAGTAGTAGACTAGATCTAACGTAAGGCGTATAGGTTAGATTTTCTCAGGTCAAGAGTGGGTTAGAGGATTTAGAATTAGGTTACATGTACGACATGTGCATCGGATAGAGAAGAAGACTATAATAGCTCCAGGTATGTGACTATGGTGGTTTTAAGGTGATTCTTTTTGCGGGTGATCGAAGTTTCATGTGAAACTTATTAGGGAAAAGCCAACGGTGGTAGTCCAGTAACTTTTTGAGGTGATTTAGTTAGTAGTTGAAAGTGGCCGCAAGTGGTGATTGTTGTTTGAGCTCGATGGTGGTTACTAGGTTTGTTTCAATAGCGTAGTTAGGGTATTTTGAAGATGTGGAAGTTAGCTGTGTAATTGATATTGGATAGGGTCGCGTGGTGGTGGGTGTTTTTAAGTGGCAGTTACCTTTGGTTAGGGTTTAGGGCCTCACAGTGGTAGTTGAGGTGGTTAGAGAGTACGATAAGGAGCAAAAGTGGTTGGGAATGGGAGTTGGTGTTTTGAAGAACTCGTCTGTAGTGATGGTCTTGTTATACAACCACCGTGTGAGAGCGACAAGCTAAAGAGAGAGAGATGTTGTGACCTAGTGTTTGCTAGAGAAAGCAAGTGTACCAAGTGGGCTTATAAGGGGTGTTTAGAAGATTGCTTAATGCTGGAAGGAATCCTAAAAGCTCCCATTTATACTAATTGATGCTTAAATGAACATGGAAAGTTCAATATCGCTACTGAATTAGAAATCGAAGCTTAATGGGTTTGACTACTTTAATCCAATTTTAACTTGATTTGCTTCATTTTAGCATAAACAAATGGTCAAATGCAATCCCTAAATAATTGTTCTAGTTAGAATAAGAGATTGGAAGATTTTATTCTTGTTAAGATTCATTGGATTTCAATGGAGTTAATATTACGTGAGATGACTTTCTTTGATTTTCAAGTATGAATTTGATCTTTGAATTAATTGTATCTAAGTAAGATAATGGTACCAATTTGAAGTACTCCAAGTGCTCTTCATGATTTTATCATTTATTTGATGAAATCACTTAGAAAATTGCACCAAAAATGGTCAAAACTGAGGACCTTAAACATGTGCTTAGAGAGAAAATGAGAGGAAGATAGGGAAAGTGAGGGAAAAGAGGCGTTAATGTGGCGTTCTGTGGGTGCCAATCGGAGTCTAGTTTGACATGTATCAGCTTAACACGTTGCCTTAATCAAATATGAGAATGTGGCATATATGGGTGGGAGAAAAATAAAAGGCACAAAGTGAGACTTGAACCCTAAACCTTTAACCATTCCCAAATGCAAGACCAAGTGTTATACGGGATGGGTTGTTAGCTCATACCTTGTTATTTGGTGCAAACAAAATGTATTTAAGGAAAACTACCTAGGATTAATTAGAATGAAGTTATTTAGCCTATACAAACTCCTATTGGTCTACCAAAGAATTGTTAAAGAAAAGCCTATTCCTAAACTTTTTTTTTTCTAATTGTTACATTTTCCGGAATTTTTTTGCTCTTTCCTTAATTTTTTTTTTACTTTTTTTTCTTAACTTTTTTTGTACTTTTCTAAATTTTCTATTTTTTTGTATTTTTTTAAATAGGACCCTTTTCTTTATTCAAAGAAATTATAAAAATAATAAAAGGGGAAAAAATAAGGTATCTATAATTACTCTTCTTTGTAGTGAAATTTGAATAAACAAAGACAAAAAAAAGGCAATCACTTTTGCCTTGGGGATGAATTTGCCTTAAGAAGCGATACAACTGGCCTCTTATCTTAGGCTTGATCTGCTAAGGTTTTGAGTGAACAGTAAAAGATATGTTAGAATAGAAAGAAAGCAATCTAAGAACTAGCCAAGAATAAGAGTTTGTTTTTTTTTAATGGTATAGTGTCGTAAGAGTTGACAATAATGCTAAAGGCGAGGTGAGAAGGAATGATGCTCTATGAGTTGGCTAGAATCCTAAAAATATTTTCTTGGATGGGTGGAAAAAATAGAGAAATCAATGTGAATCTTAAATGGCCATCTTAGATGGATGGTTTTTCAATTTATTAAGTTTAACACCGAAGTAAGCACCATCTTGGATTAATGGGTTTTAAAAATTCTATATCCATCTTAGATTGATGGATCTTAAAAAATATCTCTATCTTGGATTGATGGATTTGGCACCATCTTGAATTGAGGGGTCTTAGGCACATCATCTTAGATTGATGGGTTTTAACTTGATTACCATCTTGGATCGATGGGGTTTTAAATTAATCATGTTTCTTAAAAATTTTCTCAATTGTGTACATTTTTTAGAATTGACAAAATTGACTTCAAAGATTGATTAAAGATAGAGACTGAACCTTTGGGGTTGCTTGAATTGGTTGCTAAGGGTAAGATTCTCTAACTTGATGAAAAGGGAGTTTGGGTTAGAAACTAGAGGTTAGATCCCTTTATTTGAATTGGGGGTAAAACTCCTAAAACTTGATGAAAATGGTCACTAGGACTGAGTGGGAAGAAGAAAATTTACAATTGAGGGTAAGACTTATGTTGGGACAAAATGCTTGAAAGTAACAAGATTCAGCACTAAGGCTAAACATAGCTGAAGCTAAGTAAAAAGACCCATTCGGATGAAAATTTTCTCTCTCTTTTCTTTTCTTTTTTTTTAATTTTTTAATAAGTTTAGGTTCTTTATAAGTGCCAAATGCCACCATATGAGTGTGGGCTTTTCAACAACTTGCTCTTTTCCTGACTTTGCTCTTGCTTGACAATCTCATTTTCAAAGGATCCTCTTTTCTCGAGTTACTTTACTTTCAAGCTTGGGGTAAGTGATCTTTCAATGTCATATAGGGTGATCGTAAGGGTAACAATTATTCTTGAAGGCTTCTCAAATGTCTTTCTATTATTGGAATGATATATCATAATCGATTAATTTAGTCTAAGAGGGCTTTCAAATTTTCACTCCTGACTACAAGTCAAAAAATTATGGTATGTCTTGCAAGTGATACACTTTTAATCAATCTGTTAGATCTTTTTTGGGTTATAATATAATATAAGCTTTTGGTTATTGGTTTTCAAAAATAGTTATTAATGAAATGGTTTTATTTTATGAAAGAAACACGCTTTAACCCAGATTTACAAGTTAAGAACCTTATAGGTGAAACTAAAATTGTACTTATTCTAGTTTAAAAACCAACTTTCATTGAGGATAAGTTATTTCCTTTAATCAGAAGGGTCTTTTAGGACAGATGGAATTGTGGGTGGGCTTTAATCTGTAAGCTGAGTAGATTTTGAGAGTCTTGGTTTTTACCCCTGTTATTTTAGAGTTAGTGTTCTTATTTTGAAGGATGGGCCTTACTTTGATAATAGGTCTTTTGAGGTACATGCCCTTAATCCTTTCAGGCTTTAAGGCTTTATGTTTTAGGATTAATTTGATTTTCTCACTCTTGCCCCTTATCTTTTTCCCTCTTCCTTTTCTTCTTATTTCTTTCTTTCTTTCTTTCTTTTTTTTTTCACATATCCTTAAGATAAATGTGATCCTCCCTTCTTTGTATGACTGTATGTAGTTTTGTGTATAGTATTTAGGATGGAAGCCCTTCTTCATCTTAAGGGAAATAAGTAATCAAAAGTAATAATTACAGTTGAATTGAGGCGACTATAGCAAGCACAAATTAGCTTTAACCTTTTCTACTTTTTTAACGACCCTAACCTTCAAATTACCTCGTTGTGGGTGGTTCTAGGTAGGGTTTTAATTTTGAAAAATCTCCATTTAAAGCCTTAACGGGGTTTACAAGGAATTTTGTATTTAGGACATTGAAAAACGAATGCCTAACATCATTTTGATTTATGTATTAAATTCAAGATGGACTTCCTTTAAGACATGGGTCCAATAGCCTCACAATGATGGTACTCAACTCTCAAGTGTGTTTTAGGGTTGATGTTTGGAATTTGGTTTGCCTCCTTTCATTCTAAACATTTCAAAATAAGATGCCAAAAATGTGCATTTATTTGCCTTGATGATAGAAAATATATTCAAGAAACAAAGAATTTTTGTTTAGGAAAATTTCTAACATTACAAAGAACCTTAAACATTCAATAATAATTACCCTTCATTCTCTGGTTTTTGTCAATTACCCCAGTTTCCTTTGATTTAAACTCCTACCCCTTTTCTGTTTAGATGTTCTTATCATGTTGATGCATGACTTAGCGTATTGCGAAGTAATATTTACCTTAACCTTTGGTCCATTAGGGTTGGTAAAGTTTATTTGAAGTAGCTCGATATAAATTAGGTCCTAAATCTTGTGCTTTAGTTTCCAACATTCTTTTGTAGGATGACCCATTGGGTACATTTGGTAATCGCATGGCAGGTCGGGATCTAGCCTTTATAGCTCATGCTTAGGTGGATGAAGTGCACGGCTTAGCATTCTTACCCCTCTCAATTGATGCAGTTGAGTTATTGGGATTGGGATTGGAGTAAGATGCCTTTTGAGCATCTTTTTTTTTTTTTTAAATTTGCTGAATTTATAG
Organism: Lumnitzera racemosa; assembly: GCA_024138005.1. Taxonomy (NCBI): domain Eukaryota; kingdom Viridiplantae; phylum Streptophyta; class Magnoliopsida; order Myrtales; family Combretaceae; genus Lumnitzera; species Lumnitzera racemosa. The sequence continues at coordinate 61,850,019 of JAMXBC010000010.1, read as the reverse complement.
CCATTTCAAGACTTGTTGAGATAATTTGGTCTTTAGTCAATCTACCTATCCTTATTGCCTCTTTTATTCGACTGCTTGCTGAAACTATATCTACAAAGTTAGCAGTTGATTGCCTTAAGAAAGAATTAATATTCAGCCCATTCAGTATATGGATAAATGCTTCAGTCAGTTCCTTCTCTAATAAAGGGGAGGTGATTTTAACTACCATGGCCCTCCATCTTTAGGTGCATTCTTTAAAGGACTTGTTGTCATCTTTCCTCGTATTACTAGAGTCTTAAATAGATGGTGCTATCTACATATTAAATTTACAATGTTCAAAGAATGCTCGAGATACATGTATCAACTTGCTTTAAAACTAATTAGGCATACCAAGAAAAAGCTGGCCTAGTAAGGCTATGTTGGAATGTTTGAACCAATAACTACTTGTTTTTAATGGAATGAGCCATCTTATGTAGGTACAGCTTAATGTGGAGCTAAGAGCATCTAGTTCCATCATATTTCTCAAATTCTAGTACTTTGAATTTTTCAAGATAAGCATTAATAACATGTGCAGAAGAGTCGATGATGATAACCTGTTCAAATCCATCATGCCTCCTAAATGCCTTCATCCTCTCATCAATTTGTTGGGTTAACTTCCTTTCTTACTCTTAAAGATTGTCTCGATTGGGCCCTAGATTGATTAGTCCTAAATTGACTATTCTTATATCATCCTCAAAAGAATCGAGGTCCAATACTGGATTGACTTTTGGGAATTCAATAGTTTCCTTCCCTTACTGATGCTCTTTATTTGTGGGTGTTGTTGCTCTAAACAAGGCTATGCTGTTAACCATGAAGTTCATTTGTTTAGTTACTTTTGCCATAGTTTTCTCTAATGAACAAAAACTTATTTTTGCAGGGTTGGTGTCATCACGGCTGTCATTATTTCCACTGTTGGCCACTGCTTTTGAAAGGAATCTATACCTGTTATCAACTCCTTGATTTTTTATTTATTTATTTTTGAAAAAACGACTTTTTTTTTAGAGATAAAAGGACTTATTTAAAAAAAAAAGGTAGGGGAATACAAGGATAAGGCTTATTTATATAGTTTACAAGTTGTAAGAAAGGAGTAGAAAAAACATTTCTAAGGGAATAAGAGCCTAAATATTTATAATCAATCACTGATAACCAAGAAATATAATCTTAAGGATATATAAATGAGAGTTGGTAAAAGAATGGAAAGAGTTGGAATGAAAGGTATTGAGAAAAGGCCTTATAAAAGAAATCAAATATCTATAATTAGAATCCTAAGGACATGACTTTCTAATCTAAGCTTACTTAGAAAAATTTTCCTTTTTTATTTTTACTTCACAAAGTTATTCAAACATAAGCTAACTAAACCAATAATAAATATTTACAGGTAAAGAGAATTTATAAATGTAATATGAAGGCATGCAAATGTAGATAAAGGAGTTGGCAAATTGATTATGATATGGTAAGAAAATAATTTTTATTGCATCTTTAAAGTTTCCAATACATTATTCAAAATTTATTACAAATAATCCCTAAAGTCTAGATCCTCTTTTTCTTGTGGTGTCCTGGCTCCTCTTCCATCTTCTTTCTCTTCTTTAGCTCAAATGCCTTGGTCTATCTATGCCTTGGTCTCTTCTTTCCTATGAAAGAAGTTAAGTTTATGGCTCCATGCATAGTCGATAAACCAAACCATGAGTAAGGCTATATTGGTCATCAAGTCTCCATTCTTTTCCTCTTGTAGACAACTAAGTGATCTAGCTTGTTTAACTAGCAACATTGGGATGTAAGACTTTCCTTCTAAATATTGGGTTACCAATTAAGCAATCCTGTATTGTATGTGAAATACCTCATTTAGAAATAAAATGGACCTAAAGGTTGCCAATATGTAAGCATTAATCTTATGATGCTGCTAGGCTTCGAGGTATGCATAAAAAAGCTCCCACTTATTACTAGAAGGGGTTGTAGACTAGGTAAAATGATCATCTGCCCTAATAATTATCATATTACGATTTGCCCAAATATTACAAATTATGCACTTGTGGAGGCCCAATAGTTTATTGAAGATCTTTGCTAGCTTAACTGTGATATTTGCAACATATCATCCGCTCCCCGTAAAGAGGACTTATAACAAATAGGAGTATTCTTCAACAATTGGGCTTAGTTGACATGGGCTAAGATAAAAAGATTAACTTTGAGGGTCCTAGAAACGGACCAATGCCTATACCATGGTGATATTACTTTGAACTTTGAGTAGTGAAAGGACAGACCTAATCTTATCTTTAATGACTTTTTATTAGTTTGGATTAAAAAATTGAAACCATATCTCAAGCATTCCCTTAAGTTTTAAAGGCTTATGGATGTGGATTTTCTTGAAAAAGGGTTTATGATAAGGAGTAGTGTTTGCCCTAATCTAATCTGCTGGGCTACTTCGCCCTTCATGTTATCTAAGGCATTGCCGAGGTGACCAACTGACGTACCGAACTGAAACCTCTGCTGTACAATAGCCCAAGCACCAAATCTGAATACAACAATCTCCATGTTTTCGAGGCCGAGCTGATGATTGTCAAAAGCCGACCACCTAAGGCCGAGCCCATTATGAGTTGTCCTTGAGCCAACCCCAGTCCAGCCTCGGTAGTTAAGGTACCAAACTTCTAACGCCGAATAGACCTGAGCAGAGGCCTACCCACTGCTTAGATCACAATATTGTTAGAATTGTAGTAAAAAAGTACATATGCTGTCTTTTCTAACAGATAATGTTTGCTGCATACGATTTCGTGTTTTCCTTGTAAAGTATTTTCCTTTTATTTAGCAAATATGAATTCATTTTTGTAATTATCTATACATAGAACTTACCCTAATAGGATACTATAAATAATCACATAACATAATAGTTATAAGAGAATATATAGAAGAATATACTGAACTTTTTACCCTCTCTTGAGCTACTCTTATCTAGCCCATTCGAGCGTGGACTAATGGCGAGTGACCTCCAACCATTCTTATACGTTATATCAAGTGTGACCTAAGCTCATGTGAGGTGTTGGTACGTCATATCCTTCGTTAGTGCATGGGAACCCCTATTTTACCTTAATTATCATTTATTTTTCAAGCCATCTTACGGCTTAGAGCCATCTCTTTGGTTGCGCATGATATTGGGTTCATGTGTTTATTTGCGAGTCCATATTATCTTAGTATCAAAGCTTGGCTACGTTTAGAGCTTAATTCTGCTATTGTGTTCTTTTAATACTTTGTCACTACTTTCGTATGATAGTAGTTCTATTGTTAGATTTGAAGTTTAGTAGTTAAGAAGTGTTTTGTACTTTATTTTTCCTTATTTTCGATAACCCAAAATAGAGTGTAGTTGATTGTGTATTTGTTGTGAAATTGTCATTGTGAAGTAACCATCAATGTTGAATTCAAGTGTACAAAGAACTTTGGGAAACCAAGAAAGTGGTACTCGAAATGGACAAAGGAAAGAAGGATGCTTCTTACCTCAGTTAGTAGGTGACCGCTTGGATAGGCTTACTGACTTGGTAGCTAGTTTGGTGACTGTTATCCAAGAAGATAGGCAATGAACTAGAAATAGCCCCATTAGGGAACGTGAAGAGTAAGGATGAGACAATGGTCAGTCTAGCCGAGTGAACGCCCTAGTTCAACCACCTCGAGCTAAAAGAATTGGTAGGGATGCTAGATGAAGGCTAATGCTTGATGAGATTGAGGATGAAGCAGAAGGAGATGACAAAGAATAGGAGAACTACGAGCTTGAGGAAAGAAAAGCACGAGCCCCTAAAGTTAAAGGATTAAGGATGCGTATTCCAAGTTTTCCTTAAAGTGGTGATGAAAAGGACTACCTAGATTGGGTAGATAAGATTGAAAAGCAGTTCGAATGCTATGAAGTGCCCGATAATGCAAAAGTTAGAGTTATTGTGCTGGAGTTCATTGGTTATGTTGCCTTATGGTGGAAGAACTTACAAGCTACTAGAAGAAGGGAAGGAGAACGGGAAATTAGGAGTTAGGATGATATCAAGAGAGTTATGCGGAGAAAGTTTGTGCCAAGTTATTATCTATAGGATGCCTTCAAGAGACTGCAAGAATTGAGGAAAAAGAGGATCGAGTGTGGATGCTTATGTTAAAGAGTTCTAGATGCTAATGATCTGATGTAAAGTTGTAGAGCTCGAAGATTGAATTATGTCTTGATTCATTGGTGGATTGTAATATTAGATTGGAGATGTCTTGGAAATGCTGGACGATAGAACACTTGATGAAGTAATCCGAGCTACCCAGAGGATAGAAAGGTGTCAAACAGGATGATTCTGACCACTCATCAACCGTCTTAGCAATAACCAACCTGTTTTGAGAAGACCTGTATGAACGGAACCAAGCAAGGCCAATGAGACCTAACCTGCATCATATGGATTCCAAACATTCATGATCTAGATGTGAATGAGTTGAATTACTTATCCCTCAGTCTGTTAGTGAACTATCTCTTCAGGGATTATGAAAGATGTTCCACTAAAAATATTCTTGTTATTGCTTCAACTCATATTCCCCCAAAAGTGGATCCTACTCTAATAGCTCCGAATAAATTAAATACATACATTAAGATACGAAGGCTTCTTATTCTATAACAACGAAAGCACTTTTTCACCCTTTCATATACTAGGGGATTTCACTTAGAAAAGAAAATGTTCCATATTAATGGATTTGGGTCCATAACCAGAGATTCCAATGTATAAGATCTTGTAGCACTTACCAATGAGGCCCTATCGATTAGTATTACACAAAAGTAATCAATTTTAGACACTAATACAATTAGATATGCTCTTCATAGACAAACTTAGGATTTGCAATCCCAGGAAGTTTGAGAAGGGCCAGAGTTCAGGGAAGAAGACGAGTGAGATCAAGTGTTTCAAATATTAATGATTTGGATACGTAGCCACTCAATGCCTGAACAAGCGAACAATGGTGATTCGAGGTGAAGTGCCAACCATTGAGGTCGATAGTATTGATGAAGAAGTAAAGGAGTTGAAAGAGGATAAATAGGCTGAGTTATTCGATGAGGAAGTCATCTGCAGTAAAGAAGGGAACTTTATGCTAACCACTCTAGTGTTGAGAAGAACAATGAGTGTCAGCTCTATGCTTGAATACAAACAGAGAGAAAATCTCTTCCATATTGGATGTAAGGTGAATGAATCACTATGCATGCTGATCATTCATAGTAGGAGTTGTACTAATGCAGCTTCTGCATTTATAGTCTAACAGTTGAAATTGCCAACCATGCCTTTCCCAAAACCTTACAAGCTTCATTGGCTTAGTGATAAGGGAGCCCTACAGGTGAACAAATAGGTGTCTGTGTTGATCTATATTGGTAAGTATCGAGATGAAGTGCTTTGTGATGTACTACCCATAAGTGAGTCCCATATTCTACTTGGCTGACCATGGATGTTTGATCAATCGGTTATGTATGATGATAAGAAGAACACATGTTTTGTGGAGCATGAAGGAAGGAGGTTGAAATTGATTCCTATGATTACCAAGCGAGTGAAAGTCATGTAGTCCCAGCTTAGCCGAACCTTAAGGAAAGAGGCTTTGGTATTGACCTAAGTTGAACTGAAAAGAGAAATGAAGTTGGAGGGATCGACCTATTTGCTTGTTAAGAAGCTTCCGGACATGAGACTTGGGAGGAAGAGCTGCCGACCAAAGTAAAAACCTTATTGGTGGAATTTATCGATCTATTTTCGGAAGAGCTACCTAATGGCCTGCCCCCAATTTGAGGTGTTGAGCATGCAATTGACCTATAGCCAAGAGTTGTACTTCCGAACAAGCCTACTTATATGTTGAACCCCAAACAAGTTGCCGAGCTGTAGAGGCAAGTTAACAACCTTATGGAGAAAGGGTATGTACGTGACTCCCTTAGTCCTTATGCCCAACCGGCCTTATTAGTATCAAAGAAAGATGGTTCTTGGAGGATGTGTGTGAATAGCTGAGCGATTAATTGAATCATCATCAAGTACTTGTAGCCCATACCTAGGCTCGATGACATGCTAAATGAGTTAAGTGGAGCAAGAATATTCTTTAAGATTGACCTCAAATTTAGATACCATCATATTTGAATGCGTGAAGGTGATAAGTGGAAGATTGCATTCAAGACATGACATGGTTTATATGAATGGCTTGTCATGCCATTTGGACTGTCTAATGCGTCAAGATCTTTTATGCGACTTATGAATCATGTGCTCTAAGAATTATTAGGAAGGTTTGTCGTAGATTATTTTGATGACATTCTAGTGTATAGTCCCCACTTGGAGACCTATTGAGAGCATCTTTGGTAAGTTCTTGCAAAACTCTGAGCTAAACAGCTTTACACCAATAAGAAGAAGTGTGACTTTTGTCGTTTCGAGGTGATCTTCTTGGGATTTGTTGTAAGTAGAGTTGCCATCTGAATTGATGAAGAGAAGATAAGACGATTAGAGAATGGCCTGAGCTAACCCGTTTTGCCAATGTGAGAAGTTTCCATAGCCTAATGTCATTCTATCACCGATTCATAAAGAATTTTAGTACGATTGTGGCCCTACTCGCTGAACTCTTAAAGAAGAATGTTAAATTTAGGTGGGGTGAGAAAGAGAGGAGGATTTTGGAGGATGTGAAGGAGAAGCTAACTACAGCCCCTGTCTTAGCTCTATTGAGCTTCGTAAGGTATTTGAAGTCGAGTGTAATGCGTCTAGACTAGGCATAGATGTTATGCTGATGCAAGAAGACTAATCTATTGCTTACTTTAGTGAGAAACTTCGCGGAGCCACACTCAACTATTTCTTCCTTAATCTAAGCCCTAACGGTATGGCAATACTATCTGTTACCTAAGGAATTTGTGATCTACACTGATCATGAATCTTTGAGATATCTAAAGAGCCAACCAAAGTTGTCCCTGAGACAAGTTAACTGGATTGAGTTCATTGAAGGTTTTTCTTATGTAATATAATATAAGAATTGAAAGAATAATGTAGTGGCCAATGTCCTATTGAGACGACATATCCTCCTGATTGAGTTGTAGATGAGACTACTTAGTTTTTCAACCATAAAAAATTTATATGCTAGAGACCTACACTTTAGTCCTATCTATGTCTGTTGTGAGGAAGGACGGGCACTGGATGACTATCATAAAGAGGACAGATACTTATTAGGAAGAGAAAACTGTGTATCCCAACCTGTTCCATGCAAGAACTGCTAGTGTGCAAGGCGCATGGAGGGGGATTGATAGGACACTTTAGCTAGCATCAAACTTATGAGGTATTATCCTCCAGATTCTTTTGACCAAGGATGAAGAGAGATGTCCAATTCATGTTGGAAAAGTGTGTGACTTACCAAAAAGCAAAGAGTCGAGCCTAATAAGGATACTGCCAACCCTTGCTGATCCTAACCTAACCATAGTTCAAGCTAAATATGGACTTCATGTTAGGATTGTCGAGGATGTCCCAAGGAAAGGACTCCATCATGGTGGTTGAGGATCAATTTAGCAAGATGGCACATTTCGTGCCTTATTCCAAAACTAATGACACTTCAGCTATCTCTTTTCTTTTCTTATGGGAAATAATCAAGCTATACAAAATTCCCAAGACCATTGTTTTAAATCGAGACCCCAAGTTCATGAGTCACTTTTGGCGGATGTTATGTAGGCGAATGGAAGCCAAGCTGCTTTACAGTATGTCTTGCTACCCATAGACCGATGGATATACTGAAGTTGTCAACAAAACTATGGGAACTTTACTATAGTATAATAAGCATGTCTCCATTTAAGGTTTCCCATGGGTTTAACCCCGAGTTGCCATTAGACCAAGCGCCTCAACCAATGCTTGATGATCATCGGCCAACTATCGAGAGAGTTGAGGCCATCAAAGACATGTATTAAAAGGTTGTAGAGCAATTGGGTTGAGCTAATATTAAGCTTGAGAAGTGAAGCTGAGGACAGAGGAAGAGAGAATTTCAACCAAGTGATTGGGTCCAATACACTTTAGCAAGGAAAGATTCCTAAACTTGAGGAAGAGCAAGTTGTCTCTTAGAGCCAACAAACCTTTCAAAGTGCTCGAAAAGATCATTCCTAATGCCTATAGGATTGAATTACTTGAAGGATATGGAGTCTTAGACTCTTTCAACATTGCAGACATCTAACCTTATACTCCTAAACACAAGCAATCTGGACCTGAACTAAATTTGATCCCAAATCTCAAACAACACAGAGGGGATGATAGGGATTAAGGATCGATTACATGCTATTGAGCTTGAAGGCTCTCTCAGGTGGTTTGCCGAGCTATCCGAGGTGAGTTAAGTGCTGAGGAGTAGTGCTTGCCCTAATCCGATTCGCTAGGTTACTTTACTCTCCATGCTATCCAAGGCATTGCCGAGGTGACCAACTGACATGCTGAATTGAACCCTCCATTATGCCCTAGCCCTAGCCCAAGCACTAAATCTGAATATAACGATCTCCATGGTATCGAGGCCAAGCTGATGACTGTTAGAAGCCGACCACTTGAGGCCGTCCCTAATTTAACCCCAGTCTAGCCCCAGTAGTTAGGGTACCAAACTTCTAATGCAGAATAGACCTTAGTAGAGGCATATCCCCTACTCAGATCACAATATTGTTAGAATTATAGTAAAAATACGTGTGCATGCTATCCTTTCTAACAACCGTACTGTCCTTTCTGACTGATGATGTTTACTGCGTACGATTTTGTGTTTTCCTTGTAAAGTATTTTCCTTTTATCTAGCAAATAGGAATTCATTTTTGTAATTATATGTACATAGAACTTACCCTAACTGGGTACTATAAATAATCACATAATGTAACAGCCGTATGAGAATATACAGAAGAATACATTGAACTTTTTATCCTCTTTTGAGCTAAGTATCCTCTTGCTTACTCTTGAGCTACTCTTATTTAACCCATTTGAGTGTGGGCTAGTGACGAGTGACCTCAACCATACTTATGCATCATATCAAGTGTAACCTGAGTTCGTATGAGGCATTGGTTCATCATATCTTTCGTCAGTATACGGAAACCCCTACTCTACCTTATCTATCATTTATTTTTTCAGGCCATCTTGCAGCTTGGAGCCATCCCTTTGGTTACATGTGATATTAGGTTCGTGTGTTTATCTACGAGTCTATATTAGTTGGTATGAGAGAAAAACTAGCCATTTCCTACAAAAAAAAAAAAAAGATGAAAAGAAGATTACATCAAAACTATCCTATTTACATGGGAATTTCATTAATATTTAACAAAGAAAAGAAAATCTACAATGAAAATATTTACAAGGAACAGATTAAGAAACTTTATAGTTAATTTTTTATTTTATTCCTGCCACATCATGTTTATTTGCTAATCTCAGGAAAGTGTTCGTAAATGCAATCATGGTAGGTTCTAAAAGTTCTTAAGTTCTATGATCTCAACGCTTTTGCGAAAACAGTTCATTGGTCACATTGAAGCTTAAGTGAGGTAGCTTAATTGACCCTGAGTGGTGGTTTCCTTACTACACCTTGAACTTACACAATGGCTCCCTATCCTATGGACTTAATGTGGCTTGGGTTTGACCGTATCTACCTTGCATCTATGATGCAATATATGGCACAACACCCCCCCCCCCCCTCTCCCCAACCCCCCATCCCAATGTATGGCACACATGTATACAATAATTAAAATAGATTTTTTACAATAGAATGATAAACAAACATGGGTATTTTGAAAGATATATTTAAATTCGAAAATTTTAAGTGGCTAGCTCTCTTGGTAGTCTCTAGTGGAGTTACCAAGTTGTTAAGCCTAAATTTTTTAGTTTTCTATTTTCCTTCATTCAATTTAAACCAAAGCCGAAGCTTGTTTAGTTTAAATCCTTAACAAGAATTAAGGAAAACCTAGTTTCTTTCATTTTTGAAAACGCTTGGAGTCGCTACTCGATAAAACCAAGAAAGGTGAATAAATTAGAATCAATTAGGTGGGTTGATTCTAATTTAGCCACTGGTTTACGATTTTGAAAAATCCTTTTATTTTGAAAAATGTTTAAGAAACTAGATATTTCAGTTTTAGGGCTACCCTAGTAAGCCCTATGTGGGTATACCATCTTAACCTTCCAAATTTAAGCTTATTTTTCAAAATACCTTTCTATAAAACACTATCTATTTACAAGTAACTAAATAAATAAAATTAAATCTACAAAAAAAAGATGAGAATTTGCACAATTGTTTACAAAAGTGGAAAATCAATTTTTCCATATTTTAAGTTACCTCATAGTTTCTTGCCAGTACTTATATATTCGTTATTCAGGATTTGACTTTTGCAGTTTATTTAGAAAACTTAAGTGTATTGGTCTTTTTTAATTTTGAAAAAAATCAGTTTTACATTCTTATCAACTTATTTTCTAAAATTCTAATAGGGTCCTAAATGTTTAAGTGTTTATTGATTTCTAATAAAATCTTATTTTTGGAAAGGCTTTTATTAATTAAACTTTTAAAAATGAATTTTCTAAGTGAAAAAACACATATTTTTTATTTATTATTATTTTTCTTTAATCTTTTATCATTTTTTTTTACTAAAGCATGCTTAAAATAAAACAAAGCCTTCCCTTTTCTTTTCTTCTTCTTCTTTTTCATACCTTCTATATGGAATTAAATAAATCAATAGATAAAAAAAAATACAATAGAACAAAGCAGGGCTGGATTGGATCCCAAGTAGGGTGTGTAGGTTAGATTTTCTTGAGTTGGGAGTGGGTTGGGGAATTTGGATCTGGGTTGCTTATGCGACATGTGTATTGAATGGAGAAGAAGACTAAAATAGCTCTAGTGATGTGACTATGGTGGTTTATGTTGATTTTTTTGTAGGTGATCAAAGTTTCATGTGAAACTTATTGGGGCAAGGGCCAATAGTGGTGGTGTGGTGGCTTTTTGAGGTAGTTTAGCTGGTGGTTGAAAGTAACTGCAAGTAGTGGTTGTTGGTTGACCTCAATGGTGGTCACTAGGTTTGATTCAATGGCGCAGTTGGGGTATTTTGAGGATGTCGAAGTCATCTATGCAATCGAAATTGGATGGGGTTACGTGGTGGTCGGTCTTTTGAAGTGGTAGCTGTAGTTGCTTAGGGTTTAGGGTCTCATAGTGGTAGTTGAGGTCATTAAAGAGTATGGCAAGGGGTAAAAGTGGTTAGGAATAGGAGTTGGTGTCATGAGGAACTCATCTACAATGGTGGTTTCGTTATACAACCACTATATGAGAGCAGCGAGCTAAAGAGAGAGATGTCATGAATTAAGGTTTGCTAGAGAGAGAGTATATGTGTGTCAAATGGGCTTATAAGGGGTATTTAAAAGATTGCTTGATTTTGGAATGAATCCTAGAAGCCCCCATCTATATTAATTGATGCTTAAACAAACATGGAAAGTTTAATATTGCCATTGTATTAGAAATCGAAAGTTAATGGGTTTGATTGCTTTAATTCGATTTTAACTTAATTTTGCTTGATTTTAGCTAAAAAAATGATCAAATGTAATCCCTAGATAATTGTTCTTGCTAGAATAAGAGATTGGAAGCTTTGATTCTTGCTTAGATTTGTCATATTTCATTGGAGCTAATATCATGCAAAATGAATTTCTTTGATTTGCAAGAATGAATTTGATCCTTAAATCAATTGTATTTAGGTAAGCTATTGGTATTGATTAGAAATACTCCAAGTGCTCTTCATGATTTAATCATTTATTTAATGAAATCACAAAGAAAATTGCACAAAAAATGGCAAAAAACTAAGGGCCCTAAGCATGTGCTTCATGAGAAAAAGAGAGAAAGATAGGAAAAGTAATTGAAAAGAAGTGCTAATGTATGCCATGTTGCCTAGTTGGGGTCTACCATGTATTAGCTTAACACATGGCCCCAATCAGATATGAACATGTGGCATATATGGGTGGGAGAAAAATAGAAGGTGCAAAGTGAGACTCAAATTGCAAAGCTTTAAACATTCCCAAATACAAGACCAAGTGTTGTACTTGATGGGTCATTGGCCCGTATCCTGCTATTTGGCATAAATAAATTGTATTTAAGGGAAATTGCTTATGACTAATTAAAAAGAACTTATTTAACCTAAATAAACTCCTCTTTCATAGAATTATTAAAGAAAAGCCTATTCCTAAATTATTATTTTTTATTTTTTCTAATTTCTACATTTTCCAATTTTTTTTGCTCTTTTCTTAATTATTTTTTTTATTTTCTAATTTTTTTGTACTTTTCTAAATTTTATTTTAGTTTTTGTATTTTCTTGAATAAGTACCCTTTTCTTTATTTGAAGAAATTCTAAAGAAAACAAAGAGGGTAAAAATGGGGTGTCTATACCTATTAATGTAGGAGATCCAATGACATTCTTTTTTGTATTTTTCCAAATTTATCCTTTTGTGTACAAATGCTTATTTCCCTTTTTGGATGTACTATATTGACATTTTCTTTATAATTTTGCCTAAGTTTAAGACCCATATAAATAGTCCTCCTGTATTATGCATAGACATTATCCTTCTTCAGTTAATGAACATCCCTTTTGTTGGTCTCTCATTGCTCTAGCTTTGAGCAATCATTTCTCTCTTATCTAGTTCTTTTAGCAAAAACTAATGGTAAGGAACCTTTGTTTAGTATTCATGTATCATATAGATTATTGGATTAGGTCTATATATGGGTTATGGTGAATAATATATTTAGTCAAGCTTGCAGGTTTGCTAGGCTCCATTACTATTTATTCTCTATGAGAAGGATCTAATCCTACTCCTTAGTAAGCCCTAATGATCAAATTAGCGCCTAGGTACATTGGTATTTGCTAATTAGAATTATCCCATTGTAATTCTTTTCTTTTTTCAAGATGGTCTTGATGGAGACATTGGAGAGCCTATGGTAATGATGGCCTAATGAGATTTGAGTACCTATGTTTAAAGAGGAGAAGAGAAGTGGGGAACTTATTCAATACTTCAGGGTTAGTGAAGGGTATTTTATGTTCCCTAATTATTGTTGTAATATTTGTTTTGTTAAGAAGTCAAAAAGGAAAAAGTCAAATCTTTTCAAAATATTTAAGTTAGGGGCATTTACGTAATTCTTGGAACTTAAACTCCCTCTTGTTTTTTTTTTGTTATGCATGTTCTCTTCTATAGCTCCTTTTCTTCTTGTTTCCTCTCACTTCTCAAGAATGTTTTCCTTCTATAATAGCAATTCCTTCAAGGCCTCTCTAAGAAAGTGTGTTTGGCTTTGGCTTTTCATAATAAACTCAAAGGAAATGAAGGAAAACTCACATCTTAAGAGAGATAAGGTAAGTTTTGGGTAGAGAACTCCAAATTTTGGTTCTTTGATGAGGTTGTTGATAAAATGAATTTTTATGTGTGTGTTTCTTCTAGTAGTTGAGTTTTACACATGTATGGTATGGTTTTTGCTGTCATTTTAGTTTAATGTGGTCCACTAATTTGGGAGTGTTTGGTGGTTGTTCTGGTGGGGTTGTTTTTGGCTTTCAGTTACGGTTGTTGCAAGTTGTTGGGGATTTGTATGAATTGTTGTTTCATGGTGGTTATCCTTAGATGAAAGGAGTTGTGTTGTGTTAGGTTGTACATATGCTCTTGTTGGGAAAAGAGGGTTTCAAGGATGGCAAAGGAGAGTCGGTTGATATTGTAAGAATTGGGGCGAGTGAACAATGAAAAGAGAGTTGTGATTTATAATAAATAATTGGATGAGGCGTTTAGGGTGTTATATCGTGTGTCAATGGTGTAGTCAATTTTTGTAGTTAGTATGGTGATGTATGTATGTTTAAGAGGAGTTTAAAGTTGTTACGTTTTTTTTTTTTTTTGTTGTTGATGGTTGCCACTGCTATCTATTGTTGGTTGCTACTGTTGTTGTTGGCTATTGTTGGTAGTTGTTATTTTATGCTATTTATGCTGCATGTTGTTGTGCTTTTTCCATTTTGTAGGCATTGTTTTTGCTGCTTGTTGTCGTACACAACTTAGGCCATGTAATGTGTAGGTGTATCGTTGCTGTTACTTATAATTGAAGTTAGTAGTAATAGTTAAAGTTCCAACATATTCATATTCTTGAGTTATTAATTATTTAATGTATTAGCAATATTTTAGTGATTTACTTAGTTATTTAACAACTTTGCTTTGGTAATTTAATAACTTAATATTTTTTTTAAATCATAGTTTCAATATTATTTTATAATTCCTATTACTTATTATAATGTTTAATGTATTAAATCATGGTTATAACTAATGCTAAACATTACTAGCTTACATTTTTTTTTTATGATTATTTCCTAAACCACATACTTCTTTATATATATATATATATGTATATATATATATATATATGCATATATAGTTTCCAACCATCTCTTTTAAGTAAGCCATACTTTTCTAAAGTACATCACTCCTAACCTAAACTAATCTTGTTTTTACTTTTAGTTAGACTAGTTAAGGAGTTTTATGGGAGTAACCCAGTTACCTTACCCATTGAGATTGCTTTACTAGGCACATGTTTATCACCTATGCTACCTATGGTTACTAGGTTAGATTATAAGATAAATCTAACAAATTTTCGGCTAATTAATTACTTGTTGAGTATGTTTAGCTTGCCTTAGGGACCCATAATGATTGAACCCTACAGGGAACCTATTAATTAATATATGGTAGTATCCTTGGTAGAGTTTTGTACTGATCTGATTCAAGTAGATTTAGGGACCTATGGGTGTTAGGACCTAAAGTGATAGTGCCTAACACTATAGTGTTTATTTATTATATATATAAAAGTGTGGCGGGGTCATGATTACCTCTTTGTTGTTTGCTAGACTAAGTGAAGATAATTAAATAGGCTACTTGTGTTGTTTGTTGTATTTATGCATGTGAGCTTATATTCTAATTGTCATGAGCATGTGCTTTTAGTACTTATGTATTGGCCATTAGCTCACCCTTTAAGGACTTCCTTTTTAGCTCTAGGTATTGAGGATTACTATGTTTCTGAGGAGCCATTTGTAGACAATGTACAAGATGACCAGGATGTTGAATATTCATATTGCTATGATGATCAGTATTAGTTAGCAAGATAGGATCATAGGTAAATTTGTTTGGCATCGTTGTTAGGTTATATTAGGGTAGACAGACTCAATACGATGTTTTGATTCTCATTTTGTATGTTTTGGAGATAGACTCTAGTTAAGTTTCATTTGCTTTAGATGTTCTATTGGAGCCAAATGAACTCCTGTTTCCATTTATGATTTTAGCTTATGTAAATCTTCTCTCAATACTTGTAAATTGTAGAATGGGTGGTATTTCCACTTAGACATGATTATTGGTGTTATTATTATGTCAGTTTAGTAGATTCCTTAACAAGTATTATGGTTGTAGATAGGTTGTGAGCCTTAGCATGTCATTACCTAGTAATGATAAGAGGTAAGTTGTAACATCCTATATTCTGAAGTGTTACGGGTTAAGTAGTATCAAATTAGGTTAAAGAATCTTTAGAAAGCTTAGGCAATGGACAAGTAGGATGGTGAGGTGTCGAGAGAGTAATTAGGGTGGTGAGCCTAGTTGCATCATCAAGTATTGTTGTTTAATATGTATTATGTTGTTTTCATTAAATGCCTTTATTTAGTTTCTTATTTAAATGCTATAATTATTCTTATTTCTCATGCTTTTATTTGACTTGTTTCCTCTTTGTTGTTTTATCTATGTTTTCCTTCCTTATAGAATGCCACATAGAAGAGCTTTTGGAGCTAGGTTAACATTGGAAGATGAACAGAATACCTTAAATGAGAGATACTTCTATAGGTAGCCTCAATAGTGAGGCTAGTCAATGTACAGGGGTTAGAATCAAGGACAGACAAGTGATCAGAATACCCATCTTTTTGGAGACCATGCATGCTTTAGGGGTGATGCTATGTCAACTAAGTAGACATGAGGAGGTTATTTGTTGAATAAGTCTGCTAGATTATCAAAGGCTTTTGACTTGAAGAAGGTGGATCCAATTGAGGCAAATAAGTAGATAAGGAATACCGAGCAAATGTTTGCTACATTTAAGGTATTGGAGGGCAGAAAAATGGATTATGCCACATACACATAGTAGGGGGATGCAACTAACTAGTGGTCCTCAACTTAGAGATTGGTAGGAGTTAGGGACTGGTAGACATTTAGAGATTTATTTTACCAAAAGTACTTCCTAATCGACACTTAGGGAAAAAATGGAGGTTAAGTACTATAATTGCCAATAGGGAAATAGATTTGTTAAGGAGTAAGAGGTGGAGTTGAACTACTAAAATAATTCTTTCCTATTGTAGTTCATATTGATGATGAGTCTAGGGTTAAGGACTTTGTGAAATGTTTGAGTCTTCCCTCTAGTAGTAGATAGGTTTTTTTCTAGCTATAAACCTATATCGATGTCGTTGATAAGGTAAAGTATATGGAGCAAAGCATGAAGTAGAAGGAAGATTAACTAGCTCGTCAAGTGACGGCTATGTTAGCGAAGAGGTTAGTCCTAGGAGTTGTAACTCAACATAGGGGCAAAAGGCCCCCGGTACTATAGGCTAGGTCAATGACGGGTGCAACCCCTCTCATTTAGATTAGGCCTATACCTGTAGTTAGTCCTTTAGAACCTTCCCCTATAGTTAGATACATTAGATGATATGGGGCCCATGACTTAAGCACTTGTAGATGGATAAGCGAGCCTATTTTTCATATGAGAAGCTAGGCCACACCAGTAGGATGTGTACTGAGAAGTACATTCCCCTCGATTCAATAAGTTGTGTCATTAGTAGGGACATATGGTGGTTGACTGTAGTAGTAAGCATACAGTGACTTAGGCATCTCAAGGATAGTAGGTAGTAAGACCTCCAGTGAGGGTGTAAATTGGTCAACATCAAATAGGTTGATGTGCCTAGGAGCTCAATTATCATTAAGACTTACTGTAGGAAGTGAGAAGCTGATGGGTCCTTCAAAATATTGAAGAAAAGTGAGTAAGTAAGTTGATGATAGACTAGAATAGCTGACGTAAAGTTGCTCGAAGGATATGACCCATCAATGAACACAACACGACTTAGCACTTCACTTGATATGACACACAAGTTAATGTCAAGGTCCTCCCACCACTAATCTTAAGTTACTCGGCAAGATTAAATAAGAGTGTATGAAAATGGACTTAGAGAAGGGTATCTTACAAGATCAAAATATTCAATATCTATTTGTCAAGTAAGATGATTTCGACTTAAAAGAAGAAGGGACTATTTATAGTAAGTCCATGGGGCAACCTTACAATTAAAGAAATTACAAAAAGGGGATTCCTAGAACATACAAGAAAGAGTAAAAGGGATAAAAGACAAAAAGGGAAAAATAGTACAATGTCAACGAAGAGGACAGGTGATAGTGCAACACTGGTTTGTATAATGATTCTCTAAGCACAACAGGCAAGAGGAGTTAAGATGTTGTTGAGGCAAAGAGGCTGAGATGGGAAAGGACGTTATGAGAGTTCAGAGGGGGTCGAGAGAGAAGTACTTAATAGAGGGAGAATGTCTCGTCATTCTATAGGAATTTCTCAGCAATTGGAGGTTGGATTACTCGGTACAAAAGGAAGAAAATAGAGGAGGGTGTAACCTTTTAGAGCTTGCAAGGAATTAAGCCATCCTTTTTCTACATAGAGTTTCTCATCGTCGGTAGGTTGATGAGAGATAATTTTTCGAGTGAGGGATTAGAGGCCTCGAAGCCGTGCACAAGTAAGAGGACCAGTGGTCAACAACTCATCATAGGTAGCCTAAGACAGTAAGCAACCGGTAGGGTCTTTGCTTTATAAAGGTAGCAACATTAAGACCTACCTGACATAGATACTCTTTTAGGTATGTTTCATGTGTATTCTTGTAGTGCCCTTGTTCATTTTGATGTTCGTACTACTTGTTAGCATATGTCTAGCTTGTTTATGCATGTATGTGGTTTGATTCCAAATTACATGGATGATTCCCTAAATTTGAGTACTCCTTTAGGAGTCGAGAGAGCCTTAGAGAGGATATGTAGAGATATCACAGTAGAGATAGAAGACAAGGCTTTACTACAAAGCTAGAGATGATAGATTTTGACGTGATCTTAGGAGTCAATTGTTATCAAAGCACCATGCTACCATTGAATGCTATAATATGTTGGTGGCAATATTTATTAAAGTGGATGAGTTAATGAAGCTAAAGTAAGTACCGATGGTAAGAGGTTTTCTTGAAATATTTCCAAAAGACTTACTCGTATTGCCCCCAGTTAAGGAGATAGAGTTGAGCATTGACTTAGTATCGAGTATATTTACCAAATGGTACCATAAGATTTGGTAAGTATAAGATTTTGTATAGACTATAAGGGTATTGTTACATTAGACCGAATAACCAAGCATAAGCAACATGCAGTAATCATTAGGTTGGGTTCACATATTAGTTTAGTTTATTAATCTTAGTTAATAGCAACCAGTACTTAAGGTCATCACATGCCTTTCAAGTAAGTCTCAAGTAATGATAATGTTGTTGTATTGTAAGCCTACTTGAAAACTGGTTAAACAATTGTAAAGTGTTAAGGTTTTGTCCTTAGTATTGTGTAATTGTATTTGTCAAATTAGATTTTAGTCCTCCTTCATAAGCACAAGCAACATGCAATAATTATTAAGATGAGTTTATGTATTAGTCTAGTTTATTAATCTTAGATACTAGCAAGCAGCACTTAAAGTCGCCACATACTTGTCAAGCAAGTCTTAAATAATGATAATGTCGTTATGTCATAAGCCTACCCCATAACTAGTTAAATAATTATAAAGTGTTAAGGTTTTGTCCTTAGCATTGTATAACCATATTTGCTAAATTAGATTTGAGTCATGGATGAACAAGATTATACTATTTACCAAAAGATGGCTACAGCATACATAAAGTAAAAGGGCAAGAAGACTTTAGGTTGTAGATCCTTAACCAAGTGTGCATGATCATGGGTGAAGAAAGAGGGAGTAAAGGTTTAGCTTTCGAATGTTCTTTGCTGATGGGGAAAAGGAGTGATAGACTATACAAAACCATATGACTTTTCCACCACTTAGAGAAAGTTTCGTCCATCCGATCAACAACATGACATCAAAATCAATAGAAGAAAAGCAGAATAAGACCATCAGCAAATATAAAGTGAAATTAGTAGGATTTTCATATGGCTCCAAATCACTCCAAAATTGGTTAGCCATAAGGGTTGAAATGGGTTTTGTATTTTGTATTTTCTCTTTATGTCATCATTGTTCATGATTGAGCCTAGTGCTCAAATAATAGATACATTAATGAAATAGCCATTTCCTTTCTAGTTATGCTTTTATCTTCTCCTTTACTTATCCTTTTACATTTCTTATTAATAATATTACCAAATCCAACACTTTTGATGAAGGTAATGTATATCTTGTGCCCATAGATGTTGACAACGTTGATATCACCTCTAACCCTACTAGGTTAGTTGTCAAGGATGAGATCAACGATTATAGGGAAATCTAGGAAAGTTGGCGAAAGTATAAACAAGGTTGAATTTCCATTGGTGTACCTATAGAAATGGTTAATCTAGGTTTAGAAGAGGATCTTAGGAATCTTAAGATTAGGGGAAATTTATTAGTAAAATAGAAAGAAGAAATGGTTAAATTATTATCTAAACACTTGTATGTGTTTGCATGGCCATATGAAGATATGCTAGTGTTGGCCTATCAATTGTGGTTCTTAAGCTACCCATTAGAGATGATATTAAACCTAAGAGGCTAATACTTAGAAGTTTTTCACTAGACATTCTATTAAAAATCAAGAATAAGGTTAAAAAGCTACTAAAAGTAGGATTCATTGAGGTGTTTGATTATCTTGATTGGGTAGCTAATGTAGTAACGTTCCTAAAGAAAAATGGGAATGTTCAAGTGTCCATGGACTTCCATAACTTAAATCAATCTACTCCTAAGGTTAATTTTCCTTACATTGATATCTTAGTTGATAATACCACTAGAAATCATTAATTCTTCTTCATTAATGGCTTTTTAGGGTATAGTTACAATAAAATGGCTGATGAAGATAAGACCCAAACTAATTTCATCACAACTTAGGGCAGCTTCTCTTATAAAGTCATACCATTTGATCTTAGAATTGCTGGATCAACGTTTCAAAGAGCAATAGTTGCCTTATAACACCACATGATGCATAAGAAAGTGGAAGTGTTCGTAGATGGTATGATCACTAAGTCCTAAGAAGGTGGGAATAATATCGATGTACTAAAGAGATTGTTTGAGAGATGGTAGATATTTTAGTTGAAACTAAACCTAAAAAAATGCAACTTTAGGGTTATATTAGGTAAACTATTAGGTTTGCTAGTTAGTCTAAGGGGCATTAAAGGGGATCTAAATAAAGTAAGGTGATCCAAGAAATGTCACCTCTATGCATGCTTAAGGAAGTTAGAGGCTTGTTAGGTTGGTTGAATTAGATTCCATGGTACATATCCCAACTTGCATATAAGTTTTGTCTCTTATTCAAGCTATCCAAAGAGAATGCTGCTCTAAAGTGGAATGAGGAATGGGAAAAAGCCTTATAGACACCCCATTTTTGTCACATTTTATTTTAATTTTAGTCTCTTTTTACTTTTGGGTTTGGTTTTAAAAAAATAAAAATAAAAATAATTGAAATAAAAATGGAAAAAAAAACCTAAAAATAAATAATAAAAAAATAAAAATAGAAAAAATGCAAAGTATCTAAAGTGTCAAGTTGAGTCAATCAATTGGTTAGGGTCCTTTCAAACAATAGTCAAAAGTATACAAGCAATTTAATAAATTTACAATTTTTTAAATTTTTTAGCTTCATTGAAAAAATATATATTTTAATTAGCTTAGTAAAATATTTAAGATTATAAAATGGATTTTGATCCAATTTAAATGTTTTAACTAGACTATTTAAAACAAGTCCTAAAATTTATTAAATTTGAAAATAGTGTTAAAAATCTTTAGCATGTGTATTGTAGGTTATAAAAAGGTTAGGTTTTTAAATCAGTATGGGTCAAATTGCACTTGATAGTGAAAGTTTGGAGTAAAGTCAAACCCAAGATAAAAGCCTAAATAAAATGTGGAGCTTCTAAAAACTTGATCTTCAAAGTTGATTGGATCAAATCATAAGGGAATTATTAGAGAAATTAACAAATCTAAAGCAAGTATGATCATATCTTATAAAGATTAGATTTGTTAAATTCTATCAAGATTTGAATACTCATCAAAGAGGTCTAAAAGATTCAAATTTGTTGGTTATAAATAGTGGATTTTGGCATATGATAAAATATTTCAAGCTTTGCATGCAATCACAACCCACTCTTCTCTTCCTTGCCTAAACCCAAATTCATCCCATTCAACAGTAGCTCTTCTTACTACATACAATCCAACCTTAGCTCCTTCATTCCAACACACACCACACGTACTATATGTCACAATAATCCATATGACCCACTACAACATATAACCATAACCTAACCATGCTAAAGCCCAAGCCCAATGAATTAAATACACGGCTAATCAACACCACATGCTATTGTGACCCAATTGCCCTAGCCATCCATCCTGAGCCCCTCTCTCTCTCTACTGAACTCAGACACAACACACACGACCAACAAACTACGCAATAACCATCCTCACATAACAGTAACCAACCCCTAATGTTAGACCCTCTCTTGCAACTATAGTACAAAGCACCACTATTGCTGCCTGATTCTTCAAACACCATCAAATCACCACAAAACATTGCCGCATTGGTGCTAAGCTCAATTTCACTAATCACTTCCTCACGAAAGTTGAAGTCCTCGTTCAATCTTATATCTAGAAGTGCCCATGCAAAGTTGAATTTTTTGCTGATTGTCACTTGTTAATTTTTTTGATAAAATAAAAAAAAATTAATTGGCATCTTTTCCATGGTTTAGATAGGTTTAGATATCTTTTTCATGGTTTAAGTATCTTTCTACAGTTTAGTCATTTTTTCCATAATTTAAGTATCTTTCTATAGTTAAGCATCTTTTTTATGATTTATGTATCATTTCCATAATTAGGCATATTTTCAATAGATAGGCATTGTTTCAATAGTTAGGCACATTTTTTATGATTCAAACTTCTTTTTTATAGTTAGATATATTATCAATAGTAATTGCATATTTTTTTCCGTGAAATGGTTTCCATAATAATTGCATATTAGCATATATTCATAAAAATTGCATATTTTATTTATTATTATTTTTTCACATTTAAATGTTTTAAGTTTTTTTTTTAAGTTTTGTTATATAGTAGTTTTTCCTAAAATAAAAAATACTAACTTTGAGTCATTTTTAAAAATTAAGTCTTTTTTTTTATTTGGGAATAAAATTAGTTTTTTTTTTAAAGGATTTTTCTCAATAAAAATAAATTGGTTAAAAAACGTAAACTCAATCCACTTTTAACAATAAAATTTGTTAACCCACTAAAATTTTTCTAAAAATGAGAAGTACGATTAGTTTGATCTTGATTAGCAGGTACTAGGTACCTTAGGGGCAATTATAAAAATTGTAAAATATATATTTTTTTCTTTTCACTTTTTAGGGAAAATTTGTAATAAAAAATTTCATTCTTGTGTATTTTTACATTTTTTTCAATTTTTTTTTCATATTTTTAGAAAAATTCCAAAAAATAAAAACCCATTAGTTAGTTTCTTAAATTTTTACATAGTGACTTTTGTCTTAATATGTTAGCTTTTAAGCCCATTTCTCTAGTTAAATTTTTTGAAAAATTAGTCTTCAGAAAATCCATAGACTCATAGCTAAATTAAGGTTTTTTCACCTAAAACCTTAATTTGATTTTTTTACCAGTTTAACTGGTTAGCGACTCAATATTATTTTTCAAAACGTTTTTTTTAACATTTTTTCATGAGAAATGTTTTTTTTTTTTATTTTAAATTTTATGTCAAGTGACTTATATTAAACGGGTTGGGCTTAATATAAATTAAATTAAGGAAAATCGAAATAAAGCTCGACAGAATTGACTACTCTAGTAAAGAGCTATTGGTCTAGCTGTGTAAGAATTAAAAAATTTAATTAATGGGCCTTTACTCTTTTGATTTGTATGTTATTATACATAATTGTTTTAATGATGCATGCTTATTAGAAAGAAGCTTACCCAATGGGTCCTATCTTGGGGAATTTAGGGGAGTTATTTTCTTTTGAGAATCATATATGTATGCTTAAATATGGTCAAACTTGAGGTACCTTAAGAATGTAAGACAAGCTGTCATTTTGTAACCCTCAGGTTGTTGGGGTTGTTACTTTCATCTAGCGGTGATAGGAAAGCCCACTCATGCTTCAATGTAGCATATTAGGTATTTCCTTAGAAATGCTTGAGGTTGTAGAGCTTCAGACTCTTAGATCCCATCCTCTTACATCATTGTATAATAAAAAAAAAAAGTTAGTAATTTTTAAATTATAGGAGCAAAAAAAAAAAAGAATTAGTATTACCCACGATCGATTGGTCCTTTTTTTCAAAACTTAATGTACTTACATATATATAAATGTACATGGGCTTTATTTTCATAAAGAAAATTTTAGAAATTCATATACTTATATATGTAAGTTTACATGAATATTGACCATGGGTTTATAATAATTTTATTCCTATACTATATTAATTACGAACCCCATTGCATTGCACGTGTATGTAGCATATTCCATCGCATTTATTTTATATTTTTTAATTTGCATAATTGTATGTAAATGCTATCTTGTGTAATATATTAAAGTTTGGTATATTTTATTTTATTTCGTAAGTAATAGGTTATGTAACCTAGCATCTAACATCTAACATAAAAGGCATAAAATCAATAACATCCCCCCTATACCATAATGTGCTAATGTTAAAAAAAAAAACTTTAGTATCAACTTATAAATCTTTTTTTAAGGCATGTAATTATGAAAATTAACTATGGTAAAGATTATTATAGAACTATCTTTTTTTTAATACTTTCCAATAATTTTTTTTTAAAAAGATATTTTATAATAAAAAAAAAAATTCATGATAATTTTTTGACTTAGTCGATTTCTACTACAATGCCCTACATGTACCATACTATTCAAAACTAACAAAACACAAAAAAAAAAAAAAAGATTTAACCAACAAATTTCCATTGTAAATTATTTGCCATCTTAAGATTATCAATCTTGTAAATGTCTAAGTCATCATCTGTTTAATAAGTTTCTCGTTGTAAGATAATTTCTACTCCTTTATATCATCTTTGTAATATAATTGTCACCTTGTGTCCATAGTGGTCAATTCCATTGTTTCCATTTTTTTTTTGTTTAGATTCGTCATTGTCAATATTAGGCTTCTATAACATAAAATCAACGTTAATTTTTTCAATAAAATTTTTCAAAAAAAAAAAAGAAAAGTTTTCAAAATTAAAAACTTAATTTCTTTTAAAAAGAAGAAATGTAGTATTGTTAACAAAAAGGGATTCTTATAGGATTTGAAAGATTTCCTTTTAAAGTGGTTTAGCTCAACTTGAAGCCTATAATTGGTTGTTTTTAAAAAAAAAGATGTCTAAAACTCTTGAACAGAGAATAGCCACAATAGAAGGGGTTTTAAGCAAGCATGCAAAGCAAGCTGAGACTATGGTTTATACCTAATCATAAGGGCCTATTAACACATCATCTTAGGTAAATGAGTTTAAAGAGTTGCAAGTTTATGAGTCTACTATCAACATGATACAAAGTTTAGAAAGGTTACTAGAGTTAAATTTGAAGGTTAAGCCTAGGGGGCATATCATTGCTAAGATCTAAAAAACATGAATGTAGCCTTAGAAGAAAAGTTGGTGATGTTAGAAAAAATACTCATGGGAACAAAAATGTTGATGGATTATGTACTCAAGCATCTCAAAAACTTAGATCCAAGTACAGATAATAATTTATAGCCTAAGCATGAGGATTATTCAGTAGAAGAGAAGTTAGGAATGGGTGTGCCAATTGGGAAAGCCTAAGATCAAGATAAGCCCATCTATAGTAAGGGGAGGCAACTTATATAATTTAAGATTCTAATGGTCTAAGTATTCAAGCAATTGAGAGATGCAAGGTTGTTGGCATGTAAAAACCTAACAAAGATGTATAAGTCAAAGGAGCATGATCCCAACAAATGATATTATGAATATCATATGAGCCTATTGGAGCACAACATAGAGAATTGTTGGAAATTGAAGCATAAGGTACAAGATTTGATTGATGCCAAGATTATCTAGCCAAATTTTCTAGAGACTAATGGTTCTATGGGTAGTGGTATCCCTAACTTAAGGGCATCAAACAAACAAGCTCCAACATCGGGTATTGAGGGTTTACTACTACCATCTAACCATGTAATCCAACATCGGGTATCGAGGGTTTACTACTACCATCTAACCACGTAACTCACCATTTGAAGCAATTAGGTATATCTTTAGGAGATCAATTCAATTTAAAGGGCTAAGTTCAAAGGGGTGATAGAAGTGGAAAAGAGTTTTAGTTCTTGCATTATTTCTTTCAAAGTAATCTTTCACTTTAGAGCTTATAGTAGATACGATCTATTTGAACAAAGCACTTTCCATGTACATTTTTGTCTTTGAAGCTAGCTTGATTCAACAAGGGCATGTCATCAGCCCTTCATTAATGAAACTTATTATGTAGATTTTAGGCAAGTGAAAATAATAAAGTGAATATTAAACTCAAAACTCAAAAATTTTTTTACCTAAAGGAATGGTAACACATTACTTGAAAAGTTTAGGATGAAAAGACGTAACTTATGTTCTAAACACTAACCTTAAACACATGAGAGTAAAGTGACACAATGAGAGTACTTGGGCTCATTCCTTAAGTGAAGCTTGTCTTAAACTTGGTACACGTGTCAAAATGATGTTAGGCATTTATTTCTTTACCCTAAACACAATTATCCCTTACAAACTCATTTAAACCTTTAGGGGATTTTTCTTAAAATTAACCCTGCTAAGAACCTCCTGACATTTAGGCAATCAAGAGGATAAGGTCATTAATTTGGAGAAAAGGAGAAGACTAACTTATGCTTACCTTAGTTATGCTAATTCATAAGCAAATAATATCATAAATAATTCAATTTCCTTAGAACAAAGAAGAGTTTCAAACTGTATACACATCATTTAGACCCATATATTCATTCAAATATCTTAGGCCCATAGATATTTCCTAAACACTCCAAAGCTTATACTCTTTGAACCTATGGTTTAAGGGCTTTCGAATCCCATCAAGTGAAAACTTAATAATGGAAGGTGACTACCTTGGCCAAAAGAAGAAGAAGAAGAAGAAGAAGAGGAAAAAATAAGAAAAAAGAGAAGAAAAAAAGAAAGAAAAAAAGTGAAAAAAAAAACTATTAGCAAGGTTATCACATTCAAAGCTAAGTCAAATTGCCAATAAGCCTACGACTAGAACTTGTGAAGGATATACAAAGGCTAAACATTTTAAATTCCTAAGCCCTAATGCAAAGCCCTCACTTTATGGTCTCACTCACTTTACCACCCCCATAATAGTCTTTTGCCTAAAGAAATCAATGTATCTTAAGCAAAATTTTCTCATGAAACTACGACAAGCTCGTGTTTAGTTTCTCCTAAGTTCTTGGCTTATAAACTCGAGAAAGATTATATATAATTTCTTTAAAATTGGTCAAAGCACATTAATATCCATTTGCTGATTGACTAGAGTGTACCATTTACAAGATGGACGATAATTTTCAAAATTGATGCCGAGAGTGAAAACAAGCTTATGAGAATGCAAGGAAGTCCTCTTGGACTAAACATTTTAAGTAATGATGATTACTCTATCGGTGGAAAATTAAAGAATAGTTGAGTGTTTTCTTGAGAACATGGATGGTCATTTACTCTTAATTTTGAAATTAGTCAATGCTTGTGAAAGATTTGATTGATTGAATAAAGTGTACCATTTAGAAGATGGACTATAATTTTCAGAACTGATGCCGAAAGTGAAAACAAACTTATAAGGATACAAGGAAGTCCTCTTGGACTAAACATTTTAAGTAATGATGCTTACTCTAATGGTGGAAAATTAAAGAATAGTTGAGTGTTTTCTTGATAACATGCATGGTCATTTGCTCTTAATTTTGAAATTAATGCTTTAAGAGATTGCAAAATGTATGCTTCAAGAAACAAAATTGAAAGAATGAGTGATCAATGGGCAAGGGGCAAGTTGCCCCCTTATTTGTGATCTTTAGAGTCTTTAAGACTTTCTTACTTGGTAGTAATATAATTTTCCATCAAAGAGTGCTTTTTGAATTTTTAGCAAAAAAAAAAAGAGAAAAAAAAAATTTTTAGAAAAGAAATGAAACCTTTTTCAAAAATTGTCAAGAGATATCTCTTAAAAAGAAAAAATAAAATTTTCAAAGAATCATCGAAATCCTTCAAAAGTAAAGTCATAGTTCAATTTGTCAAAACTCATCAAAGTCCTTACAATTCTAGGATAGCTTGCTCAAAGGAGTGTTATCCTATTCAAAGTTGGATCGCTTACTCAAAGGAATGTCATCCAATCCTTTATAGGATCGCCTGCTCAAGGGAATACTATCTTATTCCTTGTTAGATCGCTTGCTCAGTAGTGTGCCATCCCATCCTTACTATGATCGCTTGCTCAAAGAAGTACTATCCTATCTAGTCCTTTTTAGGATTGCTTGCTTAAAGGAGTGTTGTCTTATCTAATCCTTTCTAAGATTGCTTACTTAAAGGAGCGTTGTCGTATTCATTTTTGGGTCGCTTGCTTAGTAGAGCACCATCCAGTCCTTTATAGGATTGCTTACTTAAAGGAGCGCTATCTTATTCCTTTTTGGGTTGCTTGCTCAGTGGAGTGCTTACTAGTCCTTTCAAGATTGTTTGCTCAAAGGAGCACTGACCTATTCATTTTTGGGTTACTTACTCAAGAGAGCACCATCTAGTCATTTCTAGGACCGCTTGCTCAAAGAAATGATGTCTTATCTTTAGTTAGGTCGCTTGCTCAAAAGAGCATTGTCCTATTCATTTTTGAGTCACTTGCTCAATGGAGCACCACCCGGTCTTTTCTAGGACTATTGTCCTATTCATTTTTTTGGTTGCTTGCTTAGTGTAGCACTATCCAGTCCTTTCTAGGATTGCTTGCTCAAAGGAGTCTTTTCCTATTCTTTATTGGAGTGCTATCCAGTCCTTTCTAGGTTCACTTACTCAAAGGAGTGCTATACTATTCCTTTTTAGGTTCCTTGCTCATTGGAGCATTATCTTATCTTTTATTAGATTACCTACTCATGAGAGCGCTGTCCTAATTTGTCTTTAATAGAGTGTTTTCTTATTTTGTTTTCGAAAGATCTATCCTTTCAAGCAACTAATCCTTAAAGAGATCTATCTTCTTATGGATAGATGACCTTTCAAGTTAGAACCCTATTTGTCTAATGTTTAAAATCTTTTTACCAAGACTTGTCAAGTCAAATCTTATCTTTTTTACCTCATCCTTTTAAGATAGGATCCTTTGATTTTTCAAGTTACAACTCCCCACCCTATCAATTCAAGCCAGGACCTAACAAAAATGAGTATGCCTTTTTATCTTTGTATCAAAGTTTTTACAAACTTCACTATAAAGATAGGTAGTTGTAGATACTCCATTTTTGTCATATTTCATTTTAATTGCAGTCTCTTTTTACTTTTAGGTTCAATTTACAAATAAAAATAAAAATAAAAAAATAAAATATTGCAAAAAATAAAAATGAAAAAAAAAACCCAAAAAACATAAAAGAAATTAAAAATAGAATAAATACAAAGTGTCTAAAGCATTGAGTTAAGTCGAGTTGAGTCAATCAATCATTTAGGGTCGGATTAGGCAATAGTCAAAAGTATACATGTGATTTAATAAATTTAGAGTCTTTAAAATTTTTGAGCTTTATTGAAAAAAATATATATTTTAATTAGCTTAGTAAAATATTTAAGTTCATAAAATGGATTTTTATCTAATTTAAATGTTTTAACTAGACTAATTAAAATAAGACTTAAGATTTATTAAATTTGAAAATAGTGTTAAAAATCTTTAGTATGTGTATTGTGGGTTATAAAAAGGTTAGGATCCTTTTTAAATTGGAATAGGTCAAATTGGGCTTGATGGTAAAAGTTTGAAGTAAAGTCAAGCCTAAGATAGAAAGCCCAAATAAAATGTAAAGTTTTTAGAAACTTGATCTTAAGAGTTGATTGGATCAAATCATAAGGGAATTATTAGAGAAATTAACAAATCTAAAGCGAGTATGATCATATCTTATAAGCATTAGATTTGTTAAATTTTATCGACATTTTAATACTCATCAAAGAGATCTAAAAGTTTCTAATTCATTGTTTATAAATAGTAGATTTCAATAGATGATAAAGGATTTCAAGATTTACACGCAATCATACCCACTCTTTTCATCCTTGCTTATAGCCAAATTCATCCCATTTGATAGTAGCTTTCCCTATTGTGCACAATCCAACCCTTACTCCTTTGTTCCAATACACCCTACATGCACTATAAGTCACAGCAATCCATGTGACCTACTACAACATACAGCCATAACCCAGCTACGGTCAAACCCAAGCCCAACGAACTAATCGCATGACCAATCAACACCGCATGCCACTGTGACCCAATCCCCCCAGCCATCGATCATGAGCCCCTCGCTCTCTACTGAACCCAAACACCATACACGCAACCAACCAACTATGCAACAACTACCCTCACGTAATAGTAACGAACCCCCAATGCCAGACCCTCTCTTACAACTATAGTACAAAGCATCATTGCCACTGCTTGATTCTTCAAACACCGTCAAATCACCACAAAACATCACGACATTTGTACTAAGCTCAATTTCACAAATCACTTCCTCACAAAAGTTTAAGTCTCCATTCAATCTGTGTCTAGAAGTCTTCGCGCAAAGTTGAATTTGCTACTGCCATTGGTGACCCGAACCTAAGCTGATCTAACCCACAAACAACTTTCCAAATCCGCTGTTGGATCTAACTTACATGCTAGTAATTGTAATTGGTTTTATTTTAGTGCTAGTTTTAGTTCTTTTAATTATATGATTTATTTATTTATTGTTATCTTTGTGAGTTTATGTGTATATTAACATGTCATATTAGTTTTTACACGATTAGGATTTTATGTAAAATCATTACTAATTTAAGTCTTTACAGGTCTTTATGTTGATTCCCATTGATTCATGCTTTTCACATCTCTCACATAAATTACATATTTTGGCATAAAGTTCATACTTTTTGTAAAAATTATATATATAATTCAACATTTCTATTAAAAATTACACTTCTATAGGAAATTTGCACATTTTGTTTACATTTGCATATTTTTCATTAAATCTACATTTTTAAATAAAATCAGTATTTTAGGGATTTTTAGAAAAATCATTTTGTCACTTGTTAGTTTTTTTGATAAAATAAAAAAAATAATTGGCATCTTTTTTATAGATAAAGATCTTTTCCATAGTTGAGACATATTTTTCATGGTTTAAGCTTCTTTTAGATATATTTTCTATAGTTTAAGTTAAAATATCTTTTCCATGATTTAGGTATCTTTTCTATAGTTAGGGATATTTTTTATAGATAGGTGTCGTTTCTATTATTAGGAACCTTTTCTATGATTTAAACATGTTTTTTATGGTTAAAAATATTATCAATAGTAATTGTATTTTTGCTCTATAAAATGGTACGTTTTCCATGATAATTTCATATTAGCATATTTTCATAAAACTTACATCTTTTATTTTATTTTTTTTTCTCATTTAGATGTTTTAGGATTTTTTAAAAAAGTTTTGTTATGTTGCAGTTTTTCCTAAAATACAAAATACTAACTTGGGGTTTTTTTTTAAATTAATTTTTTATTTTTTTTAATTGGGAATAAAAATTAGGTTTTCTTTTAGAATTTTTCTTAATAAAAATAAATTAGTCAAAAAACGTAAACCTAACCCATTTTCAAAAATAAAATTTGTTAACCTAGTAAGGCTTTTCTAAAAATGAGAACTATGATCAATTTGATCCCAATTAGCGAGTATATAAGCGCTTCTAAAGCAACCATAAAATTTGTAAAATATTTTCTTTTCTTTTGAATTTTTTAGGGAAAATTCATAATAAAAATTTCATTCTTATGTATTTTTACATTTTTTTCATATTTTTGGAAGAATTCCAAAAAATAAAAGCCTATTAGTTAATTTCTTAAATTTTTACATAGTGATTTTTGTTTTAATAGATTAGACTCCAAGGCCATTTTCCTAGTTAAGTCTTCTAAAAGATTATTTTTTAAAAAATCCTTGGATTAATGGCTAAATTAGGGTTTTTTCACTTGAAAACCCTAATTTGATTATTTTATTAGTTTAACTGATTAGCGACTCCAAGTTATTTTTCAAAATATTTTTTTTTAACATTTTTTCTAAGAAAATTTTTTTCCTTAATTTTATGTTGAGTAACTTATATTAATTGAATTAGGCTTAATATAAGTTAAATTAAGAAAAATCGAAATAAGGCTCGAAAAGCCTTCAACAAAATCAAGAAGCACCTTATGAATCTTCATATCCTTGTAGCTCTTAAGCTCAATTGTTCTTATATTTCACCGTCCCCTTATAATCCGTGGGATACATGTATTGTATAGAAACTTAGTGAATTACTAACCTATTCAAGATCAAAGACGTCCTCAAGTTAGGAACTTACACTTATAGTGAGTCGTCATGATAAGCTTAAACTTGCTAATGCCAAATGGTTAGATTCTAAATTGCAAACTTGTTCTTGTATCTTCACTAGCTTGTAATAACTTTGCCAAACAAGAATCTAAAGGTTGAATTATAAGGTCCAGCCCATAAATCTTAAATGTTCAAACATTAGTACAAGGGTACAAACAGTTTGAAGGCTACTCTTGTTAATAATTACTCAGTTACCCCTCCAATCCCTACAATTAGCACATGTTCAAATTTAGAAGGCACCACATACCTAAAGCAGGTCAACAACTTTCATTCAGTTATTAGAAAAAGCTCCATAAATATGCAAGGGTAACAACTATAAGACTCTTTACACACTTTCACTACTTACTCTCTCTCTTATACGCTTACAATACTTTGTCCAAATTACTGACCTAGCCATCAGAATGGTAATGCTAGACAACCCCGACACACCCCATAGCCTTACGTTTTCTCCTTCATAAATTCTAAACACTAATCTAGATTTCACTTACAACATTTTTGTACCATCGGTGTTTAATTCCCTATAATGGTGGCTAAAATGAGTAATGAAGAGTCCTAGTGATGTAGATGCCTCTTGAGCATCATACAAAGAAAGAAGGCAACCCTAAGCAAAAGATGACCGTCTTGCTAAGTTAGAACAACTCTTTGTCAAGCTCGCAAGGTAGAAATGAGAACTCATAAGGAAGAATGACAAGCTATTGGAATTGGCATGTACTCATATTTTACCACATTAAAACCAAGAAAGAGCTTACCAAGATAGTGTTGACAATTTTGATAAGTATGTCTACTCTCCAAAACAAGTAACTAAGTAAGATTGAGTAGCAAATGATACTCCAGCTCCTACTCTGAAGAAATTCAACCAAGCAAAGCACCTTAACATGTACAGCACGTTACTCTATCACATGTTAGTGCTCCTACTTCAATTAGTTGGAAATTTATCCTGAAGAAGAACACTTTCATCCCTTAAATTTTGGAAAAAGTGATTCCTCAACACATTAAATTGCCCCAATTTAACACTTATGATTGTACTAGAGATCTTGAAGACAATTTAGAGTACTATCATACTCTAGCTAAGTTATATGAATTAAGTGATGCAATAGCATGCTAAACATTCCTATTGACTTTAAAGAATGCAACCAGTACACGGTTTAAGAATTTAAAACCAAATACAGTTACATACTTTAATCATCTTATCTAAGTGCTTTTATAGCACTTCCTGGCAAGTAACTAACTAATCAAGGATTCTTCAATCCTCAATATGTTAAAGCAAAAATCTAATGAGTCCATACTAGAGCATTTGGCTCGATTTATGCTAAAGATGGTGCAAATCCCAAAACTCAATATGAGTGTGGTACTAAATGTAGTTATTGATGGAGTGAAACCCCATAGTGACTTTTTAAGTCATCACTAAATATAAGCTTAAGAATTTTGCTAAATTTAAGGCAAAGGCAACGTCCTATATCAAATAAGAGGAAAATATTAAAGCTTGACGAGAGGCCCACCTAAATAAAATAGATTACAAGATTGAAAAAGGCCAAACTAGTGCAAAAGATCAATTTAGAAATTAAGATGATTGTTTTTTTAGCTAAGAGAGATAAGGATAGGAAATTGCATAAATTCTGACGTTCACCACTTACACTCCCTTTAATTGTCTTATGTTAGTTATTTTTTTTTATAAAAGTCTTAAATTTTAAGATATTGTAATGGCCTCAAAGAATGAAAGGGAATCCTTTTATAAGGAACTCAAACAAATACTTTGACTTCAGCTATGATAGGGGTCTTAACTTAAGAATGCAACCTATTAAGGCTATTTAGGGAAGTTTTTAGTTGAAGATGTTGAGAATATTGAACGACCAACTCAAAGGAGGAAGAATGATCAAGATAGTGCTGAGTAACCTAATTAAGTTAGAAGGAGTGATAGAGAAGATGGTAATGATGCCACTAAGAGGGCCCTAAATGGTGTAAGCAACACCATTATTGGTGGACCTTCTAATGTAGGCGAATCTTACTTTATGAGCATGACTAACACCTCTGATTATGTCTATAATGTGCAGCGTAAGAAGTTAAAGGTGGATAATTTAATCTTCTTTTTTGAAAGAGATTTTGAGGGCATACAATTGCCCTATGATGATGCACTAGTAATTAGCATAATGATTGCAAATTTTGAAGTTTGGAAGATTCTTGTGGATACAGAAAGCTTGACAGACATGATCTTCCAGTATGCCTATGACTAAATGAAGTCTAAGATCAATACCTAATTAAGATCTTATAATCATGATCTATATGGTTTCAATAATCAACTAATATGGGTGACTGGAGTGATTTCTCTCCTTATCTAGATCAATGATGATAATCATGTAGCAAAGGACAAAGTTGATTTGCATGTAGTCAAGTGTTGGCCCCCTTATAATATTATAATAGGTTGGCCTAGTTAGAATTGTTCAACATGGTGATGTCAGCAATACATTTTAAGGGCTAAGGTCCCAACTCTAACTAGAGTAGGAGTTTACAAAGGGGATCAACAACTCATGTGGTCCTTATATTTGAAGGCCTTCATATACAAGGAAGTTTTTCATATTATGGTAGATCTAAAAAGGAAACCGGAGGAAATAGGGAAACCAAATGAAGGAACAGAGGAGATACAACTCGAAGTTGATCTAGAGAAGACAATTCGAATTAGGAATCTTTATCCCCATAGTTAAGATGGGAGTTAATATAGTTTCTTAGATTGAATTCCAATGTGTTTGCATGGTCCCCTTTTTAGGCATACCCAGACAATACCTAATGCAAAAGCTCAAAGTAGATCCAAAAGCCAAGGTTAGTCAATAACAGATAAGAGCCTTATTCAACCTGGTTGGATAACTATATGTTAGTTAAGAAGTCAAACGGAAAATGGCACTTGCATATTAACTTCCTAAATCTAAATAAAGCTTGCTGAAAAGATTATTTCCCTTTATCAAGGATTGATCAACTCGTAGATTTAGCATCTAGACATGCATTGTTGAGCTTCATGAATGCCTTTTTTTGGCTAAAATTAGATGAAGATGGAAGAGGAAAATGAGGCACATGCTTCATGTGTTACTAACTTTGGTATATATAGTTATATAGTAATGCCCTTTGGTTTGAAGAATGTCACTGCTACCTATCAAAGGTTAGTAACAAAAATGTTCAAGCCTTAAGTTCATCATCATGTCGAGGATTATTTAGATGAGATGATTGTGAAATGTATGGAACAAGGTCATTACCTTGCCGACCTAGAAGAAACCTTCAATACTCTAAAGAGAAATATAGCATGAAGTTAAGTCCTTAGAGGTATGCTTTTAGATCCACTTCAGGGAAGCTCTCGGATTATATAGTAAATCAATGAGGAATTGTAGCTAACCTTGAAAAAAATGAAGGCCATAATGGATATGAAATCCTTGAGTTCTATGAAGCAGGTACAGGAGTTGATAGATCAAATTTCAACACTTAATAGACTTGTCTCCAAAAGTGTAAATAGATGTACTGAGTTCTTCAAAGTGTTGAAGAACCCCAACGAATTTAAGTGGATCAACTAATGTAAGGTTGCATTCGAAGAATTGAAGACGTTTTTGTCATCCCTGCTTGTACATTCAAAGCCAATTTATGTGAGGAATTGTTTCTTTATTTATCAATTAATGACCAAGCTCTTTCCTTTGTTTTGGTGCCAATTAAAGGGAAAGAGCACCGATTGATCTACTATGTTAGTCATGTGCTATAAGGGCTAGAACTCTAACATACAAATATGGAAAAGTTTGTTCTTATGGTGCTTACTACTGTAAGGAAATTAAAACCCTAAATTGAAGCTCATTAAGCCATGGTCCTCATGATCAACCATTGTGGAAAACTCTCTGAAAGCTCAATCATTAGGGCATATGACGAAGTATGTACTAAAGCTAAGTGCCAGTGTCCAGTATTGACCTGAAATAGCTTTGAAGGCATAAGTTTTAGCAAATTTTTTAGCAAAACTTACAAGAGAAGAAGATAGTACTAAGTAAGGTGCAAAGCCTCTTTAGAATTTATATGTAGATGGTTCTTTAACAAGAGATGGATGTAGGGTAGGCCATGTATTGCAAGGACCACATAACCTCAAAGTTTGTTATGGACTAAAATTTAGCTTTTCAGCCAATAACAATGAAGTGGAGTATGAAGCACTACTAGCTAATTTAAGGCTCACCAAAGAGGTTGAAGCTAATAGGTTAGAGGTTTTTTCTAACTCATAGTTGATAATTCGTTAGGTGAAAGGGGAATATACAATAAAAGATGAAGTAATGAGCAAGTACCTAATTATAGTACAAATGCTCAAAGAAAGTTTTTCTTCTTTTAACATCTTTAAAGTACTAGGGTATAGAATGTAGCTACAGATAAGTTATCCAAGTTGGTCTATACATTACTTCTAGATCTAAATGATTGGTTAGTCATTTAGTATTTGCTAAACAACAATTTAGAAGTTTCTACCAATCAACGTTTGTAGGTGTAATGAGCCATTCTTGGGAAGTCTTGGATGAGCCTAATTATTGATTATTTGAAAGTTGGATTTTTTACAAGGGATAAGAAGGAAGCTTAGAAGTTAATCTATCAAGCTACAAATTACATCACGATTGATGATCAGTTGTACAAGTATGGTTACAGTCAACCTCATCTTCATTGTTTGCCTCCCAAAGAAGTATAAGGAGTCCTTTCTAAGCTTCATGCTAGTGTTTGCAGAAGCCATGTAAAATCCTAGACTTTTTATATTAGAGCTCTTAGGTTTAGATATCATTGGCCCATTACAAAGAAAGATGCAAGAAATTTGGTGCAGCATAACCTGTAATGCCAAAAGCATGGAGTGGTTGATAAGATTCCATCTAGCAAGCTTCAACCTTTGACTAGCCTATGGCACTTTACTCAGTGGCAATTGGATATTCTTAGACCTTTTCTAAGGGCTATTGGACAAGACCAGTACATTTTGGTTGCTATTGATTATTTTACAAACTGGATGGAAGCCAAAGCTCTAGCAAAGATTATTGATAAAAAAGTAGAGTCTTTTATACTTAATTTTGTTATATCAAGATTTAGAGTTCTCTACATGATTGTAACTGATAATGGCCCATAGTTTGACAATGAAAAATTTTGAGATTTCTATGAGAAACATGTGGATCAAGTAAAACAATTCTTCATAGTTTGAAACAAAGAGTGCATCGAGCAAAGGGAAAGTGGGCTTGTATGCCTAAGAGCTGAG
This sequence comes from Lumnitzera racemosa, assembly GCA_024138005.1. Classification (NCBI taxonomy): domain Eukaryota; kingdom Viridiplantae; phylum Streptophyta; class Magnoliopsida; order Myrtales; family Combretaceae; genus Lumnitzera; species Lumnitzera racemosa. The sequence continues at coordinate 61,812,980 of JAMXBC010000010.1, read as the reverse complement.
TAATTACAAAGTAGATGGAAGCTAAAGCTATAGTAAAGATTACTGATCAAAAAGTGGAGTCTTTTATACTCAATTTTGTTATATCAAGATTTGGAGTTCCCTACATGATTGTAACTAACAATGGCCCATAGTTGGACAATGAAAAATTTCGAGCTTTCTATGAGAAACATGTAGATCAAGCAAAACAATTCTTCATAGTTTAAAACAAAGAGTAGATCAAGCAAAGGGAAAATAGGCTTGTGTGCCTAGGAGCTTAGTAATTACAAAGACTTATTGTAGGAAATGAGAACCAAATGGATCCTTCGAAATATCAAAGAAAACTAGAATGGAATGATCGACAAACATAATACACTAGTTTACATGAAGTTACTTAGAGGATGTGACTCACCAACGAACACAACACAACTTAACACTTCGCTTGATATGATGAATAAGCTAAAGGCAAGGTTTACTAGCCACTAGTCTTGAGATACTCGATATGATTAGATAAGAGTGTAAAGAGATTATACTTAGAGAGGAATATCTCACAAGAATAAATAGATTCAATATCTGAGAGGAATGTAAGATATTTCAACTATAGAGAAAATGGACTATTTATAGTAAGTCCCTAGGGTAACATTACAAATAAGGAAAATTACAAAAAAATGATAAAGTAGAAAGGAATTCTTAGTATGTACGTAAGGAGTAAATAAGACAAATGACGAAAATAAATAATAGTATAATGTTAGAAAAAGTGATGGATAGGTAACAACCTATCAATGGGTTCAACTAGGGAATCTTAAGGTGTGGCAATTGAGCAAGGTTCAGGATATGGCAGTTGTAGATAGGTAGTATCTAGAATTATCGAGGCGAATAAGGAATGTTGTTCAATAGGCAGAAAGAGAATGACCTAACGTGATGGGGCCTCGGCATATGAAATTCTTATGGGATAGAGCAATGCTTGGTGTATACTGACCTTGGCTTCAACACATGAGTGGTTAGTGATAGCACAAGGATCAGAATAGAGTAGCGTATATTTGAGTTAGGTTCTTAAGGAGTTCATCGATGGTTCTTTCGTATACAGCTGGCAAGAGAGAATTCTTCTAGCAAGAGATTGAAGGCCTTGAAGACAAGCACAAGTGAAGGGTCTAAAGGTCAACAGTCTATCAAGACTAACAAGCTTCTCTCTATTCTATCAAGACATAGAGCTACCCATAGAACTTCTACAAGAGAGACCCATTTAAACTAGCTTTTAGGGTTTAAAGTTGTCTTACCTATTGAGTTGGAGATTTCAAATTTGTGTTCACAAAGCTTTGATGTTATGGCTAACTAGATTGACCTCATAGTGAATTTGGATATGATTGAGGAGATATGTATTATAGTTAAGGCTAGACTCACAACATATCAACACAGGGTGGCAGGATATTATAACAAGAAGGTAAAGCTTATGGTTTTCCTAACTAAAGACTTAGTGTGCTACAAAATGAAGGCACCAGGAGTGTGGGATGGTTAAGGGATGCTTACTGCAAATTAGGAGGATCTAGTTAAAATTTGAGAGGTTGTTAGAAAAGGTGCTTATCGGCTTGAAAGATTAGATGGTTAGATTGTCCCTAGAGCTTGGAATGCTAAAAATTTAAACCTATACTTTGAGTAATCTACCTTTGTGAATTATTAATATTCAATTCAATTGTGTCTATTATTGCTGTTATATTTGTTTTTCCCATACTATAACTTTGGCATCATGTTATTGTGATGATGTAATGAAGTTGAAATTTCCATTAAGCAATTATATTATTACTTATGAAATTCTCCTGATTAAATCCTAACCTGATGACAGTTAACGAAATGCTCAATTAATACAAGCAATCAAGTAATAAGTTCCAGCTAACTCGATGAATGAACTAAATAACTTGGTTCCAACCTAACATAATTGACAAACTAACTCTAAGTCCATACCCCAAGGATTAGCGGATTAGCAACATCCTAGCTTGATCCCCAAAAAGTGAATATTGCATATTTAAGTTAAGTCTTTTTAGATAATACAGGTTATAGTAACACTAACTAATAATCTTGTGCAAAACTTCATATAGTATCACATAATAAAAGAGTCGTTGATTCACATTAGAAATAGAGTACGTCCAACAATATATATGTAGGGGTGTAGGTACATCTACAAGGGTCATATATGTGTTGTATGACAAATGCACTACATGTGATTAGGGTAGTTACTTGAATCGCATGTATGGGACGATCAAGTAAGATAAGGTAGGGAGGAGTAGTAGGAAATCTCAGCAAGATTCTAACACTCATGGTGATAGGTAGAAATGACAAGAGGCATCAAATTCCATAGTTGATGGAAAACGAGGTAGTGTTCTTGAAGTATTCAAGTGTTTGATCTTTGGCAACAAAATTCTAGTAGAGTAATGATGTTTGTATCAAGATCTCTCTCATTCACATGATGGAGGGAAAGGGGTACTTATAGGAGTTAGACATTGATCACATTCATAGGATCGTATCACATCCCAACATAGCATAGAATATGCCATCACATAGGAATGCCTATTTATATTAACAAAAGTTCTATTTATAACAAAAAAAGTACTACAACAAAGTTCAACTTTACACCTATTTATACAAAAGAGTACATTTGTCAAATTTAATCAAACCTAAAATATAATATATATATATATATATTTCATATGTACAGATTCTTCATAGAACTAAGAGCAAAATATAGTAAGACTTCTTGATTTGCTTAAACTATATATATATATTAAATCGCAAGTACTCTAGCAAGTCTACTAGGTCAAAATTAAGTAATACAGAGCAGTTAAGGTTGTCGATCCTTCAAGGACTATAATATTACTAAACCTATGATAGTTCTCATCATTTTTTGAATGCTTAGTAAAATTTTTCAGACTTCTTTTATAGGAATCACTAAGTTTAAAGCTTCACTTACCTCTTTTACTAAGTATTAAAGTGCCATTAGAATAACTAAAAAGAACATATACTAACTAACTTTGCATAGAAGTGAACCTGTTTACTTTTCACTTAATGACTCAATTGACTCCTAAACTTCAAATTCTAAGGCTAAAAACTAGGTAAATTAGGTTCCTAAAGGATTGACTAATTAATTTTAATTGAGTACAAAAATCTCAACATTGGTGAGTAAGGTACCTTATTGAGTCAATTATTCAAATCACAATCACATAGAAATTAAAAAAAAAATTGCTTATTATTTTTTTAACAATAAATAAATAAACTATTTCCTTTTTTTTTCTCTCTCTCTTTTTTTAATATTCTTTTCTATTTTCTTTTTTTTATATTACAATTATACTTACAATTTGAGGAATAGATGGAAAGAAAAAAAATAGAAATACAACTAATAAAATAATAAAATAAATAAATGTAAAAAGAAAAAAAAAACAACTAAGTTAGATTGGATGAGGGTTATACTAAGAAGAACGTAGGTCAATGATGTTCAAAGGTGGTGGTTCGAGAGGGGGTAGCTATGGCGGTTAAGGTCTGGGTAGCAGCTGTTGGTGTGCTACTAATGGGCCACGGCGAAGGTCGAAAGCAGCTGGGTTGGGAAGCTTAAGCTATGGGTAGTTTCCTTAGAGTGGTGGTTCAGCTCGGACTTGAGTGGAGAGAGAGAATCGAAGAGAGAGAGTATGAGTTAGAGAGAGAAAGTGATCACAAGGAGGGAGAAGATTTGTGTCGAGTGATTCTAGTTAGCTTTTCGTGTCTAATAAACTCCTTAAACACCTAATTTATACTTGAATTCAACCCAAAAACATGGAAAGCTCGGATTTAAATTTATTGAAAATGTCCATAAAATTAGTTTTTTTTTTTTGGAATTTTGGAGCTCGATTTGAATGCTCCTTTGACTATATTTAGACATGTTACTGTGTTTAGTTCAAAGTAGTGCATGTAAAGGATGAATTCGCACTATTAATTAGTGTGTTTCAATAAGGAAAAAGCATGAAATCAAAGCCTAAAGTAAGGGGGTCAGGCTTGTTCTTGACTAGGATAGGGAGGAAAATCTAGTGAAAACGAGGGAAAACCGAGGGAAAAAGAAGAAAAGTGCTAATGTAGTGCTGACGTAGCGCTACATCAGCTAAACCAACTAACCAGATGCTACCACGTATCACCACGTGACACATGGGGCCATGTCAACTGACATCCAATCCTATACTGCTACGTATTAGGACATTTAGCACAATCAGATCCTAACACATGGCAGTATGCTAAATATACATACACAAAAAAAAGGAGGTTTCTCTATTGTTACATCCTGGCATAGCACAAGATGCACCATCACATAGGAATACCTATTGAAAACTTAACTCAACCTATTTATTCATCAAAAGATAACATTGGTTACATAATAAAGGGGTTTCTACATCAAAGTTCAGCTGGATTTCCTATTACAACTTACATGTGTACAACATAATATTTACATCAAAACATGAACCAACTTTTTCCTTTATCGTCTTCATAGTAATAAGATCTCTGACCTAGTATAAGCTCCATACAGAAGTCGTTGAGCTCGACTTATGCTCTTAGTATATATTTCCTCCCTTAGCATTGGGCCCTTCACGATGCTATTAATCTAAGGATAAAACATTTTATTCCCTCAGCTACTAAAGCTGAGTGAGAGTGGATAACAAATAATATAATATAAACAATAAGATAGACAATATTACATATCATAAATAAAACATTTCATTCATAACTTGCAAGTTCAACTTCACATATGCATTCACCCAACCAGGCATTTACTGTTAGTAATACAGCATGCTATGCTCATGCACGTAACATGCATCAGTATCGATATCTTATGCCCTCCAAACTTCTTCCGGTCAGTTGACATAGCTGAGCATCTAGGTACAACATCTAAGAACCTAAAGCAACAAGGAGTTGCTTGGTAATAGGACCCCTACCAAATTGGACTACACATTATAGTTTACTATTATAAAAAAAAAGCAACAAGGAGATGCCTAGGAATAGGACCCCCAACTTTACAAAACTATACTACGTGTTGTAGTTCACTGAATCAAAGTAGCAACATTGCCAAATTAGACTACACACTGTAATCTACCAAATCAAAGTAGAACATTGCCAAATTAGACCATACATTATAGTCTACCAAATTTGACTATCAAAATAGTCACAATGCTTGGGCAATACAATCCATATGCTTCCAAAAATTGAGTTCATAAAGCCATGCTTTTTCCATGATCATTTGGAAGCCTCATTCTAAAAGTTATGACCCGCAGGTCCCTTTTTGTGCCATACCATGCCATGTTATGCAATAGCAACTTAAGAATATCAATTAGCACAATTAATCTCTCAGTTTTATTCAACATACTGATCTGATTCAAGTTTTCAAACTATCCATAGTGGAATTCTAGTATCATACTTAGTGTTCACTTAGGTGAATACCCAAAAGATTGAGTTAGCAATCACTCAACATTCCTAGTTAGCACAATCATTCGTAAGCACAAATTACCACCCAACATAGCAACATAATAGTTTAACCAAGACATAGTTACTATCATTCAAAATGACCACATCAACATCCAATAGTAGCATATCAATTCACCCAAAATATACCCATATTCAATCAACACAGCATTAAACAGCACATAGTATTATGAATAGCAATATATCTATTCGAAGCATAGGTTAGATCCACTTACTTGGACTCAATAATAGCGTAGAATCTTAAGCTTCACCACATAATCCTTCCTTACTTATCAAACCTATGAAAATATAACACAGTCTTCAAATCAAGTATAGGTTGAACCCGAACTATTATAAGTTTTCATTTCTGCATTTTTAAATTTCGTTTGACCATATCTTACTCATTTATTATTCGATTTCATTAAACATTATGTCATCACGATTGTTATTTTGAGTGATATTGATATATATTAAGAATCAAGACTAATCAATATTGCTAAATATCCAAAAATACCTTTTTGTGTTACAACTCGATCGTATATTACCCTAACTCTATATTTGACCCGAGTAACCTTTAGTATTGAACTAAAACCCCTAAAAATTATGCTTTCCAAGCTTGTCCAACAACATTTATTATACCCCAAAGTGTTCATTTGACACAAATTTAACAAACATTCTATTAGTACTAGTTTATATATTACATATTAAGCTAATATATAAGTTTATATTAGAAAAATACACAATAAATAGTATATGAGCCCAATTGATTTCACGAAAAATCCTATAGGCTCATAAAAATATGTAGTTCAATTATTGATCATCAATTATATTAAATTGGCTATTATCCATTTTTACAAAAATAGCGGTTTTAACTCGAAATTGCAGAAAATTAAGGAAAATAAATAAATTTTTAATGAGATAAAAATTAAATATTCCAAATATAATTATAAACATCCAGAAGTCTAAACATGTAGAGCTCATTCATTAATTTCATCAAAAACTAATTATTTCAATAATTTAGTAAAATTGATTGTTTTATTCAAAATAATTATAAAAAATATTAAACATGGATATTTTCAAAAGTTCTTGTTACTAAAATGTAATAAATTATATAAGTGTGTTATACAAAAATTTTGAGGCCGAAGTAACATTATTTAATATTTTGAAATTTTTATTTAAAATTCGTTTAAACAAGGTACATTATTAAGAAAGTACCCTAAATTAATGTTATTTCAAGAAAATAAAATTACCATACGAAAGTAGGTGTAAAATAACTTAAGGAAACTAAATTTCATAATTTTGTAAGCTGATTTGATATTTTTAGTGAATTAATGAAAATCAAGCAATAAAATTTGACTCATCGACGCATGATGCTTTGGCCACCCTCCAGCCATGACCCTATGTCAGCCCATCTTCTCTCTCCAACATAAGTTTAAGTCCCAAGTGGATCTTTTTCAGGATACTTGTAGCCTTAGGAGCCGTAATTCACCATATTTTCCCACTATTTTTCTTTTTTTTTAATATTTTATATATTTTTTTTTAATTTTATAAAATTATTTTCTTATGTTTTCAGGTTTCCAAAATATTGTAAATGATGTTTGGACCCCTATTTATAGGTTTTAGAATTTTTTCATATAAAAAAGGAAAATTACACATATCAATTTTATGTTTTCTTAAGTACCATGTATCATTTTTTAGTTAATTAGGTGTTAACTCATTACTTCCAATTAATCCACACATCATTTGGTGACTCATCTATCCAATATTTTTTATTAATTTTCCATTATTTTACCTAATTTTGATAATTTATTATTATTATATGTATATATTTAATACATATAGTGTATATCACAAGTAATACATGTATATTATGCATAATTCAGTTTCATTTATTATTCCTAAAAGTTAATTAACTTATCTCTAATATTTCGCTATATTTAAAAACTCGAATTTTATAATTGTCGGCTTTATCGATAAATAATGTTTTTCTCAAATTAATATTTTTATATAGCTTATTTTGAGAAATTGATTTTACTTGAATTACTTCATCTAACTTTACTATGACTTTTGAAATAAAAATGATAACTTAGCTCGGCGCTCTAAATATAGGGGCTTAGATCCTAGGATTATTAAACTAGCTCAAAATCTTAAGATATTACACCTGCCTTTGCCAAGATTCAAACCCAATACCTCACACTTAATACCCAAACCAAGTTCATGTATTTAACCATTAGGCAGTTGGCTTATGCCTTGTCTATATGTGTAATAGACTCAGTCAACCAGGGTTAAAATAAAATCTAAGGTCAAGTCTAACGACCCAACTTTTAAACTTATTTCAAAATTCAAAAATCTACCCTTATAAAATAGTATTTTCCAAAATCTTTTATTTAATTAATTTTTTATCAAATTTTCAATTTTTTGTAATTTTTCAATTTTCTATTTTTTTTTTCAAATTTTCTTATTTTCTAAACTTCTCAAATTTTTTGTATTTCTTATGATTTTTCTTATTTTTGAATTTTTTTTTGTATTTTTCCTAATTTTGGGCTTATTGAGAATAAAAAAGAAAAAAAATAAAAGGGGCAAAAATTAGGTATCTATATCAATATATCGAAGATGTTAGATATCTCTCATTTATTTTTTATGATAATAAAAAGGGATAAATACCAATGAATCATTAAGAATGTAGTTATACAAAAGGGTTCTTAGAAAATTTAAAAATCGCAATTTCAGAAAGATTAAAATCGCAAATTAAGTTATCTTCAGAAACTTATTTAGAAGGTCTTACTTGGTAGAAAAAAAAAAGAATCATTTGAAAATTTTCAAAAAGTATTTTAGAAGCTTTATAAGTAGAAATGGTACATCATTTCAGAAGTTTATTTAGAAACTTTAAAGAAAGGAAGATTTATACTCTTCAAAAGGTCATTTAGAAAGTTGATCTTAAAATATATGATGTTGAATTTTAATTCATATCAGATTCGAATTCAATAAGGCCTATCTCTACTAGATTAGGCGTATTAAGAAAATACACTTAATTCTATTTTACTCAAAATGGAATCATGATTTTTGGGGATTATTTTTTTTAGCAAATTTTTAATAAATCAAGATGTGCACATATACAGATAAGGATAGGGTTGATTTGGATTTTATGGAACTCCAAATTTTGAATATGAAGCTTATTTGGAAGCTGTTGATAAAGCATATCTCTTCGTCAAATTTAAATTAGAAGCTTATCTAGCAGTTGCAAATTGAAGTATATATGATTAAAACAAGATAAGAAGAGTTGTTTTTAAATTTCAAAATACCGAGATCTTCTCAAAATATCCAAAGATTATCTTTAACAAAGAATGGTTAGATAAACACAAAAGTAAAGACAACCTTCAACAAAATAGTCGTTGGAAGATTTTAATATAAAAAGAAAAAGGATTCAAAATGTCATTTAAATATCCCTAGAAAAAATTTTTGCTATATAAAAAGTTGTGATTAGATTCTACCTTCTGAAAAGTCAGAAAAAGTCCTTTGGATGCTTCTTTAGAAAGTTCTACCGAAGCAAATAATATAACAATCATTACTTTTCTTTAGAGCAAAATTAATTGAGATTTATATTTTTGTTCTCGCTTGTAATTTGTAAATTTTATTTGTTGTTTTAGTGTTAAGATAAATACATTTGTACTCTATAGATTTGTAATTAGCTTAGATTATAGAGAGGCTAGATAGGCAAAGTGGAGTGTTAAGAAGTCCATGAGTGACAAATGCTTGTAATTTTTTTGTGATTTGATTTAATGGATCAAGTAGAACATCATCGGTGAAATAAACCGGGTCCCTAGCAGTAGAGCTTGAAGAAAGTAGTAGTCAGAAGATCAAAGGCCGAAGCTCTATAAATCTTGAGCCCAATATTATCCTTCCTTACTCTTTTAATTTTCTTTATTAATCATTATGTATTGAACTGTTAAAATATCACTATTCACTAATATAAGTTGTTAAGAGGGGTAACTTTATTTTTTCTTATATCAAAATCTTTTTCAAAAGGTTTAAAGATATCAATAAACACTCCAAACCTCCCCTTCCACCCCCCCTCTTGATATCTTATACGGGACCAATAGAGGACTTAGCTTTCCTATAGTATTGATCATGTGCTACTTTCATCCTTTGATGTATTATCTTCACTTTATTATTCATCTATCCAATCATATCAGGTCTTATCATTGCATATTCATCATTCTCCTAATATAGTAATGATCGACATTTTTTTCCATACAATGCTTCATATGGTACCATTTAGACCGTTGCTTAATAACTATTATTATAAGCAAACTCTACAAATCCTAAATATTGATCTCAATCATATTGAAGTCTAAAATGTAGCCTCTCAACATATCCTCAAGTGTTTGAATAGCTCATTCCGATTGTCTACCTATTTGGGGATGATAGTTCGTATTGAATTATAGCTTAGTTCCTAAAGATCAATGTAAGCTCTCCAGCAATTTTTAATACAAATTGACTTTCTCTATCTAATACAATACTTATCGGTGCACCATGAAGTCTAACAATTTCTCTTACACACAATTGTGTTAGCTTTTCCATTGAATCAACAGTCCGATAAGATAAGAAATGAGCACACTTCATCAACCTATCTACCATAAGCCAAATTGAATAATAACTTGATCTCATCCTCGAGAGTGCTATTACTAAATCCATTGTAATATGATCCCACTTCCATTAAGAAATTTCTAACTATTGTAGTAAACTATTAGGTCAATGATGTTTTGCCTTTACTTATTGGCATGTATTACACCTAACAACATACTATGCCACATCATTTTTCATGCCTTTCCTCTAAAACAATGATTTCAAATCATGGTACATTTTATTTCCACTAGGATGCAAAGTCTAACCAGTGTTGTGCACTTTAATCATTATTTCATTCTTTAGCTTTAAGTCACTAGGCACACAAACTTTATTCTTATAACTAAGCATACATTCAGTATCAATTTTGAAGTCAGGTACATCACATATACTCAAATTTTCCTTGATTTCTTTCAACTTCTAATCTTCATCTTATTGAAGCTTAATTCTTTTGATTAGGGTTGGTTGTATTACTAAATTCATCAACTGTCCATCAGTGTCATTCTATTTGAATTCAATCTCTAACTTTTCAAATTCCTTAATCAGTCCACATTGAGTAGTAAGTAACGAGGCCACTTGTTCATAGTTCTTGCGACTTAATGTATCTGCTACAACATTAGCTTTGCCAGGATGATAGTTTATGGTCAAATCTTAATCCTTTATTAATTCCGACCAATGTCTTTGTCTCAAGTTTAATTCCTTCTAAGTAAAGAGATACTTTAAGTTTTTATGATTTGTATATATCTCACAATGTGTCCCATATAAATAATGTTTCAAGATCTTCAAAGCAAATACTATAGTCGCTAATTCTAAATCATGAGTCGAATAATTCCCTTCATGAGGCCTCAATTGTCTGGATGCATATGCTATTACTTTTCTAGCTTGCATCAATACGCATTCCAATCCATTTTTGTAAGCATCACTATATATACAATAAGATTTACTTGGATCTGGAAAAATGAGTATTGGTTTTGAAATCAAACGGTCCTTTAATTCTTGGAAACTTTGTTCACATTCATCACTCTATTCAAATTTAACATCCTTCTATGCTATTTGAGTTAAAAGCTTTGCGATTTTAGAAAAAAAATTTATAAATCACCTAAAATATCCTGCCATTCTAAGAAAACTTCTTATTTCTATCACTATAATTGGTTGTTTCCATTCAACTACTACTTTGACCTTTTTGGGATCTATTGAAATTCCTTCACTTGATATGATATGTCTCAAAAATGAGATTATATCTAACTAGAATTCACACTTACTTAACTTAGCATGCAGTTAATTGTCTCTCAACTTTTGCGAGGCCAAACGTAGATGATCAACATGATCCTTTTTAGTCTTGGAATAAATTAAAATACCATAAATGAACATTACGACAAATTCATCCAAGTAAAGTTGATAAATTCAATTCATTAAATCCATAAACATAGCTGGTGCATTCACAAAACCAAACAACATTACTAAAAACTCGTAGTACTCGTATCTAGTTCGGAAAGCTGTCTTTGGTACATCCTCTAGCTTAATTTGTAACTAATTGTATCTAGATCTTAAGTCAATCCGTAAATCCATGCAATTGAACATACAAATTGTCAACCTGGGTAATAGGTATTTGTTCTTGATAGTCATCTTATTTATCTCTCAATAATCAATATACAACCTTATGGTTCCATCTTTCATTTTCAAGAATAACATTGGTGCTCCCTAAGGAGACATATTGGATCATATGAATCCTTTATCCAATAGCTCCTAAAGTTGCTGCTTTAACTCTTGAAGTTTTAGCTATGGTGCTAACCTAAGCAAATCTTCTAGAAAAATATCAAGGAATTCACTTACTACTGGTATTTCTGATACTTTTAAGGTTTTCTTCTTTCTTTTTATAGTAAATATCCAATAGAATTGCCATTATTTAGTAATTTCATTCATTTCTTCGCTTACTCCAATTACCAATAATCTCAAGCTTTGCTCACTCATCTTCCCCTAAAATATTATCTTATCCTCATCTAAGACTATATTCTTATTTTGACAATCCTCTTTAGGTCTTTCCTTGGATAACCATTCTATTCCTACAATAATATCATACCCGTTAAGTGGTAATACTATGAGTTTTATTGGGAATTCCTTCCCTTAGATTTGCAATTGTCCATTATCTACTATTTCCTATGTTAACACTTATTCCCCTGTAGGTGTTCTTATTTTATGAGTGGATTTAACTGCATTCATCTTAATCCCATTTCCTGATACAAACTCTTGACTACTAAATGAATGTGACACTCCAGTGTCAAACAATGCATAAGTAGTTCATCTATTTACAAGTATGTTTCCTAAAATAATTACTATTATTATAATTATCTATCATTTAGGTACTATACTGTAGTTATGTATTTTCACAATTTTCATAGTTCTTAACAATATCTATGCATACAAGATTTAGAATCAACTCATGAGTAAGTAAAGTTACAAGTTAGTTTACGTACCTATTACTGAGCCTAGGTAAGTTTCATCAATATCCATTTTGTTATCCGAGCCATCATGAAAGTATTCCTTTGTCCATTCATCAAAATCCTCAATATCCTCTTATGTACCCTTGATTGCAAACACCTAAGTTGGTACAATATTGTCTCTACTCCTCCAGATTTCTTAGCCCTTTGTCTTGCTTGACGACATATCTTGAGAAGTGTCCAGTCAATCTATACCAATAATACTTTACTGTCTTCATCTTTAGATACTCTCTTGACATATGATTCGAATCACCACATAGAAAACATTTGCTTCTCAATTGAGGACATTCCCAAGGAAAATGTTATGCTCCACACTTCCAGTATCTCACATTTCCCACCTCATCATAGAAACTATATCCTATCTTATTTGAAGTAAGGCTATTAGTTACAGCTGCTAGCTTTTTTACTTTTCAGCCTGAGTTATTATTTGCACCCAGGAATGTCTTCTTGAAAATAGGCCTATGTTGATTAACTCTCCTCAATTTCTTACTCCATTCAGTTTGCATGGCCAATCAATTATTTTCCAATTAACGCACCTTATCTATAATTTGATGATAAGTAGTAAATCCATAGTCCATCAACTTACACCACATTATAGGGTCAAACCTGTTGTTAGTGAATTTTGGGATAAGGAAAAATCTTGCAAAAGAAAGTGAAATACTTGGTATCGAGGCCAGTTCGGTATGGCCACTCCAATGCTTAAGTCAATAAGGTAACTTAGTAGAGCAAGTATATGAATAAGAAGTGTCAGGAGCCCTTACAGAGTTTCTTTCTGGTATTTATAGGTGATTATAGTGTCTAAGGCAATTGTTGAGATAACTGTTAAGACACATAGAAACTTCTTGACTTGATATCTCCCTTAATAAGTAAGAGTAGCAAGCAATTGTGTTATATAACTGTGCTTACGATAACTGTTCACACCATAGACTTAAATTCAAACCAGGAGCACTTCTTATACTCAGCATAAATTCCATGTATCATCTATGTAGTGCAAATGTCATGAGAGTTCGTTATACGGCATCTTGGCAGACGAAAGGTCGAGTGTCAAATGAGCAAAAACTGACTATTAACAAAACCCATTAAGGAAAGGATACTTCTTTAGTACCTTATTATCTTTGTAAGACTCAAGTACATATTGCAACAACTTATTAAACTCATTCTCATACTAAGCTATACTCATAGTGCCTTTCTTTATTTCCTCCAACTGCCAAGTTATTTGATTTTTCACACTTATAGGGAAGTATTTGCTTTTAAATGCCTCTCAAAATACTTGCCATGTAATGGGGCTAATAATTGTTCGTGCTGTTAAGTCCCACCAGACTCGTGCTCCCATCTTTAGCAAGAAAGTACCGTAAGAGACTTTCTAATTCTCTAGAATCTTAAATGCCTTAAAACTGTACTTGATTTATGCTAACCAATCATCAGCCAAGGTAGGCTTACCCATTTTACTTTCAAAATACCAGTTCGATTTCATAAACTCAAGTAGTCGACTTACATCTTAGGATTGAATTCATCTTAGTTTGGCCTCTAGTAGCCTTTGGTTCACCACATTTCCTCCCGTGATCAAATGTTAAATTAAAGCTCCTTGTTGTTGGATCATAGTATTCATATTAGCTAGCATTTGTCCAAACTAAGTTAAGTTCATCATGTTCAGAGCAAGTGGTGGTACATCATTTCTAGGTGGTTCTAGTAGATTAGGAAGGTTAGGAACCGTTACTACTTCTTTAGGTCGGTTGTTTCCATTTTCATTTCTGTTTGCTTCCATTGCCATATTTAGATTCATAATTCACTAACTATCAATCTTGCACTTACAATATGTGTGTTGGAAGTTAGTATCTAATCTAAGCGACTCATATTCACAAGAAGATCAATTATTCTTTGTATATGAAATATACATACATAAATTCCTTAACAAGGATTTCAATCAACATAAAACCTGTAATATTTCAACCCTGTATATAAAACAATGATATTCATAGACCATTTGTTACATACTCCATATGTAATCAAATATACATGTACATCATGAGTTCATATAAGTTTCACCTATAACATTATATCATTTATCTACTTCATTACCTTTAATCACTACTCGTATTTGTATCTCATATAAATACTGGATGATAAGGATATGCTATACTCTTTCATGTTTATATTAGTACATAAGATAGATAGAACTTTATATTCAAAAGATTAGATTACTTTATTTACAACATAAGATACCTAAGAAACCAATCAATTATACCAAGGGAATAGTTTCTAGAGATATGTGGACACTTGGAGGTACTTGATCAAAGCTTGGAGGGTAATTCCTATCTGTTTCTAATAGTCGAAAAGTACAGTATAGGAATCATTATAGATAAAACTTTGTTTTCTCATAAATACTTCTTTTCATGGGTAATTATGGTAGCATATTCATTATATGTAGGTCCTAATTCATCCCTCATTATCCTACACTCATCCTGCATACCGAAAGATATTCCATACTTATAATTCACAATGATCTTACCGATAGTATAGAACATCTTCCAATCAGCCATATCTAGTAATAACTTCTATATTCGAATCCTATACTTAATAGGTGTCTCATCTCCTTCCCATTCAAAATGCCACCATACATGTAATAAACCATTCCTATAAATCTAAAATAATTAAGTTAACATTAGTTTATAACCATTTTTACAAATATAAGCTATATATAAAGTCCTATGAATCTAAGTCTTTTATATTCATTATCAACCCCACTCTTAGTGAACCTATTGTTTAGTCATTTTAATTAAATGATTTAAAGCTTAGTTCTTTTAAAACTATGTTATGATACCAACTCAGAACCGTCATACCCTAAACAAGAGAAGTTGTAACAGTCCCGCTATGTAAACTAACCTCACAGCTGCTATCATAAATATAGTCGACACAAAGCATACACAAATCAACCAACTTAAAGCATCCATTCTAATATCTATAAATGGTCAAACTTATGGTATAGCTTTACAAAATATATGTTCTATATAACTTGTTGTCCTATAACACAATAGTATTTACATAAGCATTTCATACCTAGAGTTATAATTTACAATCAAAGTTTACCAAAGGCCATATGTCTTAAAGTCTATTTATAATAAAATAGGAAACTAGTGGGCATCCTAGGAAATTCTCTGTAAGTTTGCTCAAAACTCAAAAGAAAAGTCAAAAGCCCAAATTCAATGGATTTTCCATTCCTCACTTTCCTAACCAACTGTACACTAACTTAGGGGTGGTGATATTTGAATATCCTGACCTTCACTTGTCACCTATAAAAGAGTCTATGGGGATGTAAGCACAACTAACTCAGTAAGTAAGATGAACTCAAAAGAGTACTATACAATTACAAACAAAGTTAGTATTTATAATGAAATGCAATGTAATCAATCATTTTAAACATTGTATAATATTATCTAGTCTATTGTAAGGTCAAAGAAATTGCATCCACTCCAACTTGAATTAAGGAGTTTTTCTGCAACTTTAAATCAAACAAAATCTAAGCTTGTGCAATGGAGAACAACTCCATCTTATGACCACCTTCAAACCACAACTCCTACCCTTGTTGCGACCTCCTTGCTTATTACTTAGCTTGACTAAGAATGGGGAAATAACTATTTCAACTATCCTCAAAGAAGGGAGCCAATTTTAGCCTAACACTCTTAATTATTTCTCTTAATGGTTACTATGCATGTTCAATTAAGTTAGCGGTCGGATCACTCTTAATTCCATTTAAGAGTGGCCAAACAAGTTCACAACAAAACAAAATGAAGTAATCATGTAGAATAGCATGGCAAGGAGTTTAACTCCTATTACAATCAAAATATCCACAGCATACATGGCATGTGCACAAACAGCTAATTTACAACCACAATCAAGAGTATTCTTAAGCTCTTAGATACTCTAATACAGTATCTTAACAAGCAATAAAGCCACAATCTCAACTTACCTATCTTGATGCTTACTGTGGTAGACTTGTATCGTCAATGCTTTATTCATTGGGATGCCCAATATATATACAAAACTCAAATTTAATTTTTGTAAGAGTTACGAAAAAGTTAAGGCTTTATCTATTTGTATTCTACTAAATGGTTATATATATAAATATATATATCTAAAGTATATTATTATTTTCCTATATAATGAAATATAGTTTTATTATATAAGTTAAGTTATTAAGTACTAATAATTTATGCAATTATACTATTACATATAATATATTGTTTCGATTGTATTGAAACATACTTTTAATCGGTGAATTTGTGTTTCAATTATGATCAGGTTATTGTAGTACATAAATTCTTGGAATATTATAAAGATATAGTTTATATTAGCTAGGACTATTTGATTTTAGTAAAAGTAGTGTCATTAGGTTTGTATATACCTAATGATACGCATTATGGGTTTTATTTTGAGAGATAACTTCTAAAGGGTATTTTAAGTTTCTAATATACCTATATGTGCCTATAATAAGTATTATTGTATTTTACTCATTTTATGTAATTGAACTATATTTTATATAATTTGCTAATATAACTTAATAATATATGTATTACTTAATCTTAATATGTATATATCATAACTCGGTTGTAAAACTATCATCAAATATGTTAAAATTTTATTTGTTACCAAATCTAACCAGCATGTATATGTATAGTTTTTATTTCAATATTTATCACATTTTAGCTTATTATTACTAAAAACATGTCCCGGTTTGTAATTTAAATTATTTTACTAAGTAAATTCATAATAAATAACTTAAGTCACCAAATAATTTCTCAAAAATTTTTGTAGACTCCCAAAAATATGGGGAATTCATTTAATGCATGGTTTCACGATATCCGTTTATTACTTATATACTTGTAATTACATTTTTACCATTAAATTACATTTAATTAACCAAATATTATCCTTTTCATACAAAATTTTTTCCAATATATCCTAACATCATTATGAATCACCAGAAGTCAGTAAATATCATTTCCACCAATTATTTTTATAAAAATTCGTTTATTTCAACAATTTCTAGTTTTACAATATTAGTGTCCAAAAATATAATAAATATTACACATGTACATAATAAAAAAACAGGCTACGTACAATTAAACTACATCTAATAAGGATCTTACGATAAATTATTGGGCGTAAAACAACATCATTTAGTTGATTTATTTCTACTTGCAAAATTCATATTATTATGGTAGTTTGTTAAGGAGGTATATAAAATACTTAATATTTTATAAAAATAAAATTATGACACAATAGCATCCTTAGATATATATATTGAATATTCTTTTCTTGTGAGACAACCCTCTCCAAGTTCATTTTCTCCTACATTTTTATCTAATCTTGCCAAATAGCTCAAGATTAGTTGCGGTAAGACCTTGACATCAACTTGTGCATCATATCAAGTAAAGTGTCAAGTTGTGCTGTGTTTGTTGGTGTGTTACATCCTCTGAGTAGCTTCATGTTAGCTACTCTAATCAGTTCTCAAACCAAATCACCCTATCTTTCTTCAATATCTCAAAGGACTCATTAGTTCGAATTCACTACCGTAAGCCTTAATGATAATTGAGCTCCTAGACACATCACTTTTCATCAAGAGTTAACCAACGACCAATTAAGCTCCGAGCTAACAAATATTGGAATGCTGACTTAAGGATTCACATTGTTGAGATATCGAGAGTAGTAGCAGCTGTCTTTACCTTAGTTGAACACATAAGCTTTAAATGATTCAAGTTGAGCCTAGAAGTTTGGATACTCTTCAAAGCAAATATAATAAACCGATGTATTTGTTCATTGTTCTTAAGATGAAAATATAGAGTATAAATAGGTTAGAATCTCCAATTAGTTTCGTAGAAATCTACCTACATAATCTCCTATTCAATTTCTATGATATGTACACACCCATAAATCTTCTAAAGAAGGAAATAATATCAATTGGCTATCTTTACACAAATGTTGATAATCTCAACACTCCCTCTCAAGTTGGTGCATAGATGTCAGATATGTGCAACTTGTCTAAGTACTTTGAGAACACCCGATTAGATACTTCTTTGGTAAGGATATTAGCTAATAGATCTTCTGAATGGATCTTTAGTAATTCCACAACTTTTCCATCCAGTTTTTCCTTAATGAAGAACCCATCTACGTTGACATGCTTTGTACGGTCATGTTGAACTAGATTATGGGAAACATCACATGCTGCTTTATTGTCATAGTAAAGCTAAATTGCTTACTTTAGGGGCTAACCTAAGTCATGTAAGAGAAATTTCAACCATAATGCTTCACGAATTCCTAAGGCCATTCCTTTATACTTAGCTTTCGCACTAGATCTTGTAACAACATTTTGTTTCCTGCTCCTCCATCTAACTAAGTTCTTACCTACAAAGGTAAAGTGTCCTAAAGTTGATTGCTTATTGTCAATCGCTCCAACCCAATCATCATCTGTATATACCTCAATATTTTGTTTGTTTATTTTTTTAGAGAATAGAATTCCCTTTCTTAGAGCAAATTATAAGTCCCTTAAGATGTGCATGATTGTATTCATATGCTGTTCACTTGGATTATGCATGAAATGACTAATGGTACTTAAAGCATAGGCGAGATCTGGTCTTGTATGAGATAAGTACATTAGTCTTCCAACGAGTCTCTAGTATCTCCCCTTATCCACCAGTACCTGGCTTGTCTTAATACATAACTTTAGACCCTCTTCCATTAGTGTATTAGCTGGTTGGCAGGCCAACATACCAATTTCATGAAGTAGATCAAAGGCATACGTTCTTTGAGATAGGAAGATTCCTTTACTTGAATAAGACTTCAATTCCCAAAAAGTATTTTAAAGAGCCTAAGTCTTTCATTTCAAATTCCTTGGACAAGTACTCCCTTAAAGCTTTCATTTATTCTGGGTCGTTGCTTATGACAATCATGTCATCTACATATACAATGAATGTAGTAATTTTCTCATATTGGTTCTTTAAAAATAGTGTGTGATTTGAATTGCTTTGTTTATAACCAAAGGTTGTCCTAGATTTGTTGAATCGTCCAAACCATGCATCCTAGTGGGAGATCCATGTAGACCTTTTCAGAGAGTTCACAATAGAGGAATGCATTCTTTACATCAAATTGTTGTAATGGCCAATCAAAATTTGCAGCTAATGATAACAAGACTATAATTGTATTGATTTTGGCTATAGGTGCAAATGTCTCAGTGTAGTCAATTACGTAAGTTCGAGTATATCCTTTTGCCACCAATCTCGCCTTAAAATGTTCTATCATACCATCAGCTTTGTATTTCACAATAAAGATCCACAAGCACCCAACTCTTTTTTTTTTTTTCTTGTGGGATGATCAATGAGTTCCCAAGTTTGGTTCTTCTGTAAGGAGGCCATCTCTTCATTCATTGCAACTTTGCACCTTAGAGTAGTTAAGGCTTCTTGTACACTATTAAGCATATATACAATAGATAATTGATTGACAAATGATTGATTTGTTTGTAACAAGTGATGTGTAGACATATAATGGTTCATGGGATATCTTACTTTACTAGGCAATTGAGGATCATATGTTGGTTTTAGAATACCTCTGGTGAGGCATTGTGGTAACTGTCTCTTCAATCACTCTAGCACTACATGTAAAATATCTTCAGACAACGATTGGTTTGATGTATAAATTGGGAGAGACTCATACACGGTTTCAAACATTTCCTGGCCTTTTTAGTGCTCATTTTCACTTTGATATAAGGTTTGACCACTAGACTCCGACTCATCCACTTCTACCCTTATTGTTTTGTTGAATAGGGCATCACAACTTAAATCTAAGTTTTTAACACTAGGATCTAAATCACCTACATTTTGATCAGATACTGCAACAACATCTTCCTCAAGTTTGTATATAAGAGTTTGAATTTCCTTAAGATTCTCCCTCTAAAAGTTAGACTTAGAGAAATACATAGTGTCTTCATGAAAGACAACATCCATAGTGATAAACATGAGTTTAGTAGGGAGATCATAGCACGTGTGAAGACATGAGGTGGGAGGCTTAGGATTGTTGGTGCAACAACAGTTTCTACAAGTGCTTGAAAGGGTATCTTGAAGTCAATAGACCTAGATGGAACATAATTGATGAGGTATGTTGTAAAGAGAAGTGTTTCACCCCAGTAACATAAGGGCATGTGAGCATTGATGAGGGAAGCCCGAACAACCTCCAATAAGTGTCTATTCTTGTGTTCAACCATGCTATTCTATTGAGGTGTATCTAGACAACTAGTTTGATGGATTAAGCCATGAGAGTCCAAAAATTGCTGAAGTTCAGAACTGTGGTACTCCCCATCATTATCACTACGTAGCACTTGTATTCAAGTATTATACTGTGTACAAATGTTTTTATAAAACTTCTAAAACAGCAAGTTAACTTCTGATTTGAATTTCATCAAACACAACCAAGTCATCTGAGTACAATCATCTATAAAAGTGACAAACCAATGTTACCCTCCTAATGTGGGAACTTTGGATGGTCCCCAAACATTAAAGTGAATAACCATGAAAGGAACAAGACTTTTAGTTAAAATCAAAGGACATGAGGCACGATGGCTTTTTACACGTTCACATACATCACATTTAAAACGAAAGATTGGTGGCTTTGGTCTGGTCTTAGAACTTCTAACTAGGTTGATGACAGGAAATCATCGTAGAAGCTTCAGGTTTCTCAATGTCCTCATTCAGAGCAGTAGATCTTATGGCCTCACAGCGGACTAAGGAATAACACTCTTCTAGACTTGGGAGTGGCTCACGATGTAATATTTCACGCCAAAGTTGATCAAAACTTTTATCCAATACAGCAAGAAATATGTATAATCTGATTCACTCAATGGACTGTTAATATGCTATGACATCATCAAGATCCTGCATGACACTTTATCACGATAATCTAGTTGTCAAAATATTTCTATTAACTCCCCATACTATACTGAGAGTGATTTGGCACCTTGTTTGGCTGAGAAGGCTTTCTAATGCAAAGAGTAGACCTGCATCTCATCATTTCCGTCATAAAAGTCTTTGGCTAGGGTACTCCAGATTTCACGGGCAGTGGGTATACGAAGATAGCGCTTCATGATGTTAGGAATCATAGACATTAGAAGCCAGCGTTTCACCTTTTGATTATCAGCATACCGTTTTTCGTATCCCTTATCCGACACAATAGGCAGAGTAGATTTGCGCATGATGTAGGAGAGTTTTTCACGTTCAGCAATATGTATCTCCATCAATTGAGACCACACATCATATTTGTTTCAGTAAGTTGAATGCCCACATAAAAGATACCCTCGGACTAAACAACAATTGGAACAAATTTGGTTGTGGAGGATTCAATTGGTTCACCCATTTTATATATATTATATATATATATATATATATATCTAAGATGGCTTCTCAATTGTGAGATCAGAAGAGAAGGAAGAGAAGAAATTATCTTTTCATTCAAAAGAAAGAAAGGAAGAAGAGGGTGTATGAAGAGCTCGAAGAGCAGGATGGTTGGAATGGAAGAAGAAGAGAAGGAAATGAAAAGTTAGAAGAGGAGAAGAGAAGAGGGATACATTAGAGATTAGAGAGAGAATTTGGGTTTCATTTTGGATGCCCTTCCCAAACGAAGAGGCTTCTTATTTATAAATCCTAAAGCCGATACAATATTGTACAATTCACTATAGGGAATAGTGAAAAGGTGAATTATTGTGGTAAATGATTTACTATATTAGACGGTAAAAGTTAAGAAAAGGAATCATTTTGTCAAAAAAGGATTCTGATATTATTGTGCACTGTGATACATGTGAAAATGGTATTTCTACTAATAATATTTTACAGTGTGAGATACATTAAAATTACGTTCAAAATACATCTATTATTCAAGGATTACTTAAATCTATTCCATAGCAATCATCTTCATTCGTATTGCCATTGTGATGGGAATCAGATTCAGAAGTTGATCCTACGATTGATTCATTCAAATGACATTAAAAATCCCTTATCATGAAAAAAGGGAGTTGGAGGATAAGTCGGAATATTTGCTGGAATAATTGAAGATTTATCATTTTTAATCCAATTTAGGATTGCATTTTCTTCAAATTTATTCCACATTTTAAATCTATACCACCATTTAACTTTATATTTTCTAGTTAAAATTATAGTTTAGATTCGTTGTCTGTTTTGTATCCATAAAATCATGTCATAACCCAAGAAATGCTAATATGCATAAAATACAACATATTTTTCTCAAAGGTTTGTTCATGATTTCTTGGTATATATTTGCCCATGAATATGGTATATCCATTACGAGCTTTTTCATAAATTATTTCATTAGTACCTCTAAATTCATCCTACCAGTGTGCAAACTAGTAAGGAAGGTTTTTTGAAGAACATTTTTCAAAGAAAATAAACCAAGTATGGATCTCTTTGGGTTCATTCTAAAAAAGGCATTCAACCAGGCTTGTTTATAATCATAATAATTATAGGTGGTTCTATAATTTACATATGGATCTATTAGGGACATTTGAAATTTAATTAGCATTGTAAGGTGACTAGACCATTCAGTAAAGTTGATGACTATATGAATTCTAGCTATCGAATAACTAATTATCCCATTGGTTTCAAAATGTTTAAATGAAACTGATTCAGTTTCACTTAAAATTCTTTCATAAAATTCAATTGTTTTATAAAAATCATAAGGAATACAAGTAACATCCTCAATAAAGATTCTTTTTGCATAATCATATGAATCTTTTTCGAATTCTTTTCTACCGAGAACACATATTTAAAAATTCTTTTTGTAAAAAATTTTGATTTTTGAGGGATTAAAATATTCTCTAAAGAAGATGCCACCTCAGTTATTTAAACATTCTCACTTATCATTTTCTAGATTGGAATTGCTTCTTCCAATTGTGGTATCATTGCAGTCATTGGTTGTTTTAGAGTAGTTGCTAGTGCTTTAAGAAATTCTAGTTTTATTTGAATTTTTGAGGATTTAGTAATTTCATTTTTAGAAGAATTGATTTGTGTGATCATTAGAGATGATTCAATTTTGAGGGTCATTGAAGATGATGACTCATCTTTAATCATTAATGGTGCATTTTGTGATTTAGTGGTATTAAGCCATGATCGAACATTGGTCAAGCCTTTTTTAGTTAGGGGATCTTTCTCTTTCCCTTTGACCTTTTTGGGATGAATCTCTTTACAAAAATTCACAAGTAAGAAAATTAGGGAAAGAATTAGATGATCCATTAACATACTCTATTTCAAAATAAAAAATAGATAAAATTGTTTGCCATCTAGCCAAAATCTGTTTAAAAGCAATATTTTGAACATCTTTTTGATGAAAAATTTTTCTAAGTTTACAATCAATTGTTAAAAGAAATTTTTTGTTTAACTAATCTCCTTGAAATTTGGAAATTGTTAATACAATTGCTAAATTTTTTTTCTTAATTGTGGAATAATTCTTTTGACATTCATTCCAATATTTTGAAATAAATTGAACAACATATTTATTATCATTTTGTTTTTGTTTAGAATTCCTCTGAATCCTATATCAAATGCATCTGTTTCTACCATTTTAAATAATGATGGATCTGCAATATGGAGACAAGGAATTTCTTTAATTTTTTCTTTAATTAGTTTAATTGCATTGGTATGATTTTTTGACCATTGTGGAGGATTCTTTTTCAATCTTTGATAAAGAGGTTTGCATAAAATATTGAGATTTAGAAAGAAATTTTTGACATAATTTAGACATCTTAGAAATTTCTGAAGTTGGTTCTTTTCTTTAATTTCATTAGGAAATTTAGAAGTAAATTCTATTGATGTTTGGGTTGGAATCATTGTGCCATTATGTATGTTGTACCCTAAGAATCTAATCTTAGTTTGGAAAAGAAAAATCTTAGAGAGGGACACTACTAAACCATTCTTTCTTGCAATATTGACAAAGATCTTAATATGCTTAAAATGTTGGTCAATATTAAAAGAAAATATTAAGATATCATTGATATATACAATTATAAAATTTGAATAATCATTAAAAATTTCATTCATTATTCTCTGAAATTCAAAGAAAATATTTTTTAATCCAAAAGGTATAACATTCCATTCATACTAACCAAAAGAGATAATAAAAGCAGTTTTATATCTATCATTTTCTTAGATTTGGATTTGCCAAAATCCAAATTTCATATCCATAATTGGAAGAAGCAAACAAAAGAATCTATATTAAATAACAAAGATGAAATACATATAAAAGATTTTGTAAAGCAATAGATGATTGTAAAATTCCAAAGACATCATATGATTAAATTTATCAAATGGCTAAGAGGAAAATTTTTGAGAAAAAATGATTATATGACAGCTACAGAAAAAAAGAAAAGAAAAGATATACCCATTTTTTTATGGCTTAATAACAATAACACTTTTAAATAGCGAATCAATTAAAAAATATGCAAAAGAATGGAATTATATGTATATAGGTTTAGTCTGAGTAAGAGCTAAAGCTCTTATTAAGTTAGGATTAGATACTTCAGTCCTAATGGTTTTAAGAGATACTAGAGAACTAGAGTATGAAAAATTAATTCATGCAACTATTGAGATTAGCCTCATTAGTGGTCTAATACATAATTAATTCGTAATACCCTTGGTCTTACGAATAAGACTATAATGAATTCTTTAATTCTTCAAATTAAAATACATAATTATAAAATGTTGGAAGGAGCTTTACTAATGGCTATAATCTACATAATGTATTTTAAATTAATGAAGATTACCTTTGGGTCTAAAGCTTACAAAATTGATAAATAAAAAAGGTCAAACACTTCTAATTTAAACTGATTTAACTAAAACTAATGTTTCGATACCTAAAATGATTCAATGGAATCAGGTTAATCTACCTGAATAATGGGAAGTAGATAATTCTCTTCCAAAACCCATAATTTGTAATATCAAATCTTCTAATGTAATCTAACATCTAGAAGGTAAGGTAACATTCTAATTTGCTAGGAGATCACTGAATCACCTTAGAAGGTCCTTAGAAATTAGGTCAATGTCATGTTCACCTAAGAGATCAGTAGATCTACCTCTTCCTATGATAACTCCACTAATTACTGGTCAAACCAATGGGCAAACTCATGTCTAAAATAATCCCCCATTAAGTGGAATAGTTAATAATATGGTAGATATAACTAGACTAGTTTACTAACCCAACAACGAATCAAAATATGAAGAACTGTCTACTTCTATTTTAGGAGATCTAGACCTTAATGTCATAGAAACACCTTTCAAACCAGATATAGTTTTTCTAAAAAAAGAATTCAATTCATTAACAAATGAGAAAATTAGAAAATGGTTTTTTAATACTTTTAATAATGTTGCTAAACAAATGAAATAAAAATATTATGATTTTATGTACAAAAATGGTTTTCAAACATATTTCTTTGAATGGTTTAAAGAATATTATTTGAAATTTAAAAAGATTAATCTTATAAACCAATGTTTCAAATGGTAAGTAAGTAATGGACAGATTATAAAATCTAATCATCACCACTTAATAATATAAATTTTATTCATAAAAATACTAAAATAAAACTTGTACCTTTTAAAAATGCAACAGAAAATGAAGACATAGGAATTAAAAAAATAATATATCAAAATAATTATACAAATCAACATTTACACACAATAGGAAAACAATTAGATAGATTGGAAAATATAATAAATAATGAAATAAATAAAACTTATGATCAAATTACAACTAATAAGAATGTACCATTAGTCAAACCTTTCGAAATACCTAAAAATCTAATCAATGAATTTCTAAAAGCCTTAGAAGATAGAAAAAGAACGTTAAAAAATAAAATGATTAAAGAAGAAGTTACAACAAAATCAATTGATATTTTAAAATTAGAAACACCAATTAACACTTCAAAATTAAGGGGTATTGTCATAAATGATATTCGTTTGAAGAAAATTAATATTCTTAATGAAACTGATAATGATTCAGAAGAAGACTCAACTACAAATGTTTCCTTAAAAGATTTAAAGTTAAATGAATCTGATAAAGAAATGAATAAGATTAAATGGAAAGAACCACAAAAATTATATTATTAGAGAGCTTTACCTCCAAATATAATTTTTGAAGAGAAAAATGATAACTTTCAAAATAAATATTCTGTAGGATTTAATTATGAATGGAATATAGACAGAACCTCAGAACAAAGAATTCTTAATGTTCTTAATCAAATGATAGTATTCTCAAATATTAACAAAACTGTTCGAAGTACCATTAATTATCAAGTAGTACTCTTTTTAATTTCTTGTTTTACTAGACAATTAAAAAGATGGTGAGATAATTATCTTACTAAAAAACAAAGAATAAACATTTTAACTTCGTATAAAACTGATGAAAATGGTATTAAAATTCTTAATGAAAATAACGAACCAATTCAAGATGTGGTCAATGCCTTAATTTTTTCTATTAGTCAACATTTCATAGGAAATCATTCTTACATTAAGGATAAAACCCTAGATCTTCTATCCAATATGAAATGCAGGTCTTTGGGAGAATTCTGTCAATATAATGACATTGTTTTTCAAAGAGACTTTCTTAGAAATGATTGTAATCAACCTTTTTGGAAAAAATGGTTTCTAGCTAGCTTACCCAAACTTATAGGAGAACAAGTTAGAGACAAAATTAGAAAGGAAAATAAATAGTGAAATTCCATATGATAATTTGTCATACAGAGAATTAGCATCTTCTATTTATAAAATTGGAATATATTTATGCACCACAATAAGACTGCAAAAACAATTGAAAAAGGAACGACACATGAAACACCAAAGTCATGGTAATTTCTATACTTAATATGATCCATCTTTCGTTAATAAAACGATGAAAAGAATGCTAGATGCTCACAATGTCTTGATAAGAAACCAAGAAGGAATTTTAAGAAAAAATTTCTTAAAAACTTTGAAAATAAACCAATGAATAAAAAATAAAAGAAAAAATCTTGTAAAAATTTAAGATGTTATAAATATAAGAAAATCGGTCATATAGCAAAATACTATAAGATCAATAATAAAATTAATTAATTAAATCTTGATGAAGAAACAACGGAAAACATTTAGCAAATTTTTGTAGAAAATGAATTTTCAACTTTTGAAGAAGATTGTGATGATGGGATTCAAATTAATGACATTAAATCAACATCTTTTGAAGAATTAAATGTTTTAACAAATGAAGAGGAAGAAATTCTTCGAAATTGAGATAAATTATCTAATGATAATGAAAATTTTGAATGTTTAAAAAATGTTACTAAAAATATCCTTTCGCTTATAAATTAATTTACCATACAATCTTAAAAAAATCCTCGAAAGAGGTAAAAGACGTAGAGAAAAATCCATCTCTATAAATGATCTTCATAATGAAATAAATATTCAAAAACAAGAAATGAAAGAATTAAAATTAACGCAATTAAAATTACAAAAAGATTCTCTTGAATTAAAACAAGAAAGAATTATTCATGAAAGTTCTGATAATGAAGAAACCTCAAACAATGACAATATATACAAATTTTCTAAAAATGATTCTAATTATCTTCTACAACTTGTAGAGATAACAAATAGAAAATGAATTATCAATTTTATAATCAGAATTAACAATGAATTTACTTTACAAACTAATTTGATAATAGTGTTGATTTGAATTGCATTAGTGAGGGGTCAATACCCATAAAATATTTTGAAAAGACAACTCAATCTTTGAGTTTTGCATCCGATAACAAATTACAGATTAATTTCAAATTGTCCAATGTTGAAATTATAAAAGAAAATGTTTCTTACAAGTCTACTTTTATTTTTATTAAGAATCTAAAGCAAAATGTTATTTTAGGAACACCATTTATCAATCTAATTCAACCATTTTATGTAAATAATAAAGGTATTGAGATACATTACTCAAAAAAGAAAATTATTTTTAATTTTATCTCAAAACCACAAACTAAATATTTAAATGAATTAAAAGAAAATTCAATTTGTATGTTTTCGTTTTACGATCCAAATGTAATGCTCTTGATTTGAAATAAAATGAAGTTTTCTTTTTCTTATCTTTCTTCTTCTTTCTTGTCTTATGGTGGGAGTCTCCATCTTAGATGGGTGTATCTCCATAAAATTTAATGCTTAATGCATAAACCCTATAATTGGCTAGTTATACCGCCTATGGTGGTTTTCTTTCAAGTAATTTATATTTATGCGTAAAACTCCACTAGCCTTGGCTATGCCACCTGTGATTGTTTTCTTTTAATGTTTCATATATATTTTCCTTAATGTCATGTATATATGTTTATGACTAAAAAAATAATTCTAGATAAAAAAAAAATACATTAATTTCTGAAAAGGTATATTAGTTGGAAACTTGACGATATGGACTTCTAGTCCAAAGAAGGGTATCTAATCTTTTCTCTACTTGATCTAACAACACATTGCACCTTTTCATGATTAAAAGTTGTATATGTATATATGTTATTTTCCTTTAATATTATGATTCTTTTCCTTTAATCGTTGTTGAATTATGTCTTAAAAAGTCAAAGATAATGATGAAAATGATCTTATTGAATTTTTATGTTACTTAGTAAATGCTATAGAATTCTTAGAATATATAATTTGGGAATATAATATTTTAAGAGAAAATTTTTATTTATATGATGTTTATTTTAAAAGAGATTAATCAAACTATAATTATAATCATAATATAATCTTTCCTCTTGTTGTCTTACATCTAATCTTTCTTCCTATCTTACATCTATCTATTATTTTAGATAGCGTCTCCTGGTTGTTGATGGTATTAGAGCCATAGACAGTATATAGTTTGTATGAGTATATTTTTAATTTTTATTTGAGACGATTTCTTCTATAGAGATCTATATCTTATATTTGCCATTTACTTAAGATGATTTCCTTTATGGAACATCTTATGTTGTGATTTTTCTATTGAGACTTAGCGTAAATCTCAAAGGATAGGGTAGTAAAAGAGTCATAAATTGAAATCATAACATAAGTTATTAAATTAGTCTCATGAAATGGATGTATAAGATAGGATAAAATTAGTCTTGCGAAATAGATGCCTTTCTATTTTAGCATTTTTATTAACATAAAATGCAGAACAACTCTAAAGTGATTTGCTCTTATGAATTAAATTTTTATTAGGTAAATCTTTAATTTCATTCTTGCAATGTTATAAGACTTCATTACTCGTTTGGGAAGGTCTACCTTTGGTTGAGATTTTTTTTCATTAAAATCATTTTCATATGGTAAATCAATAATGTGTAATTTACATTTCCAAAAAGCATTAGGTAAAGTTGAACATATTAAATTTTTTATTTCTAATTCAAAATTATATATATATATATGTGTGTGTGTGTGTATGTGTGTGAAATCAACCTGTACAGGTAGCTGGAGTGGGTACAACATAGGCACAGATTGATGAAGGTGTGGACAGGTTGTGAGTTGATGGGTTTATAGCAATCTAGTTATGATGACAATTGGTAAACAATGATTAAGTTCAAGATGCAATTTTTCAGCAGCTTCTGATGGACTCTAGGTGGTGGCTTCGAGGTTTGAGATTTGTTTTGAAAAGGATTTAGTTTGTTGTTTGGTTAGGTTTATTATTATTATTATTATTTTAAGAGTTAGAATTTTAGGATGAATTTCTGGTCTTAGGTAGCAGAGTTTTTAAGAACCTTATCTGGCTTTGATACCATCAAAACAAATATAATAAACTGATGTATTTGTTCATTGTTCTTAGGTTGAAAATATAAAGTATAAATAGATTGGAATCTCTAATTAATTTCCTAGAAATCTTCCTACATAATCTCCTATTCAATTTCTATGATCTGTACGCAGCCATAAAATCTTTTATATAAAGAAAAAACATTAATTGGCTATCTTTACAAAAATATTGACAATCTCAATAACTCCAAACATCTGAACTCATTGAGCTTGAAGCCACATCTAAGCTTTTTCTAACCAAAT
Organism: Lumnitzera racemosa; assembly: GCA_024138005.1. Taxonomy (NCBI): domain Eukaryota; kingdom Viridiplantae; phylum Streptophyta; class Magnoliopsida; order Myrtales; family Combretaceae; genus Lumnitzera; species Lumnitzera racemosa. The sequence goes on along the minus strand of JAMXBC010000010.1, from coordinate 61,782,343 downwards.
TCAAGCTCACTTTAGCAAATCAAGTAAACTTAAGTAAATCAAGTTGCAAATCTAAATGCTTCGTCTAAGCTTCTCCCAATTGTAAAAATTTGTTGGCATTCAAGTTTAACTCTAGTCAAGGGTAGCAACTAGATAGTAACTCGGTACCATCATTAGATAATGGCTTCTATCTAGCAACTCAATGAAGTTATTGACTATTATCTAGTAGTTCGGAGTCATAGGAGGCTTAAGAAAATATAGCTTGACCATGTCCAACCTTGCCATGAATAGCTTAGTTAAAAAGAGCTCGGTCATACTATTAGGAAACGGTAGAGCAATCATACGTTAGTCCATAGATTCTTGTACATTTGTGATTGAACAGCAAAGCTAGAGTATAAGTTTTTATTTCATAAAATACTAGAAGAGTGATTGATAAATGAAGGATCTAGGTTGGCCTTCACGGTACCAAGCTTCGAGCCCCATTTACGTGCTGACTCTTATTGATTGAAGATGAGTAAAACTTCTCTATTGCTATTTGTAACTTGCTTGATCATTTATTTCTTGAGATATGCATTTTATGTTGCATTATGTGTTGATTTGATTGTTAATATTCATACTTTATTCACAAATTATGTATAAAGTCATATCTATCTATATGTTGCCTCCTGATTGAATGTCAATGAGCCTGATAATGAAAATGTGTTGATCATTCAGCACTTATAACGATTTTATTCAACTCTTAGCAAGTTCATTTCTATCTCCTTTGGATATGAGTACAAGTACTCAAGGATAAATTGAGGCTAAACAAATGCCTTCCATTTTGAGCCCACACAATGGGCCATTTCTCAATAACTCTAAACCCTACATATTATAGGTATTGAATAAATCACAAAGTACTAATCCCTAAGTCCTATAACTAATGGACAATAGGAAAAGGATGTCTAAAGATCTTTAAGTTTTGAGTAAGGACGATGAGGTTTTGAAACTTTAAGCCCTTGTAAGGATAGGTATAGAAGCTAGAAGCCCTCTTAAGGACAACAAGCTAGAGGCTATAAATCCTCTTAAGGATGATGAGCCAAAATATGTAAATCCTCTTAAGGATAACAAATTGGTAGCTATAAATCCTTTTTATAATGATGAGCTACTTATTAGTCCTTAAGTCTTCAACTGATAATGAAGGTAATGCTATAAGTCCTTAAAAAGGATTACGAGCTGTTTGAGAAGCCTTAAGCCCTTAATTAGTGACCGGTATGATGTTATAAGTCCTAATAAAGGATGATAAGCTATATGAAAAGCTCTATGCTGTCAATTAGTGACGAGAATAATGCTCTGAGTCTAATAGATAGATGACGAGCTACTTGAAAACCCCTAAGCCACTAAACGATGATGGGTTAAATACTTTAACCCGATACCTTGTATGAATGATGAGTAAATAAGCCTAATGTTCTATAACATTAACAAACTTAAGGTTAAGCATCCTCTTCAAGCCTTCACCTATTTAAGTGCTCCAACCTCTTCAGGTCCTTACCTTTTCAAGCATATCAACATCTTCAAGTGCTCCAACTTCTCTCAACCTTCGCCTCATTAGGCCCTTATAGCATCTTGGCTTCTTTAGATCCATGATCCCAAACCTTTTCAGAACTTCTACGGTAAAGTCAACCCTTATAAGTACTCTCTTTACTGAATTAGTCATCAAAGAGAGTAAGGAACAAGTGTTGATATGCATTTTTTAATAAATAGGCCTTAGCCTTGAATCGACTAGCTCAATGTTGAAGCCTAATTCTAATAGCATAATTAGAGTACATTATGATCTTATCTACTATGAATAAGGAAAACCTTCCCAAGGAAGGGGCTCTAACTCTCTCATTTTTTTCTCTTTTATAATATTATTTCACTATAATAACTAAATTTAGGTATTAGAGTGACTATATAAAAGCACCCTTTGGCGCGTCCTATAGCCATGTTCTGTTTAATAGGTACCCCCATACCAAAATGAAATTTTGATATTAATAGACATGTACACTAGTTTGGATAATGCACTAGCTCAAACAACACTTCTACTACAAAGTAGAGTTTCTAACAAGACATAATCCCTTGAAGTGCCTTTTTGATAAGTCAACCTTAATCAGTAGATTCGTTAAATAGTCATTGATGTTGTCTAATTTTGACACCATGTTAATAACGTATATGGACAAAGAAGCAAATATCTAAATGAAGGAAGTACATAAAGGCATATATGGTCCTCGCATGAGTGATCATATGCTTGCTTAAAGAATAATGAGAATGAGATATTATTAGCTAACCATGAAAGTTGAAAGTATCAAGTGCATATAACATTGCCATTTATGCTAGGTATACTTAAACAAGATAAAAACTCCTCCTAAAAAATTGCATTCCTTCATTTTTGTCATGGTCTTTCTTCATGTGGAGAAGAGACATCATTGGACCAATTAGCCCAAAAGCATCAAACAAGAAAAGGTTCATCTTAGTAGCTATTCAGTATTTTACATAGTAGGTGAAAGCCTCTTCTTATGGTAATGTCACCAAGGGAATAGTGGTCAAATTCATGAAAGGGGATAGTATTGTTTGATATAGAATTCCTTGATCAATTGTCACTAGTAAATGATAGTAGCAAAAACCTCAATAACAAACTCATAGTAGAATTATGCCCACAACTTAGGATCACTCATAGAATTCTACCTTATAAAGACCGTGAATGAATGACACAATTGAAGTAGCCAATGAAAACCTTAGGAGGATTATTGAAAAGATGACTATCACTTAAGGTAGAATTGTGCCAAAATTTAGGACCCACGCTTGTTTTAGGGTGCTAAGTATCAACTTTTGAAAAAATGGGCATTTGTGCAATCTTAAAAGTCTTCTTAAGGTGTTGGTGCAATTTACCCTAAATTTTCTATTTTAAATACAAATTCTACATTTGGTTTTCTTATCATTGTTATTTTCCTTATATTTGAGTGCCATTTTGCTACTACTTTCACACTTTAGGTTTTTAAAGATTAAATGATAGTATGACACTCATATTTTAGATAATCTCATATTATATTGAAATTTTTTACATTGTTACATAGAAAAAATCTTTGATAAATTTAATTTAATATGATTAATATTTTTACAATATATTTTAATAAATACATTTATAATATAGTATTGTATGTAGTCGTATATTAATTTTTCTTTATGCATTTCTAAGACAATTCATGCATGTTTTTTTCCTTTTAGAAATGAGAAAACTTTAAAAGTTCTCGTCATTCTAGGTTTGAGTATTTGTAACAGATTGATACTCTTATTTCTATATGGTTTCATTTCTACTCGTCATTGAGTTCTTTTATCAATGTTTTTTATTAATTATATTAGGATTTGTTTCAGAATATGCTCCAACTTCATATTTATTTTTAACACTGTTACAGTTAAATATAAATTTTCGTACAAAATGCGGATCAACTAGTAACAGTATGTTTTTAGGCGAGTTTAAGTTTGTGGGTTAAGGTCATTTGCTTTCAGTTGGATATTATATATTGGATCATATTGATTGAGATGACTAGACTTCTTGCCCAGTTTTTCCTTTGGATTGAGCCATGTCAAGGTCATTGGATTGTCCGTTCAAAAAGATAAAAATAAAAAAAGGTCATTGGATTGGATTTGGCTATCAAATAACGTTTTTTGTTTCAATCTAAGTGCTACTATACCATGTTCACTTGCATTCATCAATTATGCCATGTGATTTTACTCTGCAATAACTTGGGAATCCTTTTACTTATTATATGTCATTCATCCACAGCATGAAAAGGCATCGAAACTTAAATTTTCTAAATCTCAATCTTGGATTTGGTTTCGTGCATCTAAAAATTGCATACTTCTCGATTTATGGAGTTTTATTTCATAGTCGTTTGCATGACTTTCTTGTCATTGAAGTGTAAACTCAACTTTTCCCAAATAAACGGATATATATTCCCGAAATTCTCATAGTTTCTTCGACCGAGTTTTCCTTGGGATGCATAAAATTAGGCACTACAAAAAGTCGTACCGGATTCCGCTAAATCCTCGAGACATGACAAATTTTGAGACTCTAGTATACAGCTCGCAAGTATTACAACAATCTAATGTTGTACAAGAATTCTAACGAAAGGCCAACTTTAATTATAAATATAATCATTTTTATTATATAAAAAAAACATATAGAAGTTTCCTCGTAGATATAGATTCTTTTTTTGTTTGCATTTTTTTTTCACGATATTTAATCGTTTTATAAATTCCTTTAGTTACTATTTAAACATATTGAATGCAATTGTTAAATTAAACAATTATGTATAGTAATTTTAAATAGTATATTTAGCGGAGTAATGGAAACACTATCTTCAAACTCTTGCAAAGAAGATACATAATTTCGTAAACTTTAAATGTTCGAATAGAAAATGAAATAAAACATACACTGTTTTTATTGTTTTATTGTCCTTTTACAGTTTCATTGATGAAACCTTTTAAAGTTTCTTCATTTTCTTCCTAAAGAGTATTTATTAAAATTGAAAAAGAAAACTTTTTATATTTTTCAAAATTCATGATACATTTTATAGAAAAGATGGGAGAGCATATATCAAAATTTTGTTCCGAAGTGAAACCAACTGAGGACACAAATTTTGAGCCTCGTTACTGGTTAGATTTAAGAATCTAAAGCTAAAGGAAGCGTTGAAATTGCTATACTTGAATTGATTGTTGAGATCTACAGAGCAATGGGCATCATACCTTGGGATCTAGCTAGGGTCTAATTTGACAACTCTTTAAAAGGCTGCTTGCACTTTTCTGTCTTTTGTCTCTGACTATAAATGCTTTTTTGGCAGCTTGAAATGACAACTAAAAGCTTTGATCATAAAGCTGCCTTACAAGTTCTGAAATATGTTAGACCTAGATTCTGTAGGTCGAGTTTCTTAAAAAAAAAAATACACGCATTAAACTGTGCACTTGAAACGCTTCGGACACCAGGAGTGTAATGTTGTTTGGTTGTTAGAGAGGTATTTAGGGTATATTAGTATTTTAAATAACTTTGATATTTAAGAAATTTTTTATTTTATAAATGAGTATTTTAAAGTTTCTTATCAAATATTTTAGATCATTTGTGGGTTTCGTGTTATTATTATATTTTAAATTAATACATAAAATATTAATTTAAAGTTAATGTGAATAATCATTTTAGTCTTATATGTTACTATAATATTATTTTAACACACAAAAAAGAAAAAAATAGTGGCCAAATGGCCGAAGTACGGTCATAGGCATAAGGCCATCCCCAATGGAGGACCTTGGCATAGGTTCCTATGCTGAAGAAACTCACTTTAGCGTTAGGGAGGATTGCTTGTCGAAGATGTAGTACTTTATTAAGAGTCATATATATATATATATATTTTCTATTTCTTTTCTAACGTGCTTAGCAATTTTATCTGTATTAAGTATTTTTATAATGTTATTTTAGTTTAAGTAGATACGTCGTAAGGGTGGGCATTATACGGTTTGGTATTGTTCGGCCCCAAACCAAACCAAATCGAATCGAAAAATAACAGTTCAGTTTTTTCTTTTTTAATTCGAATCTAATTATGTGGTTTGGTTAATAAATTTTTCAAACTTAAAATTAACAGTTCAGCATAATTCAGTTCACAGTTCGAACCATTTATTTTTTATGTTAAACACTAAAATTTAATATTAGCAATATTGTACAATGTTCCAATATTTGGTATTTAATTTTATACCTAAGTTTTAACTAAATCACAAGAAACATGCAAACTATTAGTATATTCATAAACAAGCAAAAGGGGATTCACCAGAAAGTGCTCCAAAACTCAAAGAGTCAACAAACAAAATAAAACATTTGAAAAAGGTAAAGGCATTTTGATTCCATTAGCTTTTCTAAACATTCTCCTATACCTAGAAGGCCAAAGAATAAAATAAACTAAAATAAAAAATAAATAGAAAAGACCTTCACATTTCCATATTAAAGTTTCATTGCTTCATCTCCTCAGAGACTCCAACCAAGAATTAAAAAAATGGAAACTTCAAAAGTAATTACACCTAATAACAACTCATAACTTTAAGTTTCCAATAATATAAGAAAATAACACACAAATAAAACTTCAACAAGTTAATAACAATAGACTAATTTTAACAATGAACATTCTAATAAACATATAAGCACAATCATTGAAATTCTTCAAATCTCAAGCAAATGAACAAATAAATAAACATTAGTTTATTATTAGTTCAAATAAGTTACAACTTACAAAACTCATAAACGACATAATGGTATATATATGAGCATTATAATGAATATAATGTAATGCAATTAGAACTCATAAAAATAACCTTACTTCAATCAAGGGTAATACGTGTAGTAGTTGATTCCACTATTTTACCAACTTCAACATCTAAAAAGATAATTTAGAAAAAAGAAAACTAAGCCATGATCATATAGTTAACATATTCGGGAAAAAAAATCAAATAATATTAACAGTTTTATGTAACAAATTAAATTGTTTGTACTTGAGTCGAAAGTTCTAAAGCTTGAAGATCTTTCTCTACGCATAATATTATACTAGGATTTTTTAGCCAATCTTATACACAAATGACGGCTTCCACCATATAAGGAGTTAAAGAACTCCTAAAAGAATCAAGTATATGACCACCAGTACTAAAAGTACTCTCAAAAGCCATAGTCAACAAAGGGATAGCCAATACATTTCTTGCCATGAAAGAAAGGATAAGGAATGTAGAAGATGATCTTTTTCACTAATCTAATACATCAAGCTCCTTATTATCAATATCCTCGCAATCTTCTCCTAAATACCTTTCTAATTCATTCTTTTGCAATTGTTTTTCCCCTCCTCTCCTCTCACGATTGAAAACTTTTCTCCAAGGTTTATGATCATCATTTTCCACCTCTAACCATTTTTTCTTAACAAAGCTTTGAGAACTTGAGCCAATCTTATCATCCTTATACCTAACACTAAACTCATAATGATAATACAACGATGAAAGTATATAATTGATTTTACCCATGAGTTGAATTGCGTTTTCATCATCATAGACATGTTTCACTATCTAATCGACATATGTAAACTTCAGACGAGGATCAAGAACTGCTGAAACAAAAGACAATACATTGATATTATTTATGTTTCCCTAATACTTGTCATGTTTTCTTTTCATTCTTTCAACCATCATCCTCATTGATGGATCATTGCCAGAGCATTGCATATTAATTTGGTAGCTAACTCCTAATATCTCCTCAACAAATTAGTTAGAAGTTACATAAAGAGTGCCTAAAATGCTTAAAGTAGCATTATAAAATGATTTCAAGAATGGTAATATGCTATGTACATAATCCCAATCCTTAGCTATAGGAACCCCTATCATTTTCTCCCTCTCAAGTTTCGATCTAAACTTATCATCATTTATTTCCATCAATGCAAAGGCCTTCTAAAACTTTATAGCTGATTCTAACATTAGGTATGCAGAATTCCATCTACTTTCCACATCCAAAGGCAATAATGCCTTACTTTCAATTTTTTTCTCTACCACACAATTCTTAAATTTTGCTAATCTTGTTGGAGAAGACCTAACATACCTAACTGCTAAACGAATTCTAAATATTGAGTCATCTAGGTCTTTCAAACCATCCTTCACAATTAAACTTAAGATACGAGCACAACATCTCATATGGAGAAACTCACCTTTCATGAAGAGTATGTCCTAAGATTCAAATCTTTTTTTTTTTTTTTCAGATGTTGAATGCAAAGATCATTGCTACTTGCATTATCAACAGTTAAAATAAGAACCTTAGTAATATCCTAACACTATAAACATGTTGTGATGGTATTAGCTATGGCCTCACCAGAGTGGCTACCTATTTGACAGAAATTCAAAATCTTCTTTTGCAGTCTCTGATCATCATCAATGTAATGACAAGTTAAACACAAATAACATAGATTCTGATTAAATGTCTATGTGTCTGTAGTTAAACATATCCTACCTTAATATGTAGAAAAAAAAATTTTAAGCTTTCCTCTTTCCTCTTTGAATAGTTCTATACAAGTACGACTTAATGTCCTATGAGATGGAACCGAAAATTTCGATTGTAGTACGTTGCAAAGAGTTATAAAAGCCTTATGCTCAACCAGTTTGAATGGATGTTCAACAACTATAAATAACCTAGCAAGCACTTTCCTACATCGAATTTTATTGAATCTATTTAAAGTCATCGAAAGCTACTTACTTTCTATGATTATAGGAAGAGTTTTTTGCTTGCCCTTACTCATAGAGAACTTACTCTTATTAGTAAATTGTTTGCACCTAGTCAAATGAGTGTGCAATGCACTTGTCCCATTTCTACTACTTTATTTAAAGGGTTTATTACAATAATTACACTTAGCTACACGATTCCCTTTCACATCAGGTGCATTAAGTGACATGTGTTCCCATACATTAAATCGTTGTTTCTTATTACCAAATGACATGGATTGAAGAGAGGTAGATGAATTACTAGAAGAAGGTAAAGTTTTGTCATTATCAACTTAATTGGGCTCATCTAACTCGTTCATATCAAATTCTTGGACATTGTCATCTATTGGTTCTCTCATATTCTCTTCTTCAAATGTAGACATTTGAAAAGTGAAAAGTGTAACATGAAACAAGATAAGAAGGCAATTCGTGTCATGATAAGTGAAAAGGAGTTCAATGGTTTAATGCATAAAAGGAGTCGTAGCATAGAACCTCTTCACTATACTGTCATAAGGATCTAGACTCAATAATACACCCAGAGTTTATCTCAACACATGCTTTCAAATTACAGTCAAGAAAATAACAAAGATGAGAGTTTCCGAGATGTTAATTAGCTAATGTCTACCAAATAGAAGCTGAAAACTTGAGTCCATAAACCTTCTCATTAAGGTGATAACCAATGCATGATGTCTATCTAGTAAAGTTGAAGATATTCTTGTTTCCAGCAAATGTAACATGCTGGGGATTTATTGTAGAAGGCCAAGAAAGAATTGCAATTAGATGCCAATCAACAACTAGAAGGCCTAGAGAACAACAAATAGTATAATATAAATCTGGAAGATGATTATGTAGTTGTATTTATAATTGGGTTATGTGTCCAACCTATAGACCTCATCTCCATAAGTTTAAATGACTAGATATAAGCAACAACTTTTTTTTATTATGTATGCATGACATTGAGATAAATCAAACACTGAATTAGCATTTAATATGTACTTAACAAAATGTAGGTTTAGCTTTTGTGATTAGCTGTACTCTAAATCATGATGCTTGCAAACATGCGAGAGTCAAAACTTTGCTATATACAATTTTTTATTGGTCGAGCATATCCTATTTTATTGATAAAGTGGAAATTCAAGACTCTAAATTATCCTATTACATAATCCTCAAGGTTGAATATGCCTACGCACCTAGATCAATGAGAAAAATCTAAAAAAGAAAATAAAAAATTGTCAAAATGATAGCTTCAAAGGAATAGACATATCATGTAAAGCTAAACTAATTTCCACAATCTCTCCCTCTTTGGTGCCAGCGTAATTTCCAATTTTTAGTCCAACATTATCTTCAAATGAAAGCAGTTCTCAAATGGAGGTTGTATCTTTGTGTCATTTAGGTAACGAAGACACTTTCACTGCAAAATCCAATGACAATCATTCAACTCTCAAAGCCATAAGAAACCACCGTTACCATCATTATACACTATTGACAAACACAACCACACCAACCCCTACTATAGACCATCATCAGACTTTTAATCTTTAAAAATAAGATAGTATACATGAAGAAAATAAAGAAACGAACAAGACAGCAAAAGGGATAGAGTAACCTACTGTTACTAAGATCTAGTAGTGAGATCTAATGGTGATTGTCGATTGGTGAGGCATGAGCTATGGTCGTCGGTTGGTGTTGATTGCCAACTAGATAAAGGAATAGCAGAAGTACGTAGCAATAGTACGACATCTTGATGGAGGAAATGGAGCAAGAGAGGATGAGATGAGAGTCAGAGTGGGGTTTGCTTTGTTTCACTTTTGGTTGAGGGCTTTAGAGTTATAGGTACAGTTCATGCGATGTCGATGCCAATTGCCATTTGTTTTTTTTTTTTTTTATAATTAATAACAACTAGTTTAGGTTTGGTTCGTATTATCGAACTAAACTGTGAACCGATTGTTTATGGATAATTTGCCCACCTCTAGTATATTGTGGGTTCTGTAAATAATATAAATAAACTTTAAGAACTTTATTAAAGAAACTTTGGGATAAAGTAGAAAAGTTCTTAAAAAAGAAAGTTTTTTAATAAGTTAACATGGTATCTACAGATTGGAAATGAGTTCCTTAGGGTTGGGGATGTCCTAACTTGGTCCAACTACTTGAGATGAAGTCAAACAAGTGGGTTTGAGAAGCAATTGGTGCTTTAAAGCATTGTGTAATGCTTATTAATTATAAAGAAATACATGTTGCTTGATAAGGGAATTCATATTAAATAGTCCTAATAAACATTTTTAATAATAGTTATCCTAATTCCTAATATAGTGGGTTATATATTAAATTTTATTTGATCTTATATACTATTAAACATTACATATAGCTTTCATCATACAAAAGTATGTATTTGTAACTCTCCAAAGAATAGCAAACTATTCTTGTCATTACGAGGTGCTTTATCCTGGGTAATTGATAAGAGTAAATTCAAGCTGCATTTCGTCTTAGATACTTTTTTTGGCTCATCCTTATTAATTATATATATATATATTTATATAAATAACTCTATATTGGGTAAAAAAAGAAAAAGAAAAAAGATATTGCAAGAGGAAACGAATAATACGACGTACATGATATTATAATGAAACATATAAACAAAACATTTCCTGATTAGAAGGATTTGATTTCATTTTAATTAGTTGCTACTACTTTCCACATACTGAAGATTAGTATCTGCGAACTTCTACAAATATAGAGGAGGTACATTTGATACCGAGACTTGACTCTTGAGCGCTGAGATGAGGAAAAAGAGAACTAGCTAATTAAGTAATAAGATAATCCCAGTAATCTCAAGTTCTTCTCTTTCATTTCCCATTTCGTTCTTAGTAAGGGGAGACACCTGCAGAAAGAAGTCCATCTTTCCTGAGAACATCCTCTCCTTCCTGCGGGCGCATGTTGGTTTTCTTCGTCTCGGGCTGATCCGGCATAAGCCCGAAGTGGATGTGGGGGAAGTGAGCCCACTGCAAGATAAATAATAAGGGTACAAGTAAATAAGATCACTGCTACTTAATAATTACCAAAGCTCAACTTAACTTCTAAGCACATCTAGTTACCAGATAATGAATTAAAATAGCCGGTATACATCTAAGCGCATCAGGATATATTTTTGAATCCTCTCGGTTTTCCTTCTCATAAACAATAGCTCAACAGCTCAGACTTGGAAAACCTATGTGACTCCTTTTCCAGCGAGAAATTCATGTTTCTTTTTTTTTTTCCACCCCCCCCATTTTGGTGCTAACTAAAACTATTGATTTTCCATAGTTCACCGCTAAAATCGTGTACTTTGGGCACATATAAGCATACAATTCATTCTAAAATTTATATTACATTTTCCAACATTTTGATGTAATGTTTCTCATTCCTTCCATTGTTTATGAGTTAAGCACGAGCAATCTTCTTTTCTCTCTTTAGATTCATTAGATTATGTTTGTGATGCAGACAAGAAGATATTTTAAAAAGAATTATGTATGTGATTTTTATCAACTTTTATAAATAGATCCAATCTTTTTATTTTTAGGATTTAATTAGAAAGTAATTTTATTTTAAGACATAAAATCTTTTAATTTTTAGTTTCATCAAGATTTAGTTTCTTGAAACAGTGAAGTTATAGAATGCCTATAAATAGACAAAACTACAATTAATTACAAAGAGAGAGTAACTTGACATTGAGTAAAATTACTTTTAGAATTGGTATGATATCTTTTCATTTTCATTAATGGTATGAGACAATCCCTTTTCTATAAAAATTTGGTCATGTGATGTGACATCATATAAATTATTAATAGTATAAGGTTATCATCTTAATTTAATACAAATCATTAATAGTGTAAGCCTATCATTTTAATTTAATAATATGAGACTACTAGATATATCTTTTTAGTTTTCAAGAAAAAAAATATATTTTATTTATTTTGTAGTGATTTCTAAGCATTCTCATTATATTTATTGCCCATATGAGCTTTTTTTTTTCTCATTGATTTCTATAATTTCCATAATATTGCATTCTTTTATAATTTTCTATTTCCGCTCCTACATCAATTTTTTTTTTATTGAAATTCAATTACAACTTTAACAATGTTTTACTATTCATACCGTGAGATAATGTTTTTCAGCATCACCTTAAACTACGAGAAAAGAGCAATTCCCATATGAAGCGTCTGATGGATGTTTCGGGAGCATCGATTAAGAGATGAAATAAGAAACTTTTTAGTTTTCCATTTATATACTTGTTTTATGCGTCTAAGATAGTGAGTAGTCAAAAAGCATGAAAAGTTCATCTATCACGCCATTAAAAAGTGTCCAGAAATAAATGGTTTAACAACAGTCATCATTTTATTTATCTTTGGATATAAGTTTTCAATCATACGAGAGTTTTTCTAAAATTTTAGAGACATAGATATCCCATTCTTAAATTCTTTTTCTTTGTAAGCGAAAAAAATATTTTGAAACAATTATCTTAGAAGAAAATATTCACTCGTTTAGGTTTTACTTTCTTAAAATCATAGAGTCAAATTCCTCATATTCTGCATGATCCAGTAGTGCAAAGATAAAAATATGGTGATTTCTTTGATGGATATATAATCAATGAGGCATCATGAACTGCAGAATCATATTTATGGATTATCAACATATTTAAACCATTTGGCAAATTTAAACCACTGATTGTCAACTTTTGAGGAGAATGAAATAGAGATCTTCAATTTATACGCTAATTAAGAGGATCCTAATTCAGTCAGAGCGTTAAATATGTCCGCGGATCACATAGCGATTCTAAAGTCGTGTGGTTTATACAGAACTCATGTTGTCCTTTATTTTTTATTTGAAAATTGCAATTTTGATTTATACTAGAACTAGACGTTTGTTTGAAGGAAACCATTAAGAGATGGTCTGTGATTTATGAACTAAACAACCTTGACAAATCATAAAAAACATATATAATATAATAAACATAGGGATTGAGTATTCTCACATTCTTTGCCGCGGCACTAAATGCTTCTCTGTGGCTGATGTCAGGGTTCCCAGCTTTGATACGTTGGATCTCTTCCCTGGAAATGCAATTCATATGGTCCCCTTCTTTAGCTTGTACGGAAAAAAAACACATAATAGTTTTTAAGGAATTGGTTCTCCACTCGACCGATCTTATTGCTGTATATGATGAGTCTTTATACCCAATTGGATTATAATATGTTTATTATATTTGTATTTTATGTATCTTTTAAGTTGTGCCCTACTTAGGAGTGAAAGATTAACTCTATTTTACAGGATATTTACTTATACCATACTCATTTGAATATATTTATGATAAATATTAAAAATCATAGATTTTAGATACAGATATTTCAAAACTTGCTCTCATATAGTTGGGTAAATGTGATGTCTTCCTTCTATATCACTATCCTAAAACTCGGATAAAGCATAAAGAATACAAGTTTCAACATATTATATATCCATCTTATAAAAAGTTATTAAATAATTTTAATAAATGGTAATATTATAGTTTTTTAGTCAATAAATGTTTTAATAAAAACAATATGACAAAAAAAAAGCCTAAACTCCAATTCAATATCTCTAAACGACTAAATCTAATATTGCCTTTTTCACTTTATGTTTTCCATCCATTCCCTCATTCGTCCTCATTTTTCTCCTAGATTTTTCCATTCTTTTTCCTTGTTCTTTCTCATTTGCTCAATAGAATGGTTGCATAAATTTTAAATAATAAAGGTAGGAAAAAATTATTTTTTTTTAATTAATAGAATTTACCATAAATTTCATAGGTTTTGCATATAAAGAACTTGTAATATCATATGTGAACTACTTTTTTGATGTCACGTAAACTTAAAATTTATATGAGAAAAAAAATTTATAAGTTTTACATAATATCTTACACTTAGGTTTTACGATTACATATTCCATAGTGTTATAAGGTAGATTTGAATTTCAAAATTTGAGAAATTATAACTTGAGTTAGGATATGAAGGATCTCACAACCTATCCATCTCACCAAGTAGTCTGCCTCTTCTAACCAGATTTACTTCTTCCTCTACTTGGAGTGGGAAAAGGACGAGAAAAAACATAAAAATGGTGATCATCCGAAGAGCCAAGAGGTCCCAAATGAGAGATCCCATTGCATTTTTTACAAAAAGGAATGCACAGGAATGTTGGCCCATTTTATGTAAATTTAACCCATTTTTTCTATGTCCTAAATAAATTAGATGAGAGAGTTGGGACCACCCAACTAAATTTTTTCACCTGATCTATAAATTGAAATTGAAGAAGTATTTTGTTTATACAATATTGGAAAAAGGAAAAAAAAAAAAAAATCTCTTATAACGTCTGTTCTCAAAACAAACTTCTCATGTTTCAATAAGAAGACTCTCAACTTATTAAAAAATTCATTTTAATACTTCTTGTTTAATCAATGACAACATATTATCATGGGAAAAAAGAGAGGGAAAAAAGAAAAAAGAAAAAAAAAAAGCTTAAAAGGTGTTTGTCAATAAAGCCATAAAATTAAGTCAGAAAACCATGGCTAGCGTCATTTGATTTACAACCATTGATCTTTCGATTAATGAACATAATTACTCATGGACATTAGGGTTTTCCTTATACTCTCAACTAGCAAATAAACAGATTCAAGAAGATGATATTTTACAGTGAGGGTGTAAATTGTTTATGGGAAAGTATGTAATAATTCTCTCCAAGCTGTGATTAACTTAAAATCGACATTGCAAGATCTCAAAATCTTTATAGCCCTTAAAAAATGATCACGAATACCTATTAACAAAATCCTCCTATGTAAACATCGACAAAACTGTGCTTTAGAATTCATTGCCTTGCCTTCAATTACCCTTTCTAAATGTAGAAAATGTGATAACGCAACACCAATATAGATAACTTCCTTTTCGGTAACAATTAAAGATAAAAACTTACTTGATGAAGCGATTATAAGCAGAGGGAACTCTTTGTCTTTTCTCCGGAGCTGGATGGCGAAAAGATGAACAAGCACAGAAAAAGAAGGGAAAATAAAAGGAGACATGTTAGTATTTTATTATATGACACTTTTCCTGCATCTGTGAAATCTCTCTCTCTCTCTCTCTCTCTCTCTCTCGTCCCATCACCTGCTCATCATGAGCATCATCAGACACATCCATCCACATAAAAACAACATCTAGGCACGAAAATCTAGAAACTTGAAATCATTTTCGATTTTTCCTTTAAAAAAGTAGAGATCACTATATTACAAAAGACGGAAAGTAAACAGGAAACGGCAATGCAAACCCTAAAATTTGGTTTGTATAAGGAAGGACATAAAAAAAAAAAAAGAAAAAGAAAAAAATCCTGCAATTCAAGCCCTAAAATTTGCGAAACCGACTGGTCTCACGAACTCTTTCTCCTTACTCTATCGTTAGAAATGGGAAAGGCATTCGGTCGGTGGAAAACGACTTCCCACATGGAAAAATGCAAAAAAATGCTCTTTTTGATTCAGAGATGGATTTCATAAACTACAAAGGGCTAATGGATTCCGAAAACTACAACACAAAAGGGCTATTTGAAAAATTATTATTATTTTTTCCCCCCGATATGGCCCCAATTTTTTCTATTATCAAAAGGCTTATTTGGCGGCTGAAGAATCTGGAAGCGGAACCGAATTTAGCATCTGCTTATCAACTTATTGGGTACGGCACAGTTCCTATTCTTGTTTGATTGAAACGTTCATGTGGCAAGGATGGCTGTTTGACGTTGTTTGGGAGAAAGTACAGACGAAATATACTTTATAGAAAATTATTAAATAAGGAAAATCTCACGTCTATTGACTGCTATAGGAGGCTTAGGGATTTGTTCATTCCCTCCTCGGAGTTCACCACCAATAATGCAAGGTTGATTCATCATCACACTTGGTGGTGCATTTCTCATCTCCTCCTGCCAAAAGGACAACTTAGTGAATAAGATGTGTGAAACATTAAAAGCTCTAACTTACGGTGCGTTTGTTTAGCAGAAAATGTACTTTTTCAACAATTTTGTCATTGTATTTCAAGTGATTATTGATGACTTTTAGTGTTAGGTGATGAGAGGAGGTAAAGTTCCCCAAAAGAAAAAAAAAAAAATCTGAATGGAAAAATAAGGATAATTATTTTCTACTTTCAAAATGAGGAAATCATCTTTTTATTGTCTATTAGCATTTTTCCCGTTGCTAAACACTATTACCGCTAGCTAGCCGGCTACTAGTGTCACCTTCCATCACCTACACAACTAAAACCCAGAAGTGTCTGCAAAATTCTTGACATTGTCACATAAATATTTAATGATTGCAAAGTTTCAATCATAACAGATTCTGGAAACGACAGTTCAGAAAACGTCTCTTGTGAAACAAACACACCCTTAGCTTCTTTTTCTTTCCTTTTCACTGAAAGTCAGAGAATACCGTCATAAGATTTTGAGGGGTGAAGAAATTATGTCCAAATTGAAGCTGATTTGCTGGAGTAGGAAGAATCAGACCACGCATGTTGGCAGATAAAAGATTGCTGCAGTGACCACACCTTACGGTGACTGTCTTCAGCAAGCTGCTACTTGGAACACACACCTATTTAAGGAAAAAATAAACCCACAAAAACAAAGCTAACGTAAGATAACAAATGAAAGAAAAGGGTACTAGATAATATGTCAGCTGAAGACAACGAAGAAACATGGACAACGGAACGAAATGTATTATATGTGCATATATGAGGTAGTGTACCGCAAGGACAGTGTCACAGAAGTTGCAATGGACGTAACAGAGGTGTTCGGTTGGAGAGAGGTAGGGGTCCGGTGAAAAAACAGGTGATGATGAGGAAGAGGAAGAGGACATGTTGTTTGAGATTCTGTTGTAAAATGTAATGACACGATTTGATTGATCGATGATGGAAATATAAGATTGACTGAAAGACCAATGATATGAAAGACAGATTTTAACGACTGTTTGGATCTGGTCTCTCTTTTAGGAGAGAAGAAAGAGAGAAGTATGGATTATGGAAGCGGTGAACATCTCAGAGAGAGAGAAGAGAGAGAGAGAGAGAGAAGGGTAAGGGACTTTTCTATCTACCACCACTGTTCTAGTATAAAGACAAGAGACCCCAAAAAGAGATTTTCTCCTTACCCAATTTTAATTTTTAGCATGAAGTTACACTGAAAAAAAAAAAAAAAGAAGAAAAAGAAACAAACTTTGTTGTCTTTTCTATTTGTTATTTACTGTCTGCATGATGATTGCTTAATGATCACAGTTCAGCTAGTTGTCTTTTTTTTCATTAACGAGATAACTTTTTGGCAACAATTTGCCATGAGCATTTAATATCTTATCCACTATACATGTTTTAATGTAGTTGACCAGTCATTAGGAAAAATATGCATAGGAGTAGGAAGAAAATGAATATAGATTATAAATCCGTGATATGTGATTTATGTAATATGCTATGTATCAAAATGGACATTGGTGTTGGCATGAGTGACCTTCATAAGCTTACTTACAAATCAATCCATTCCCAAAATTATATACCCTAGCTCCCAAAATAAAAAAAAATAATTGTAACACCCTTTTCCATGCCTAAATTTATTATTCTCCTTCTATGTGATAATCCATGATTAATTCGCAAACAAAAAGAATTGAAAGCAACCTACAATCCCAAATATTGTGCAAGCACTAACCTTTTTATTAAAGTGCATCCCAAATAGATACAACTTGTCTTACTAATTTATGAAAAGATAAGGTAACACGTATAAAAATTAAAAAAAAAGAAAAAGAAAATGAAGAATTAGTAGATTTTACTAACAAGAGCTTCATGTCTCCTTCTCACATTTAAAGTATTAAGTAAAGCAATTGCATTTCATGTGTGCTTGTGTCTTAGGATGTATAGATTTAGGGTTTTAATTGTATTCAATATTTTGGATATTTTTTCAACTTACATATGGATTCTTAACTTTTTGTACCAGTTTAGGGTTTCATGATAGTTGTGTTTTTGGCTTTATTAAATCTTAAGGAAATATGTATGTACTCTTCATTTAGAGTTTAAGATATAAGGAGTTGAGTTGGATACATTTTTATTAGGTCAAGTTACATTTTTATTTTCCTATTATCATTTAACCTGATATGTTATATAAACATCTATTATGACATCTAACAAGTTACATTGAACTGTGCTATAATAATAGCATTAGGTCATCATTTATTTCCATCATGTTTAATAATATTCATCTCTCTTTTATTTTTCTTTTATGTTAAAATTTCACATCATTTGCTTATACTAACACCTAGACATGTCATCATACGTATTTTTCTCGACTAGTTATTAGCATGATGAAAATGTATTTAATTGACAAAACAGTGAAAATAAGTAAAATCATATTAAACAAATATATTCAACTTAATCAATAACTTGAAATTTAAAAAAAAAAATCAACTTGCTAGCAAAAAAGAAAGAAAAAGAAGAAGAAGAAGCAGAATTAAGCAAAACCAATATGATTTACTTAGATTTTCTTATGCACTTGTTCTATTACACTAGATTACAGTGAACACATATTTTTGCTATGTCCAATGTAATGCTTAATATAGATTTAAGAATATACTTGTTTCGACAAATTCATAGGAAGTGCATTTTAGGAAGTTCAAAATTAACCTTGAAGACAGTGTAATTTAAACATGAATCTTTATATCAATGTTTAAGATAATCCTAAACATATGTATAGATAATACTATCAAGTTCTTAAGCATTTTAAAAAAGTTAAGATTAAATTCCTCTTAATTTCATCATAACTAGAGAAAATTAACCCAACTAGATGAGTTAGTATGAACATCATGCTTTAATGTCAAGAGTACAACAATTCCACTACATACTCATACTGCCATTAAAACATACTAATATCACCATAAAAGTATACAGGGCTTAGAATCAACTAAATAACATAAATAATTAATTTGTAAAATTTTCATGATCTCTTAATAAGGTAAATGCTTCAATTAACAAATATAAAAAATCATAAAATTTAAAATTGAACCTAATGTGAGATCGTATTATTTAGCAACTTTGTCATTAGCATCTAAGTTTTGGGTGCTCATGAAAGCTCTCCAAGTAATTTTCTAAAATTTGCAAACAAGCCATAAAAATTAGTTGAAGTGATACTATCAGTTCGATGAAAAAAATAGAATAATAAAATAATAAACATAATCAAGAAGTTGACTATAGTGATATTGGTTGTTAAAATAACAAGAAACGTGATTCAAGTATCAATAATTAATAAACCCTAAGAGATAGAATTTGGGAAAAATGAATAATAAAATGGTATGAAATAATATCTATAAAGTATGTATATTCATTATAAGTATTTAAATATGTAGAAATATGCAAACTTGTAAATTAATAAAACTCTAATTATATACATTTAAATATATGTGATAGTTAGTTGCTTAGAAAGGGAGTGATTTAGGGTGTTTGGAAAATGTTCTTTGAATTAAATAATATTTAAATATAAGGATCATAAAAGTTTAAAGAAGCATCCTAATAAAGTTTATTTTGTAAAACTAAGTAGAAAAAATATTAAAATTAATAAAAGTGTAGTTTTATTGGCATTAAATATTTTTATCGTAAGCTTAAAATGTGAGATCTGAAATATAGCAAGACCCTAAAAGTAAAATTACTTGACCTATAAAAATAATAATTTGGTGCAAATTAGAAGTGGAATAATTATATAAATATTAAATGTAGATGTGTATACTCGAAATTAGGAAAATAGCAATATCTAATATGCATATATAGTTAAATTAATATATTAATTAAGTAAAAAAAAAGGCAATTGGGGAGCTGACTTTGCTAGAGTTTAGGGGTTGCATGATGTGTAAGGAACATTGCATGGACAAATGAGGGGCTTAGGAACACATATCAAACAAGAAAAGGGAGGAAAAGTCACAATTGTCACCTACAAAAGCCCCCTACCCACTAGACCTTCTTATAAATTCATGGGAGTTGCTTCATTGTCAAGTTTGGCTAGTTTACTTTCCAAGAAAAAAGGGAGAGAGCTTAGGAAGTGGGAGAGAAAATTAAAAACAAAAATTCTAGAAAAAAAAAGTGTAAATGAGGGGTTTTTTCGAGTTTAAGGGTACAAGCACAATTTGAGAACAAACTAAGACCAAAAGGCTACACTTAAGGCAACTCTAGTGAAGGCAACTCTAGTGTGGTCAACATAACTACCATGTGATAACTCTAATTTTAAACATATTTCAAATGGTAATTTTATAGTATTTTCCTTATATTTTTTGTTTTCTTTAAAGAAATTGATACTTAATTGAGTAAAATTTTAATTTCAAGATTTGAACGCATTCTTGGATTGAAAACGAAGAAAAGGAATCAAGTTTCACTCAATTCGGAGTTCAAATGAAGAAGTTATGAAGTTTTGAAGTTACACAGTCTAGGACATGACCATATCCTCAGGCTGTGTCCATGCAGGGAAATTAGCCAGGGGTAGAAAGTTACCCGACTTGGGGACATGGTCATGTCCCAGGTCGTGTCTGGTAAAGAAAACGAAAACCTTTTGATACACTATAAAAGAACAGATTAGGTTTTCACAAGACAAATGAGACATTAGAGAAGGGAAGAGACTTGAGGAGAAGGAGAAGAAAAAGGTGAAAGCAACATCGACTTCAAGATCGGAGAGATTTTTCATCAATCAAAGGGGTTTTTCATATTTTATTTTATGTTTTTGATGGAACTCGTTTTTAGTTTCATTATGATAGCTTAGAATTTGTGTATTTAGGATTATGGAACCTAGGGTTTCATGTGACTCTTAGGTTGATTTAAAATTCTAAATAAAGTTTCTATCTTTACTTGATTCAATTATGTCGTTTAATTGTTAATTGATATTTATCAATATATAATATTATGCATGTTGATTGAGAAATTACATGTATAATTAGATCTTTACATAATTGGAGAGAATTACATGTATACTTAGAGATAAGATGCATGTTTCTTCCGAAAAGTTAATTAATTGTGTGGGAATTCATTATACATTAACGGAATTCTAAGTTATATTACTAAGTGAAGAGAATCCGATAAATAATTTAGGATTATAGTTAATATGCTTGAGAAAGGTATTAACTGTAATTGTGAATTCCTCCGGTCAAGAATAATAGAAACTGAATTGAATATATTTTAAGCGATCACACGTTAAACACTAGGGAAATAATTCCTAAATACGTTATTGCATACTTAAAGTCGTTCTTAGTTTTATTGCTTTCTAAATTGCTTAATCAAGTCCCATAATTAGTTTAGTTTGTTAATTTCAGTATTTTCAATTCATTCAACTCATCATAATTTTCCGGTTAGATAGTAAAGCTAAGATTAATATTAGTACTCAAAGTCTCTGAAGGATCAACTCGGACTCACATTCGCTATATTAAAACTGATTGATGGTGGCTAAAAAAGCTTACGTTAGTGAGTGCTTGATTTTCCTTAATTTTTTAGTAAAAGTTTAAATTAGTAAATGATCTTTAAAAATTATTATTTTTGGTTTCTCTAGGTAATTTTTTATGTAGAATCTAAATAGGAAATTGGATTTTTCAAATTTAACGTAGAAATATGTGTTTCTTAAGAAATTGTGCCTAAAAACGAATTTTTAATCACTTTTTCGTAAGTCTAAATGATGTTGTTTTGATATCAAAATTTTTTACAACTTTTACAGAGGGTTTATTTTGATTCTATGTAGAAAGTTTTTCCAAAATTAAGAAGTCAAACTTTTTGTATCTTAGACTTAACTAGAATAGCATGTTGGAAGTATTTGAGAAAAGTGTGTCATTAAGTAAATTGATTTGTAAATGCTATATCATAACTATAGTTAAGTATTGGAATATCGAACTAGTTTGGTAGAGGGTGGAAAATAGGGAGTTGATGCCAAAATCAAGGGTTTTGATAATTTACAATGTATTTTGCATAGATTAGAAGTTGGGACACAATCTCAGATGGATGGAAATGTACAATAACTTGATATTCAAAAACTAGGTTAGAAGTTAACTTGGAAGGTTGGCTGATTTTGTATACATATATGTATTTTTGAAACAATTCCTTATAACTTATATGTGTGTTTAGCCACAAGGATAATTTAGGTTATGTACGAACAATGACATGACAATTGTACATTCAATAAGTGTTTTATAAAATCCCTTACTTTGAAATCAAAGCGAGGCAATAAAGATATGGACTACTATAATACTTATGTAGTAGTTAAGCTTATTTGAAATTGTGAGAGAAGGTACATTGGAAGAACCTCATATAGAGAAGGTAAGTCAGAAACTGGGTTATAAAGTATTTTGGACAAAAATTGTGTTAAAAAGAATAATTCTAAGACTTAGACCTCAAGAGTATGTAAGTTAGTAATCTTTCTTATACTCAATATATAGCCAACTTAGGTGTTGTACTCGTTTTGTTTAGGTGACATGAGGGAGAGCTTCGAGAACAAGTGTAAGAGTTTGAGAAATTCACTTAGTAGCCTTAATAATTAGATATTTGAGCGCATCAAGTAGATTTATATTTGTCGAGCCTGAATTTTTTCGGTTTTTAATTTATTTTCCTTAATTTGATCAATATTAAATTCTACCTGTCTAATATTAACCCTTAAATAGAGATTAAGAAAAACTTGGTTTAATTTTTAAAAAGATTTTGAAATCATTACTCGATCAAAGTCGAGGAAGGTTAAGTTATAATTAATTATATGGATTAGTTATAATTTAGCTACGAATCCATAAAGAAACCAATTTTGAAAATGGTATTTTGAAAATAAGAGTTTTTGGATGTAAAAGTTAACCTATTAAATCTTAATGGGTACTATTATAACCTTCCAAATTTAGTCTTATTCTTTTCAAAATACCCTTTTTACATGAGAAGAAAATTAATTTACAAGAAAGAAAGGAAATTAATTTAATTTACAAAAAAGAAGAAATTAAGAAGTTAAATCTACTTGTTTACAAAAGGGAAATTTTTTTTTCTTATTTTAAGTTGCCCTATAGTTGCTTATGAGTATCTATGTATCAACTATTTGAGATCAAACATTACATAATTCACTCATGAAACTTTAGATGTGTTGGTTTATTTTATTTTATTTTATTTTTTTAAAAAATCATGCTTACATTCTTAATCATTTGACTTTCATTTAAGAAAAATTCAAAAGGGTCTTAATTTGGTGTGTTTATTTTTTGAAAATCCTAAATGAGCCTTAATAATGAAAAGGATTAATTATTATTGCCTTTTTGAAAAATACATTTTTTCTAAGTGTTAAGAATCCTTTATTTATTTATTTATTTTCAAAAGGGAAGTAAAAAAGAAAGAAAGAAAAAAAAAAGTTAAGAAATTGAAATTTTTGCAAACAAGAAAAGAGAAAAGAGAAACAAAAAAAGGAAAGAAAGAAAGAAAGAGAACTATATATATATAGGGAAAAGATCCCCTTTTAGGTCTCTTACTTCTTTTTCTTTTTTATTTCCTTTTCTTCACTTTTATTGAATAAAAAAAAGAATAAACCAAAAAGAAAGAGAAAGATGCTCTTTAAGAAAACTTATAGGTTAAACAATAGATGCAATTTGGTTTGGATCTGGATTTAAGTAAGATTATAGGATAGATCCAAATTCTAATTGGGTTATTAAGAAGAAGTACTAGACAAGGGTAAAACCAACGACCTGAAACAAGTTGTGATGTGAATTTTGAAGGGGTGATTTGACTTTCAAGTGAAAGTCATTAGTGAAAATTAGTTTCGTAGTGTTGCGATGGTTTAAGGTAGCTATTTAGTGGGTGTTTCAAAGTTAGTTGCTAGAGTAGAGGGAGAGAGCCTTTGTAAGGCTTCAATGGCTACGGTTAAAATTAAAATAAGGGTGCTTTTAGGTGTTTTTGATAGTGAAGAAGTTATAACTAAAACTAGTTTTCTTCAAAAACTAACAAAAGTGGGACTTTTCTAGAGAGAGAGAAGCAAAGCTGCAAATTTCTATATTAGAGAGACAGAGAGTAGGAATTGAAGCTCAAATGGTAGGTTTTGAGTTGAGTTTGATGCTGTAACACATTCTTCCTGCTTCAATTTACAGTAGTTGATAACTCTGATTTTAAACATATTTTATATGGTGATTTTATAGTATTTTCCTCACATTTTTTGGTTTTATTTAATGAAATTGATACTTAATTAAGTAAAATTTTGATTTCTAGGTTTGAACGTGTTCTAGGATCGAAATGAAGAAAAGGAATCACATTTCACTCAAATCGGAGTTCAAATGAAGAAGTTATGAAATTTTAAAGTTGTGCAGAAAGTTACACGACCTGGGGATACGGCCATGTCCCAGGGCGTATCTGGTGACGAAAACAGAATCTTTGTAATACACATATAAAAGGATATCTTAGGGTTTCAAAAGACATGAGAGACATTACAGAAACGGAGAGACACAAGAGAAGAGAAAGAGACTTAAGGAGAACATCAAGAAAGAGGCAGAACAACATCAAGGAAGAGGGAAACAACATCAACTTCAAGATTAGAGAGATTGTTCATCAATCAAAAGGGGTTTCCATGTTTTATTTTATATTATTGATGAAACTCGTTTTTAGATTCATTATGATAGCTTAGAATTCGAGTATTTAGGATTATGGAACCTAGGGTTTCATGTGATTCTTGGATTGATTTAGAAATTTCAATAAAGTTTCTATTTTTACTTGATTCAATTATGTCGTTTAATTATTGATTGATATTTCTAGAATATCAATATATGATATTATGCATGTTAATTGAGAAATTGCATGTATAATTAGATCTTTACATAATTGAAGAGGATTACTTAGAGATAAGATACATGTTTCTTCCGGAAAGTTAATTAATTGTATGGGAATTCATTATACATTAATGCAATTCTAAATTATATTACTAAGTGAAGAGATTCCGGTAAATAATTTAGGATTAGGGTTAATATGCTTGAGAAAGGTATTAACTTTAGTTGTGAATCCCTCCGATCAAGAAATATAGAAACCGAATTGAATATATTTTAAGTGATGATATGATTAACTCTAGGGGAAATAATTCCTAAATACGTTATTACTTTCTTGAAGTCGTTCTTGATTTTATCGTTTTTTCAATTGCTTAATTAAGTCTTTTAATTAAAGTAGTTTGTTAATTTTAGTATTTTTTAATTAATTCAAACTTTCATAATTTCCGGTTAAATAATAAAGCTAAGGTTAATATTAGTACTCGAAGTCTCTGAGGGATCGACTTGGACTCACATCCGCTATATTAAAACTGATAGGTGCACTTGCCTCATATCAGTAGTCGACCCCTGTTTCAACTTGGAAGGCCCAAAAATGCATTAAATTTGAGGATTTAAAATTAATACGCTTTAACGTGTTTTTTTTTTTTTCCAAATCATTTTAGGCATGATTTGTTTCCAAAAACTTATGTTTCTAGACAAAATTTGAGTCTAGATTCAAAGTAGGCCATGCCTCTGATTAATTTTTGCATTCAATTTGATTAAATTTGACCAAAAAGAGTTTAATTAGGTAAAAATAGATAGGGTTGCTCAACTATTTTCATTTCAGCTTTTTCCATTTTGAAGCTGCAATTAGGGAAGAAGCCTATGCTGGTCAACGGTCAAACGTAGTGTTTGAAAAGAAAAAAGTAACACTTGAGGTGCTTCATAAGTTTTGAACTCAAGAACTTCTACAGTTCCATATGCTTATTTACCAACTAAGCTAAGCTATGTTTCCCATTATGTAATACACTAAAATTTTATATATGATTATCTTAAGCCATTTTTTTATTAACAATCCTAATATGTTATCCTTTTTAGGTCCAAAATAATTTATTCCCACATGAAATTATTAAGTCTAGTGAGCATATGTGAGAAATTAATTTAAAAAATTAACTAATTTGATAGAATTACATACTCGATTATACTTAATGCTAAAATTTCAATTGCTCATAAAATAATCAATTTAAGTCCAATTAAGACGCTGTTTGATGAAATAATCAACTTAAATTGTTTATTTTCACAATAATTTAAAATAAGTAAGCAAACCTTATGTAATAATTGTATTTAAAAAAAATGACCATTTTTTTGAGAAATAGTAATTCAATTAAATTGTATATACCTATCTAACTTGCAAATAAGCCCTTTGATCTTGAAAAATCAAAAGACTTTCTTCATGTGATCCTAAAAATGACTTAAGACCTAAAAATCCCCTTTTTTTTTCAAATTTTCAATTTTTTTTTAATATTTTGTTTTTTATATTTTTTCTAAATTAAGACTTTCTTATTTTATTTCAAAAGAAATTCTAAGATTATAAGGGAGCAAAAATGGGGTATCTACAATATCTACTCATTGTAATTTGTGTTCACCAACTTATTTTTCTATGACTAATTAGGCTAAATGTTGTTGCAAGCTTTGGATATACGTATTGCTTGGCAATCTATGTATTGCTCATAAAACATGTTAGGCTATTGATTTTGATGATTATGGTTGTACTGTTAATTGATTATGTTTTGCTAACTAAGATTATACTAACCCAGTAATGAAGCTAGGTGCTAACCTTACTTCTTAAGGTATCACTTAAGTGAACTCAATAATGAGGTCCTAAAGACAAAGGTACCAATGAAACAGAATAAAAGTTGAGCTAATAATTAAAAAGTAAGCTTACTTAGTAATTTGCTAGGTATTGCTTAATATGTGATTTGATGTATTTATGGCATAACATGAAAATAACCTATAAGTTAAGTTTTCTAAAACTGAGATTTTGCTAAGGTTGGGCTTTATGAATGAGAAGATAGGTTTTAAGAAGTAAACAATTTGACTTTTGAAAGTTGGATTTATCAATTAAACAACTTGATTTATAAAAGTTAGGTTTTTGGGTATATAAAACTATATTTCTAACTACAACATTTGGTTACTGCTAAGCTGAGTTTTAGCAACTCTTTGTTGCACTGCTAGGGTTTTTAGACTTTGTGTCCAGATGCTTAGATTGATGTTGACCAAATGGATTTTTAGGTTGGGTGAAGATATTAATACTGATACAAGTTACGTGCTTGAGCATGTCATCATTATTTGCATTGATTTCTTGACTGGGATATGATATGATCTAATTACCAATTGGTTGGTGTGTTTGTGGTATTGGTTCTACTTGTAGTTATTATTTGTTTATCTAGTCTCACTTAATTTACACTAAGTTGAGAGGATAAGTTGTCTTATTCATAGATTAAGAATGTATTAAATATGGCATCATATCACAAGGTAGAGAGACTTTAAGATGCTAGCTGGAGACAAGCTCCTTTGGAAGCAATGATTAACTATAAGATATGATTCAAGTTCTAAAGATAGCTCTTTAGTAAGATTGATATTGTAAAGAATCTAATACAGTAATTATAGTTGCAATGTGTTTGGCTTATAATTGATTTATACATTGTATTAGAATGAATAGTTGAGAAACTTTGAGTATAGCTCACTATAGTAAAAATTTCCATTATGATTTGTTTTGTTGAATAAAAGAGATTCGAAACAAGTGTTTCATAAAGTTGATTGATAGGATCCAATACAAGTTTCGCATTATCCCTAATTTAAGGATGGCGCAACGAACATTTTTTAGGTACCAAAAGTGAAGGAAAAAGTTTTAAGTAAATGAATATATATATATATCTATGTATGCAGTATAAATACATCAGTATAATGCAACATAAAACATTGGAAGGTATCTAATACTATTTAATTAGCAAGTTGGTGGAAATTCGTAGATTAGGAGGCAGAAAATATAAGATTGTGCCAATGACATTTATTATTATCTAGAAACTAAGGAAATATGAAGAAGTTACACATGTAGATTACATGCATCACTTTTTAACAGTTAATAATGCTTACAAAAAGCCTTAGCTCTCACATAAGCAAACACTTTAAAGAGTATGAGACTCTAGGAGAATAAGAAGAGCTTTAGGAAAGTGAGGGAAAACTTAAGGAAAATAAAAGAAAATTATGTTACACATTTGCTTTAGCATAGAATGAAAGGTAGCTACTAACTTGAAAATAAGCAACCACTACACCCCATCAGAGCAAGTGGCTTTTGGTGCTGCTGACATAGAGAGGTTGTTGGAAGGTGGTTAGAGCTAACTACTGTAGTAAGTTTGATTTTCAAGTTAATTTAAAAAAAAAATAAATTTCATTGGAAAATTCAAGAAAATTGTATTCTTAAGTTATTTAGTACATAGTTTCATAAAAAATGTTATTTTGATCAAATTAAATCGATAAATATAACACTTATATGAAATGGGTAGAAATCGAACAAATTTTAATTCTATTTTCAAACACTTAAAAGATGTAGTTTTAACTTCAAATTTTTTCTATAATCTATTTATGATATCTAGATTGATGCTTTATGAAAAGTTTTGTCAAAACTATTTGCTTTGTTTTATTTTTTTTTTTAATTTTTGAGCTTATACATGGTTAAATTAGAAATTTATATAAATTTATTGATTTTCTTCAAGAATTCACTCAAATTCTGACTTTATTGACTTAAGATGTAATTTAATGAGGAATAGTGATGTCAAATTGAATTTTACAATGGGAATCAATTGATTTAAAAAATATGTAAGTTTTGTAGCCAAAATTGTAAGATCTTCTAATATGTGACTTAATTAATTTATCTAAATAGAGAGATAAATGTAGATCTCCATGGAGTACAGGATGGGCAAAGGTTGGAGTGAAAGTTTAGTTGTTGATTTCTAATTGAATGTAGGCAAAAAATGTTGGAATTTAGTTGAATATGAAGGATTTGAGTAGGATTAGAGGATATTTTAAAGGAATCAATAAGTAAATATCTTACTAAAAACTCAATCATAAGCTAAATTAGAGACAATTTATATGTGATTTATAGTTAGAGTAAACTCAAAGGATTGGTAAGAGGATATTTTTAAGAACATTAAGTTAACCAAACAAACAATAAAGCAAAATATGTGATGTATTTACTAGATCCAACATCATTCCATACTGTGAAGCATATGGAAAGCACGCCATTTTCCTTAAGTAGACATTAGCATTGGGTGGACATGATGTGTTGGAGGCTATATTGGAGAGCATGTAATGGAACACGATGTGTTAGGGCCAATTTTGGCAACATGCAACATATTTATTTCTTTTATCCTTAGGGTTTGGACTTATTGATGTTATTTACCATTAAATTTAGTATTTAAGAGATGCTTTACCATTATAACAAGACGACCTTCACTTTGAATATTGATAAGTTTTATTATCCTTCCTTTATGGTAGGATTTTAAGACTCTCCATATTATGATGAGTTCTTTGATTTAGATATTATTAATTAAATGATTCACATCTAATTGTGGCAGTCTCATTAATAGGATCTTTCGTGCATCAAATGGAGATTTTCTTCTCAACATGTTGATTTCCAAAGATCATAGGTCATATTGATCATAGAATTTCAATATCAAGTATTGGATTAATTCAATAATCATTCATGTCTCATCATTTGTTTTAATTTTCATTATTGCCAAACCTAAAAGATACCTAAAATACTCTTTTTCCATATTAGTAGATGTTGCACTTACTCTATAGATCGTTCTCAAATCATCCTTAAATCCAAGCACATCAGGCTGAATTAGAGGATAACCATTTGAGAATCAACTTGAGATGATCCTAAAAACCTAAATACTCAAGTACAAATAACTTCTTAAGGTTAACAAATGCAATTATAATAATAGCAAGTAAATTACTAATAAAAGCTCTAATATAAATTCGCTCAAAAGATAAACCAAAGGATTCACTAAATAAGAAATTTAGACTAGGAGCATAAATCAAAGGACATTAAAAATAAGAACATCCTAAAGAATGAATTAACTCTTAGGTCCCTATATACAAATAACCCATCAAATTAGGATCCATAAACTTAACCTTAGAAATAGTAATTAATTAGTGTTATCTTTATAACTCGATTAAGAAATAAAGATAACAATCATAATATAAGGACTGTTGATGAAGTTAAGCCTGATAACTACAATTAGTCAAGAAACAAAATTCTAAGATGGGATCAATGCCTTATAACAATTTAGAGTACTACAACACAGTGTATAGAGACCTAAGTATGTATTCTTTTTATGATAGTAAGTATTTGATTATGCGTATACAAGATATGTGATTGAATATTGATATGTTGTTGTGAGAGCTAAGCTCCATGTTGTTGTTTTTTTTTTTCGTGTATATTGCTTTATTTGGATTGTTTGAAGTTAGTTGATTACCCTAAAAATAGACTAACCTAAAAACTAGTAAAAACATAACCTGACATACATTGTAACCTACTAAGGGACATTTAAGATTATAGGGCAAAATATTGACATGTTTACGAGATAGTCTCTTGTTGATATAGATAGTTGAAATGGTATCTTCCTTACCTTTTATTAAACTAAGCAACAAGAGAGAAGGTTGCAATAAGGTTAAGGTCAGTAGTTCATATTAACAATTGATTTTGAGAATTAACGATTCACTTGATTAGTGGTATTTAAGCCTACACAAAGGAAAGCAAGGTTAGGCTATGGGGGTACTATGATGACTTTGGTGTTGCCACTCTAATGCTTAAGTATTTGTGTAAGAAGAGGTATAGGCAAAGAGGAGGTACGGAGTATTCAAAAGAGCTTAGAAGAAGCTTACTATTGGTTTCTAAGCTTTGTTTATAAGTAATAGCTTGTAAGCATTCTGATAATTTTAGTTGACACATTTGTGACATGGAAAAATTATGCTCCAAACTACTTCCTTATTCTTAGGAATGTGGAAGGAAAAGGAGGGTAGGGGAAGGGGAAGTAATGGGTAGTCATTTGTAGAGTAGCTTCCTAACTACTCATACCTATGTTAGAATTTGAACACCGGGTGTTTAAGTTACCTCAGGTCGGACTAATGGAGCAAAGCTATCCTTAACTACCTTACTACTTTCCTAACTTGCTTAAAACTCTCCCGACCTATCTTAACATGACTTGTGTTGATCCATGCTATCTTTTTCCAAGTCAGGGGGACTCTTTGCTTGCATAAGGATGGACAGGTAAACCAAATTAGGGCTTAGGTTAGCAAGGTCATAATGTAAATACTTTAAGTTACCTATGGGCCCAATAGGCTTAGGATTAAAACTTATATAAAATTTAATTTCAATAAAACGCATTTTCATCGGGTACGCTCAATAATTATAAAAAATTTGAAGTTTGTGTTCTAAATTATTATGACTTTAGAAATAAATTATTTAACTTATGAAAAAATAATTTTAAGAGTCAAATAACATGTAGTGTAATTATATAATAGTACATACATGTTATATGTACCTAATATGTAAATATATTAATATAATATACTAAAATAATGCCTAAAATTATAATAGATTAAATGAAAATTATAAAAAATTAATAAAACCACCTGGACTAAGTTGAAATTAGTGTGGCATGCTCTAGGATATGTGAGAAAAACAAGGGATGAAGTGTCATTATTTTATATTATTTAATTTATACATAATACACCTAATAATCAAGCAAAGTGACATTTGTAAAATTTCATTTGCTTTTCCACTGCCTAGATCACAATCAAGGGAGGTGAGGGGTTAATGTATATTCATTTGGAAGATCAGAAAATAGAAAATCCTCTCAAACACCTTAGTTTAGTATATTTACAAAAATTTACAAGATAATAGGAAATTATAGGTAAATTGGAGTCCCTACACAAAAAAAAAAACAACCTAAGAAGGAGCCATTTAAGATGTAGGACTTTGAGGAAGAAACCAACTTAGTTAACATAAGGTGGTGGTTGGAGTGTGGCTACAACACTGTGCGCCGATGAGTACCATTTTAGCCTTCAATTTTCAATAATTTCCTAAAAATGGTAAAACAAATTAGAAAATTTTGAAAATTTTTTTTTCTAAGTTATTTTACACGCATTGTCATAGAGTAATTTTATTTTGTTAAAATATTAATGATTTTTGATACTTGCTTAAGAAATTGCCCTTTTATTACAAATATTCAACTAATTTTTCAAAATACCAAATAATGTTGTTTTAGGCTAAAAGTTTTTCTACAACACACTTATATTAATTATTAAATTGGAGTAATAAGAAATTTAAAAAATTTATATGTTTACTATTTATTATAATTTAATTGGATTAATTTGACAATTTTTCTAATTAAATGAAATAAGGGGTTTTTAAGTAAATTTCTAAATAAAACTCATATGATGTGATTTCTAGTCAATCATGATGATAATATAAGTATTATATTTTGTTCCTAAGTTTAAATATGGATGTCTACATATTTTATGATAATTTTTTATAAAATTAGACCAAAAGTGGTATTTTTGGGAAAATTATTTAATATGGCAATTTGGCACTTTCTTTGTTAGAAATTAGAGTATAAATAATTTTGTGAGCCTAAGGTATTTTTCATGAGATTAATTGGCTATGTATACAAATTATTACCTAATTTCCTCATATTTACCTATATTTTAGAAAATATAGTAAATTTGGTAAGTTGTTATAAACATACTATAATGAGGTAATATTGGATAGCCTTGTTTTGATATGAAGACACTTACTAATCTTAATTTAGTATGTGTACTAGAAAGAGATAGTTCTTAAAGTAATATAATCGGTTGATGCAATTAGAGATTAAATCAAAGGCAATATAAAAACTGCAGTTAGTAATACTTGTATAATTGGGATGAACACTTATTTAAAAGGTGTAGATAAGTTCCTAGACAAATCAGGATCGATGATATATGTGAATAGCATTTGTATAAAAGTTTTAGAATTAGCATGATTCAAAAGCTGAATCATAAGGTAATTTAGAGACTAGATTAGAAGCTAGCTAAGACAAAAACTATCTTAAACATATACTCTAAACTCTAAACCGTAGTTGTAAATAAGCTCCTATATGGACTGTAGTTGATCATAATACTCTGTGTATATCTTTTAGGTAATATGGCTAAGGAGGAATGCAGTCTGGATGCATAGATTTAAGATCACTACTGATACCAAGTAAGTAGATCTAACCCATTCTTGGAGCAGACTTTGTTTCTACTCATAATCTTGCATGCTATTTGAACTTATGTTGGCTGAATGTGACTTAACCTTGGTTGATTTGTTGTGATACAATATTTGCTGTTAATGTGATGTTTTTTCAGTGTTGTACTAACTTAGAGAGGAAAGTGGGAACTAATGCTATCTTTTAGGTGTTATAAGGCTGTGTAAGTAGGTTAAGCGGGTCATCCTACCTTGCCTCACATCAACCCCAGGGTTAAGTGGGTTAGCTTGCTTATACATGTGGGTTGAATTTTCAAGTCCAACCTACCTTATCAAGGGTTGTGAGTTAAGCGGGCCAACTTGCCAATATGCAATATTTTGTACCCTATTTAATAAACCATGAATTATAGTTTATCATAATTTCCTAGCATGTATGACATTACCATTAGCCCTTGGAAGCAAAAGCAGTTTAATGATATCAATAGTAGTAGCAAATCTACCAGAAGTAGTGCAATGGAGGGCAGTAATCTTTTCAGGTTCACAAACTTGATTGACATCAACATCGGGTTGAGAAATAATGATTCTCACAATATCAACACTATCGTACATTGCAGTAATCAATAACGGAGTCATATGCTCGAAAGCCATATGCCTCAAAACTTTTTGATAATTGTAACAATGTCCAATATCACCACCAACAACATTAAAATGACTAGTTGATTTTGTAAAACCGTCAACATCATTATTAGCCACAAACTTGAGAAGAGAAGAAAATGTATAATTACTTCTTTGATTACCAATGTTTTCCTTCAAGGTTTTGTTTGTTTCGTAAGGCAACATGGACAACACTTGACTGTTTCCCACTCTAAGCCACTATGTGTCCTTTAGTAAATAAAAACCGATAACAATTTGAAAGGAGGATAAGAGCATTGTGATGAATCGTTATTGCTTGTCCATTTTCAATGTAATTGAAGACTAAGCAAAACCAGCACCATATAATGCTAAAGATCCATGTCTAAATGAAATAATGTTTCTTTTTATTTTAATTTTGTCAAATTATTGTGGGTTTCTAGATCAACTCGCCCCATAACGGGTTAACCAGCCCTAATTCGTAAGTTAAGTGGGGTAGGTTAAAAATATCCGCATTTAAGTAAGTCAAAATTTTTTGGCCTAACTTACTTTTTTTTTTTTTTCTTGTGGGTTAAATGTGTTAACTTGCATGACCTACCTTAGTTACATAGCTTTAGGGTGTTCACTAAGTGAATCCAAAGCAAGAGATTAGATTTCACTAAGGAGAGTCCGAAAACTAGACTTGGATATCTAGGAAAAATAATACTTAAAAACCAATTGTATTGAAGATATACTAAGTTGTTGATGCATAGAATGGTAGGGCACGACATGGTAGGGTACGGCATGGTACGACACAATACGACATAAAAAGAGACTTACGAGTCGAGATTCTTAAAGTATGAAGTTTTCAATAATTCAGAAAATAATGGTTTTAAGAGCTTGGTCTTAAAGCATATAGATACGCATTGTTCAAAAAACCAACTACTCTTTTGTAGTTTGTTTTTGTGGAACCGGGGTTGGGGGTATTACTGCTATGCTGCTCCTTGTAGTTTTTAGGTTCCTAAACATTATACTTAAATGCTTTGGTATATTAACTAATTGGATGTAAGAGCTAGGTAAGCTTAGGATATCAATACCGATGCATGCCACTTGTATGAACATAGCATAGCATATTGCATTATTAACAACAAATACTTGACTTAGTTATTTTATAGATAAAGATTGTTTTTGCTACTTCTATGTGAATTGAAAGAATTATAATATTGGTTGGATTGTATTGTTTGGTATCTACTCTCACTCAACTTTAGTAGTTAAGGGGACAAAATGTTTTATCCTCAAGTTAGTAAGAACAAAATGGGCCAAACACTAGGGGGATGCATTTTGAGAGCATTAGACTAAGTTAACCTCTTTTGGATAGAACTTACACTAAGTTAGAAGTGTTACTATATTGAAGATGAATAGAAAAAAAAACAAATAAAAAAGCTCATTTTTTTGTTGTAAATAATAGGATGTACATATAAGTTGTAAACTAAAGTGGAGTTGAACTTTGTTTTAGCATCCTTTTGTCATATAAATAAAGTTATCTTTTGTTGAATGAGAATGTTGAAATTAGTTTCTAACAGGTATTCTTGTGTGATGGTACATCCTATCTTAAGCTGGGATGTGACATTCTTTAGGTGGTATCAGAGCATTAGTTAGGGACTATATCCTTTAGGCATGTATGAGATGTGTAGGGAGTTAGGTAATAAAGTGTTTTAGCTTAGTGAAAACAACTATGGAACTTACTAGTAGAACCTTATGTGGTATTGTTCAGAAAAAAGTGATTCGAAGGGGACATGGAAGACTACTAATGAACCGAGTTCTACAAGAGCAAAGAGAATTGCCACCATAATCGCTTCAATTGAATCCTATCTAACTATAACATATGGTAGAAATGGTACAATAGTTTGTGGCTACACTAGAAAAAGTTAGTGGATATGGAGATAAGTTAACTAGGGTACAGTGAATAATGAAACCATTTAATGGGAAGAACACTAATCCTTTAGTGGTAGAAGAATGGATTAACTCATTGGAAAAATCATTCGAAGTTTATGAGGAGGAGGAAAATGAGAAAGTTAAGATAGTTGCTATTCTGTTAGAACGGGGTACAAAAAATTGGTAAGAGGGAAAGAGGTGGAATTTGCTAGAGCCTGTTAACTAGGTTGCATTTAGAGATGCCTTCCTAGAACACTATTTTCCTGAGTGTGTAAGGGAGTAAATGTGTGAAGATTACTACAAGCTAAGGCAGTAGGGCAAGATAATTGAAGAATATGATAGGAATTCAATAGGATACTAAAATTTGCTCCTAAAGCTGTGTAAAATAATGAGGTTGCTAAAGCTAAGCAATTGAAGGCTAGACTTGGTCTTTACTACCAAGAAGAGTTAAAGAGGATTAGGTTGGTGAGATATGTTGATATTGTAAATGAAACTTGTTTGATTGAGCAAGCATGTGATCTTCAACAAGCTGCAAATGAGATCAAGAATAAGAAGAGGAAGTTAGATGTTGTTTCTAGTAGCAAAAGTAATTTAGTTAAAGGAAAGAAACTTGTTTGATCAATAGGGAAGAATAAAATGCCTCCTTTAGAGATAAAGCCTTACTGGAAGTGTAACAATAAGATTCGATTCTGAGAATGCCCAGAAATGAAAGGGAAGTATTATAGGTATGGGGAGGTTAATGATATGCTTAGGAGCTTAGTAATCAATAGGACTTACTGTAGAGAATAGTAACCAAGTGGGTCTTTCAAGATATTGAAGAAAAAGGAATGGACGAATGGTTAAACACAATAGCTTTTGTAAGCTACTTAGAGGCTATGTTGTAATAGAGAATATGATATGATGTATTAGAGAATACGACTTAATATTTTACTTGATATGATGTACAAGCTATTACTAAGGTCCATTTGTCACTAATCTCAAGCTATTCCACTAGATTAGATAAGAGTATACGGAAATTGTATTCAGAGAGGGATATCTCACAAGAATAAGTATAATCAATATCTAAAAAGATGTAAGATGCCTTATAGCCATAGTAAAGAGACTATTTATAGTAAGTCATTTAGGGCAACAATACAAATAAAGAAAATTGCATAAAAGACAATAAAGAAGGAGATTCTTAGAATGTACGAAAAGGGTAAATAAGACAAATGATGAAAAGAGAATAAAGTATAAATATTAGAAAAGTAAGGAGAAGTGGTGGCCCATCAATGGGTTCATATTGGTGATTCTTAGGATGTAGTAGTTAAGCTACGATGAAGTAATGGTTGCTGTAGGTATATAGTATTTGGAACTGTTGAGACGAAAGAGGGATGTTGTTGTTTTATAGGCTAAATAAGTAAAGCTTAGGATGTTGAGACTTCGGCCTTGACACTTGGTAACTTCGCCTCAATGCTTGTGACGTCTGTTGATTAGAGTTAGGCTCGATGGGCAATCACCTTGCCCTCAGCATTCAGTAGGTCGACCTTAATACTAGGCAAGTTGGTGACTAGGTAAGGGTCTATATAGGGAAGAATGTGTTCAAGTTAAGATCTCAAGGAATTTACCCATTGTCCTTTTGTGTACCAGTGTTCTTCTTCGACAGGTTGACATGAGAATATCATCCTTATAAGAGATTGTAGGCTTTAGAGGCATGCGCAAGTGAACGGGCCAGAGGTCGGCAATCTATTAGTTCCTTAAAGATGTTGAAGATTTGCACTCAAATCTTGGTCTTCTTCTTCTTTAGGCACATGGGGCATCAAGTTGGTGATGTTGAAAGTAGAAGATACTCCATATCCTTCTAGTAGCTCAATCTCATAGGCGTTGTCATTAACACTCTGAAGGATCTTAAAAGGTCCATCCAACTTGGGCGATAACTTGTTTATCCTCTTCCTTAGGAAATGATCCTTACTGAGGTAGATCTAGATAAGGTCTCCTAGGTTGTAAATGACTCACCTCCTTCCTCATCTTCCCCATCCTTCTATTAAGCCAAAGTCTTAGCTAGTTACTCAGTAACCTTTTGATGTAATTTCTAGAACTCCTTAGTGTATTGTAGGTCCAATTGACTTTCTCCTTAAGAAGTTGGGTTGATAACCATGTCCAAAGGTAAGTTCGAGTTAAGTTCATAAATGATCTCAAAAGGTGGCCTTCCTATTGAGTTATGAGTAGTGTGGTTGTAAGTGAACTCAATGATGGGTAGGCATAGATCTCAATCATGTAGATTCTTCCCAATAGTAGCTTGAAGGAGGTTGCTGACTGTTTTGTTCACAACTTCTATCTAGTCACCTATCTATGGGTAGTAAGAAGTATTGAACATGAGGCTATTGCTAGAAGAAGCTTATGAACTTTGAATCATGATAGGACATAATAATCTTTGGTACTACATGTAGTCGTATGATCTCCTGCAAAAAAAGGTTAACAATAACTAAAGTGTCATTGGTTTTGTGGTAGGGAATGAAGTAGCTCATCTTGCTAAACCGATCAACCACAACCATAATAAAATAATGTCTTCTCAATTTTCTAGGTAGGTTGAGCATGAAATCTATGCTCAGATTAGTCCATGTTTGTTCTAGTATAGGTAGAGGTCTATACTCTTCATACGGCTCATTTCTTCCCTTGGCATGTTTGCATACGTTGCATCATTTAAGAACTCAACACACGTCTTTCATCATCCTTAGCTAATAGAAATGCTCTTTTAGTAACTTGGTCATTCTCTTCCTACTAAAGTAGTTAACTAAGCCCCCAGCATAGGCTTCTCGGATAAGTAATTCCCTCGCAGATTTACTTGGCACACAAACTTGCTTCTTGTTCATTAGAAACCCTTAGCTCAAATAGAATCCATCTACTACTCCTTCTACATGGCATTTGACTATTAATTGTCTAAAATACAGATTATGCTCATATTGATCAGGTAAGGTACCAAATCTAAGTATCTTAGCTTGCATCATCTTAATAAAAACATGCCAATGAGAGAGTGCATTAGCTATAATGTTAATACTCCCTTTCTTATACCTAATGACATAGCAAAAAGTTTCCAGGAACTTAACCCATTTAGCTTAACATCAAGAAAGTTTTTGCTACCTTCCAAGATGCTTGAGAGATTCATGGTCTGTATAGATGTTGAACTCTCTCGGCAATAAATAGTGTTGCTAGTTCTGAAGTACTTGAACAAGGGCGTAAAACTATTTGTCATATGCTTACCAATTTAGTGTAGCTCCTCCAAACTTCTTGTTGAAATAGGTAACTAATTGGCATTCTTACATAAGAATAGCTCCAATACAGTTCTAGATGCATCGCATTTTAGTTCAAAAACTTTCTTAAAGTTAGGCAGGATAAGTACCGAGGTAGAAATCAACTTGGACTTAATCTCATTGAAGCTTCTCTAAGCTTTCTCAAACCATTTGAATTTAGAGCTTTTCCTGGTCAACTTTGTTAATGGGGCAACTATGGAACTAAAGCTCTAAATGAATCTTCAATAAAATGAAGCTAAACCATGAAAATTCCTTACTTTGGTAGCACCAGTCTTTGTTGGCCATTGGAGAATCACTCGAACTTTTTTGTCATCAACTCTGACAACTCCTTCAGAAACAACATATTCAAGGAATATTACCTCACTCTGATAGAGCACACATTTCTTCAAATTTCTAAATAAGTACTTAGTACGAAGGATATTAAACGCAAATTCAAATTACATGACATAGGACATGAGGTTAGTACTATATGCCAAAATATCATTGAAGTGTACAACAACGCATTTGCCAATGGTCTTAGGATATTATTCATGAGTCACATAAAAGTGCTCAATGCGTTTGCTAGACCAAACGACATCGCCATCCATTCAATTAGACTATCCTTTATTTTGAAAGTAATCTTCCATTCATCTTTGGCTCTCATTCATATTTGACGGTAACCACTCTTAAGATTAATATTCAAAAAGACTTGTGCACCATGCAACTCATTGAACATATCATCTAACCGTGGAATCAGATATTGGTACTTAATAGTGATTTTGTTGATTGCTCGGCTATCGATACACATTCTCCATGAGCTATCCTTTTTTGGCATTAAGATAGCTAGTACAATACAAGGACTCATGCTTTCTAGGACATATCTACAGTAAATCAACTCATCAACTTATTTCTTTAGCTTGACAAGTTACTCAGGGTTGAGCTTATAAGCATATCGGTTAGGAAGAGTAGCTTCAGGTGAAAGGTTAATACAATGCTTTATACCTCTAATTGATGGTAAACCTCTCAACATCTCTACAGGAAACAAGTTGGCATACTCTTATAGTAAATTATACACCTTAATAGGTAAAGCTTTAACCTCTCTCAACTCTAGAAGTTTCTTGACTATAAGAGCACACATTCTTTCATCTTGGCATCTCTAGAAAATTGAGCTTAGGAAATCACTAAAGACTTCTACTATAGTGATTGAGTAATCTTCTCTTGTGACTCCTGCACTTCCTTGGAGCTCATTAGTATCAATATAACCTTCTTCTCATCCTTTGGAAACATATATGTATTCTTATGTGCATCATGCAATACCCTTTAATTCAATAGCCAGGGTTGGCTAAGTAAGATATGTGAGGCACACATAGGTAGGACATCACATAGCACTTCATCCTTATATCTATCACCAACAATAATCGACACTTTAACTTGCTCGACAATAGGTAGACCTCTCTTCTCATTTATCCAATGAATCTTGTATGGCCTAGGGTGTGGGTAAGTTAGCAATTTCACGGCTTTAACTACTCCCTATGTTACTACATTGGTATAACTCCCTCCATCAACGATTAGTGCACCATGGTCCTTGAGCTTTGACCTTGGTCCTTCTAGACCTCAAGCTCCTCGAACTTGCTTTTTCCTTGGCCAATATTAAGTCTACTCAGCATTTGACCTCAGTGGTCCACCTCGGAACTATATTGAGCTCAATCATATCCGGGTTAGCTCAACATACCACTTTTACTCTGTAAGCTAGGTTAGCTGCTCGACAGTCAGCTGATTTGGTTTTGCCTCTAGCTTTCAAGCTACTGGGATGGTCTCATCTAAAGTCCCGAGCCTTTGTAATTCTACTATATTACCAATTTTAGTTCTAAGCTTAGAAATAAACTGTGTTATAGTTCATATCTCAAGTTCATCAACATCACATCTGATCATCAGTAACTAAAATTCTCAAATGTACTCATCTACTGATCTATTACCTTATCTTAAGTCTTAGAGATATCTGAAAGTGTCTTACTCATAGTGTTCAAATATGAATCTACTTCTTAAGACTCTTTTCATCTCATTCCATGTTCGAACTTCACATTAGGCTCTCTAACGCACATTCTGCAACTTCTTCCACTACATTGCTACATACATAGAAAATTCTAACGTAGCCATTGGAATACGAACAACATCTTCATAATCATAAAAGTTGCATATCTTTTCATTCTTCTCCTTCGAGATTAAGTAGTCTTTAGCACTTTCATACCCATTAAAACTCGAAATATGTACCTTGAGATGCTTGGCTCCCTTAGGAGCCATAAGCTTATGCTTCTTGACTCCATCATACTCCTCCTCCTCATACTCCTTAACTTTGTCTAACTTGAGTCTCCTTCTCACAACTCTACTAGCATGTCAAGGAGGAGCTAGGTAGGTTTATGTTGAAAGCTTCAAGTGTTCAGTTCTGACCCATCTATCTCCTCAGCTTATCTCTCACTTCTTGACCTTGCTTAATGATAACTCTTTCTTGTAGCTTAGTTTCGATGGCCCTTTGTATAGTAATAGCCAGATTGGCTATAATGGTAGTAAGGTCTTATATCTACTCTTTAGTACTTCATAAGGTTTATTGTAGGATACCACCATGACTATGAGCATCACTTTCAGTATCATTAATCTCTCCTTGGATACTAGGCTATGACATTTTCAATACAAGACTATAGAAAGTCAACATTAGGATATGACATTTTCAATACAAGACTGCAAAAAATCAACTACTCTAATAAAAAATCCTTACACAACTTGACAATTACAACTTCTTACAGTAATTGGAACTTGCTCTGTTTTCCAATAAGAAAACAGAGTAAAACAAAACACACTAACACATACTATAATAAGATTAACTACTTTGAAACTTAGCTCTTGGTCGTAACCTCAAACTTTGATACTAGGATTATATGATGTATCTAGGAGCTTAATGATCATTAGGACTTATTGTAGAGAATAGTATCCAAGTAGGTCCTTTAAGATATCAAAGAAAAGCAAATGGATGAAGGTTAAACACAATAGCTTCCATGACCTGCTTGGAGGATATGATGCATTAACAAACACAACACAATTTAGTATTTCACTTCATATAATGCATGCTACTAATCTTGAGCTACTTAACAAGACTAGATAAGAGTAAGGAAATTATACTCGAAGTGGGATATCTCAAGAGAACAAATATATTCAATATCTGAAAAG
This sequence comes from Lumnitzera racemosa, assembly GCA_024138005.1. Classification (NCBI taxonomy): domain Eukaryota; kingdom Viridiplantae; phylum Streptophyta; class Magnoliopsida; order Myrtales; family Combretaceae; genus Lumnitzera; species Lumnitzera racemosa. Next base: position 61,739,988 of record JAMXBC010000010.1, on the reverse strand, counting down.
ATGTAAGATACCTTATGACTATAGCAAAAATACTATTTACAATAAGTATTTAAGGGCAACAATGTAAATAAAGAAAATTACATGAAAGACAATGAAGAAGGAGATTCTTAGAATATACGAAAAGGGTAAGTAAGACAAATGATGAAAAGGAAATATGGTATACATGTCAGGAAAGTAAGGATAGGTGATGGCCCATCAATGGGATCATATTGGTGATTCTTGGGATGTAATAGCTGAGTTGCAATGAAGTTGTGGTTGCTACAGATATATGGTATTTGGAACTACTAAGATGAAAGAGGGATGCTGCTATTTTATAGGATGAATAAGTAGAGCTTGCCATGTTAAGGCTTTGACCTTAGCATATGGTAACTCGATCTCGATACTTGTCATGTTTATAGATTAGAGTTAGGCTGGATACACAATCACCTTTACCTCAGCATTCAATAGGTCAACTTCAGTACTAGGCAAGTGACTGGGTAGGGGTTAATGCAAGGAAGGATACGTCTAAGTTGAGACCTTAGGGAATTTTCCCATTGTCCTTCTATATATTAGCACTTGTCCTTAGTAAGCTAATGTGAAAGTATCCTCTTTGCAAGAGACTGTAGGCCTTAGAGGCATATGTGAGTGAGAAGGATAGAGGTCAATAGCCCATTAGCTAAGCATCTATCTAAGAAATATAAAAACCTTGATCATATATATCATTATTGATGCCATCAACAAAGGCATATGGCTCTACAATGTGAAGGATGACATTAGGAAGGATTAGTCCAATAGTTAAACTAAGCTAATAGATCAAAACCTAGCAATAGAATTAACCAACCTAAAGGGGTAGGATCTAGGCCTTGAGTGCAAGATAAGGTATATGCTGTTCAGCGAGACAAAGATAAGGATGACCAGGTTGAAGTAGGTATGATCCTTAAACTTGATAAGTTAGGATGTTTATGTAATCGATAGTTGATAGATAATAAATAAGAACTACTTGAAAATAGTAACATAATTATAGTAAATTGTTTTAGGACTAGTATGTATAGGATATATTTACGCCCATGCTTTGTTTGATAATGGAGCAACTCACTCATATGCCACAAAGGAGTACGTTAATAGGAATAAAATTCCTATAGAGACCTTAGCATATGAACTAATAGTTATAACTCTGTTTGGAGGAGAATAAGTGGTACAACATAAGTTGATGAATAGGAAAGTAACTCTAGGTACTTATGAAATGCTTGCAAAATTGGTTGTTCTAGATATGAAAGGATTTGATGTAATACTGGGAATGGATTGGATGACTAAGTATAGACTAATGTTGACTATGAAGGGATGATGGTAGTATTTAGGTAGCTTGATGGGAAGGAATTTCATTTTAAAGGAAGTTTAAGTAAGGTGACTCCTTGAATAATTTCAGCTATTAAGGTATAGAAATTGATCAGTAAGGCTAACATAGGTTACTTAGCTTCAGTAATAGACATCTAAGCTGAGGAAACTCGATTGGAGGACATACATGTAGTATGTGAGTATCTTAAAGTTTTCCTTAAATATTTACTTGTGTTACCACTTGATTGGGAGATTGAATTTATCGTAGACCTTGTTCCAAGAACTACCCCTATTTCTAAAATCCCCCACTATATGGAACCAATTGAATTGGTAGAATTAAAGAATTAAATCTAGGAGTTGCTAGGTAAAGGATTCATTAGACCTAATATGTCATCATAGGGTATACCTATACTCTTCATCAAGAAGAAAGATGGAAGTTTAAGGCTGTGTAACGATTAATAGGAGTTTAATAAAGTAATAATTAAAAATAAGTTCCCACTTCCTTGGGTTGATGATTTTTTTTATCAACTGAAAGGAGCTACTATGTTTTCAAAGATAGACATACAAGCAAGATATCATTAGCAGAAGATCAAAGAAGATTATGTGCCTAAAACAAGTTTTAAGACATGATATGGGCATTACGAGATTTTGGTAATGCCATTCAAATTGACTAATGTATTGATTGCTTTCATTGATATGATGAACCGCATGTTTAGGAAATATTTATATGAGTTTGTAGTTGTATTTATAGACAATATCTTCATATACTCTAAGGATGGGAAAAGCATGCTGAGCATTTGAGAAAAGTACTCCAAACTCTTAAGGAAAATCAATTATATGCGAAGTTGAACAAATATGAATATTGGTTGGAGCAAGTAAGATTCCTTGGACATATTGTATTAGATGTTGGAATAGTAGTTAACCCAACAAAAGTAAAAGCAGTAACAAATTGGGAAAGACCAACTATGGCAACAGAATTTAGTAGTTTCTTAGGTATGGTTAGCTATTATAGAAGATTTGTATTTGTAATAGATTTTTCTAAGATCATTATGCCATTGACTTAATTGACACAAAAAAGAGTTAAATTTAAGTGGAATGATAAGTGAAAGGAAAGTATCCAAGAACTTAAGAAGAAGCTAATGATAACTGTTATATTGACAATCCTCGATAGAACCGGGGAATACATAATCTATTGTGATGCTTCAAAGAATGGTCTGCTGTGTATGTTGATATAGAATGATAAGGTGATCATTTGTACATCAAGATAGTCTTAGACCACATGAATGGAAATATCTAACTCATGATCTGGTGTTAGTTGCAATAGTATTTGCCTTAAGGATTTAGAGTCATTACCTGTATGGTGAAAGGTGTAAGGTATATATTGATTATAAAAGTCTTAAGTACATTTTTATCTAAAAGGAAATAAATTTAAGACAGAGGAGATGGTTAAAGTTGCTAAAGGATTATTATTTCTCAATTCACTACCATGTAGGAAAGGAAAATTTGGTTACGGATGCCTTAAGTAGGAAAAGGTTTAGTAGTGTTATAGTGGTAATAATGGACAAGTGAGAGTTAATTAAAGAAATGGGAAAGTTGAGTCTAGAGGTGGTGATTGAAGGAAGCAAATCTATGTTATAAAGTTTAGAAATGTAACCTATACTTCTTGAAAGCATAAAGGAGGCTTAACAAGGAGAAATGGAATTACAAAAGCTTTGAAAAAATATGAAAAAACACCCTGACTTTAGAATGGATGATAAAGGGATACTGAGGTTTCGATGAAGATTGTATGTATTGAAGAATGCAAAAATTAAGAAGATGGTTTTAGAAGAAGTTCATGGTACAAGATATTCCTACATCTTGGGAACAACAAAATATGCAAGGACTTGAAGCAGAAGTTTTGGTGGAACAGATGAAAGGAGTTATGGTGTAGTAGATTACGTAATATATAACTTATTAGAAGGTAATAATGGAACATCTATAGCTAGCCGGATTACTATAACCTCTCCCTTTACTAGAATGGAAATGGGAATACGTGACAATGGACTTTATGAGTAGATTATCTAGAATAAGAAATCAACATGACATGATATGGGTTGTGACTGATAGACCTACTAAGTTAGCACATTTCTTGGGATTAAAGCAAACTGAAATTGTACCTTAGCTGGCGGAAGTATATTTCAAAGAAATAATTCATTTGCATAGAGTTCCAAAGTCATTCATTTCTAATCATGATTTCCGATTCATGTCTCATTTTTGGCAATCTTTAAAAGGGGAAATGGGAACTAAGATGAGTTTCAACATTACATATCATCCACAAAGTAATAGGCAATTGGAACACACCATACAAACATTGGAGGATATGCTTAGATGATCACTTACCATTAGTGGAATTTTTCTTACAACAACAGCTATCGTGGCACTATTTAGATGGCTCCATATGAGGTATTATATGGGTGCAAGTGCAGATCTCTAGTCTACTAGGATGAAGAGGGGAATAAGTAGACAATTAGAGCAACCATGTTGCAAGAGACTAAGGAGAAGTATAAGTGATAAGGGAACAAATGTGAATAGCACAAAGTTGGCAAAAGAGTTATGTTGACGTAAGACAAAAGTCGTTAGAATTTCAAGTATGTGATTGGGTATTTTTAAAGGTATCTCCAATGAAAGGTGTAAAACATTTTGGTATCAAAGGAAAATTGAGCCCTCGTTATGTAGGATCCTATTAGATAAAGAGAAAGGTTAGGAAGGTAGCTTGCAAACTAGAGTTACCAAATGAAATGGTGAGAATTCATAGTGTCTTTCATGTCTCCACTCTACAAAAGTTTGTAGGAGGTTCAACAATGATATTAGATATTCTACCAATGGAGTTAAAGGAAAATCTTACATATGTTGAGCATCCAGTATGGATTTTGGACACAAGGACACATAAACTAAGAAATAAGGATGTTAGTATGTTAAGGTGTTGTGGAGTAGGCATATTGTAGATGAGGCAACATAGGAGTCCCTAGATCGTATAAGAGTATAACCTCCTGAGTTGTTTATCCGAGGTTAGTATTCTATTTGTTAAGTAATTGCCTATAATAGGAAAGTATCCTAAACACAAATAGATCTTTATCACATAAGTAAGTTTTAAGGGTGAAATTTTTTATAAGGGGGTAGAATGTGAGACTTTAACTCCTTAGTATCAATTAAGGTTAAGGCATCTGTAACGATTTAGAACTTTTGAGAAAAGTTGCCTAAATTGAGTATAATTTCAATATAAGGTCACAAAAGTTAGACAAAGAGTTCTAATAAGGTCAATTCCCAAAATAAAGCCTACATAAAATTTAATTTTAATAAAATGCACTTTTATTGTGTATGCTCGATAATTAACGGAAATTTGAAATTTATGCTCTAAATGATTATGAGACTTTAGAGATAAATTATTTAACTTATAATAAATAATTTTGGAAATCAAACAGCATGTAGTGTTACTATATAATAGTGTTATACACGTTATATGTACCCGATATGTAAATATATTAATATAATACACTAAAATAATGCCTAAAATTATAATAAATTAAGGGAAAATTATGGAAAATAATAAAACCACTTAGATTGACTTATTATTGGCATAGCATATGATAGGGTATGTGGGAAAAGTATGGGATGGGGTGTCATTATTTTATATTATTTAGTTTATTCATAATACACCTAAAAATCAAGCAAAGTGACACTTATAAAATTCCGTTTGCTTTTCCATTGCCTAGATCACTATAAAGGGAGATGAGGGGTTAGTCTACATTCATTTTGGAAGATAAAAAATTTGGAAATCCTCTCAAACACCTTAGTTAAGTATTTTGACAAAACTTTATAAAATAATAGAAAATTATGGGTGAATTAGAGTTCCTACACCTAACAATAACTTAACAAGGAGCCATTTAGGTGTTAAGACTTTAAAGGAGATATTAGCTTGGTTGACATGGGGTGATAGTTGGAGGGTGGTCGGAGTACTATGCACCGGTAAGTGTCATTTTAGCCTTTGATTTTCAATAATTTCCTAAAAATGGTAAAAAAAATAAAAAATTATGAAAAGTTGTTTCTCTAGGTTATTTTACATGTAATTTACATAGTAATTTTATTTTGTTTAAATATTAATGATTTATGGTAGTTGCTCAAAAAAATAGCCTTTTTATTACTAATTTCAACCAATTTTTTAAAATATCAAATAATGTTGTTTCGAGCTTAAAATTTTTATATATCATACTTATACGTACTAGGTTGTTGATGTGTACCATGCCATGGCATGGTACGGCACAACATGACATAAAAAGAGACCTACCAGTTGAGATTTTCAAAATATGAAGTTTTCAGCAATTGAGGAAACAATGGTTTTATGAACTTGATTTTGAAGCATATAGATATGCATTACTCAAATAACCCAACTAGTCTTTGTAGTCTGATTTAGTAGAACTAAAGTTAAGGGTCCGATTCCTAGGCTTCTTCTTATAGTCTTCAGGTTCTTAGACATTGTATCTAGATGCTTGGATATGTTAACTAACTGGATGTAAGAGCCAGGTGAGCTTAGGATATCGATTTCTATGCATACCACATACATGAGCATAGCATGTTGCATTAGTAGCAACAAGAACTTTATTTGTTATTGTATGGATAAAGATTTTGTTTCTATTGCTTAGTGTGAACTAAAAGAATTATAATATTAGCTGGATTGTATTGTTTGTTATCCACTCTCATATAATTCTAATAGTTAAGGGGATAAAATGTTTTATCCTTAGGTTAATAGAAACAAGATGGGCCTAACACCGGATTTTGTGGTAGGGGGAGGGGTGGTTAGGGATGCATTTTCAGAGTGTTAGATGAAGTCAACCTCTTTTGGATAAACTTGATGTTAGAAGTATTACTAAATTGAAGATGAAATGAAAAAAAAAAAAAACAAAAAGCTCATGTTTTGATATAAATAGCAGGATATACATGTAGGTTGTAAACAAAAGGGGAGCTAAACTTCGTTTTAGCATCCTTTTGTCATATAAATAAAATTATCTTTTATTGTTTGAGTACGTTGAATTTAGTTTCTAATAGGTATTCTTGTGTAATGGTACTTCTTGTGCTAAGTCAAGATGTAATAGTAAATTTCAATCGTTCATTTTGAAAGGTTCCTTATCGCATCGCTATGGTAGTATCAAATAAGATATGCAAATCCTGATATTCACAATTTAAAAGCCCATAGCTTTCTCTTTCCTCCTCACTCATCACCTATCTATAGCTAATTATTCCTCCAAATCCTTCTTTACTTCCTTATATTCCTAATTGTTTTCATAAACCCTTTCTCACTTTCCTTCTTGAAGGTAATTATGTCTACTACCACATTTAACAACTCATTCTAACAATTCAATAGATAACCAAAATCAAATTCAGACCACACTTCCCCTTCCTAAAGTGGCTGATGTGCCTCCTACACAAGTGCCTAGCTTAATGAATGTAGAGGATGGTTGCCTATGGGATCTCTCAAAATATATTGAATTTGGGAGAATATGTATCCTTTGAGTTTGGAGAATTTGAAAAATTCCACTTGATGATGGTGAGGAAAAGAGTGTTCCATAAATCTTTACTTTAACATCGAGTATGACCTAATTCGAAATGGTATTTTAAGCATGTTGATAGAGAAAGAATTAGATGATACGCACTTCTATTTTGGCTCTATCCCTCATCATTAGAAGATTGAAAAAAATTGAAGTCCATAAACATGTTACATCTTTAGGTGATTGGAAATTTGTATTATTTGAGAAGTATTTTAAGGACGGTCTTTGTATTCTTTTTACTTTTTTTGCAAGAGCCTTTTTAGCTTAGCATTGTATATGCCTAAGTGTGTTGACTTCTAACTCTTATATGTTAATGATATGCTTTGAGTGCGTTTGTGAAAACCAAGAGAATGTAGAAAGGGTTAGTTTTATATTTGTGCCTCACTTAGAAGGAAGATCTTGATCAAGTTGGACTCTTCAATCCATGATTGGAAAAAGAACTAGAATGTTATTCAGTCAGAGAAAGTCCTCAATTTTCTAATGCAACCCATTGGGCAAAGTGATATTAAGGTATTGCTACCAAATGACATGGTCACCTATGATAGAATCATGGAGAAATACAATATCTACTCGTTTGTGTGGGATATCGATACCATCATAGATTAATTTTATAATGGAGCTTCAATCTTTTTTTATGACAATGTAGGTGGTCTAAAAGGTTCGAATGCTATTAGTGGTAATGAAAACACTATTGCAGATGCGAATGAAAGTATAGTTGTAGATTAAGAAGGTATTGAAACCTATAATTTGCATACTGAGCTGGGCTTACTATGACGGGATCCTAACTAATTACTCTAAAGGATGGGTGGTATTCCTTGTTTGTAGTCAACATGACATTTGTAAGTTTTTCTTTTTCCCTTCTATTTATTTCTCAACTAATATGCTCTTTGGATTTTACATAGATTCTGTTAAAGAAACTAGATTTTAAAAATTTATTTGCCAGCTTGAAGGTTGAGTAATTCCTAAAAAAGGATGGTGTTAAGAAGAAAGGAATATCTCTTAAAACAAAAACAGTTGTTGAGAAGGCTTAAGACAAGCTTAAGCTGTTAAGGTTGGAAATGCCCAAAAGAGAAGTAAGGCTACTAAGGTTGAACCACTAAGAAAGCAACCTAATGTTGAACCTCTTGTTCACAATCCCTTAAAGGGAAAGGCTCCCAAGAATGATACTACTAAGGCTAATGTTGGTCAGTTAGCCAACCTTAACTTAGTTAAGGAAACTCTTGTGAGCAATCTTAGACCCATGGCCCCCTTACAAAAAGTAAATGCACTTGTATACTACTATAGGAGGTCCTTACAAGCAACTTTGTATTGGCTAATTGTAAGATTTCTTAGTGATTCTTGGAGGGTATTACACTCCCTATCAACTTTGGTATACTAGAGATGAACATCAATTATTGCTGTATAGGACTAGACAAAGGTACGAGATATTTGAAATAATTAGTTACTGTTAAGCTGGATAATGTGAGTCCGACTTCCTTCTTTTATTGTTAATATTTTGTTGGCATATTGTTTACGAATTCTCCTTTTTTCTGTGCAAATATTCTAACATTTGTTGATGATTATTGAGGCTCTTGTTGTTAAGAAAGAAAGGTAAAGAAAATTTGATCTTCATTATATGCTTTGAATGAATTCTACCCGAGCTAATTTTATTTCCTCTTGTTGGGTTTCCAGATTGTTGAAAGGGCCAAAAATGATTTGGTGCAAGTAGAGACCTAGTTTGTTGCTCATATCAAATCGTAGGATGAGGAGAAGGAGAACCTTAAAGGAGAGATCCAGTCCTTAAAAAAAAATCAACCAAGAGATTGGCCTACATAAAGAAAAGAGGCAACCTTCAAAAAAGAACACAAGGAAAATGCTTAGCTTGGCACCAACTTGTTAGGATCTCAAAAAGAGATTGAAGACCTTAAATGCAGATATGCTAAAGAGATCCAATAGTTAAAGACTCTTTCTGACTAGTAGATGGCTACGAACTCTAATTTAGAGCAAAGGATAACTCAAGGGGCTAGCTATAAACAATTCCTTCATGGATTTTCAGGACAGTGAGGAATATATGAACATTTTAGGAGAAAAAATGTTAGATGGGATCATTATGGCAAGAGAAGAGATATTAATCCATCACCTTGAGTATGATCTAAGCTACCTAAACATTGTAGATGGAGCTTATAGAGGGAACCATGCATTTTAGGAGGAGCTTAAATGTTAAGATGCTACTGAGTAAGACGACCCTGTTACAGTGGAGGGTGTTGTTCAGATTGGATCCCTAGTGAACAACTAAGATGATATGCCTTAGCCTCTAATGGTGGATCCTCTTCTAACCCCTAATGATTGTGCTAAGAACAATTAATTTCCTTCTTTTAGTGTTTGCTTAAAAAGCTCTTTTTAGTTCTATTGTTATCTTCCTATTATAGGTCAAAATGCCGACCTTTTCAATATACATTTGACTTCTCTTAATGTAATATGACTTTTGCCTTATATTTTCTTAGCAACCTGGTCAAGAGATGCATCGAAGTTTATCATCGATGGTTTATTTTCTAAATTTATTAGGTTGACCCATAATCCATTAATGATTTTAGACTTAAGGCATATTACTCATCATCTATATACATTATAGAACTTAGAGTAATCTTATGATGATCTTACTAAGATCCAAAACATGTTTCATTTTTTCATCTATCTTTATTTAGGATTAGGGGTGAAATAATATCGTACTTCCTCATCACCTATACATAGCTTGGGCATAGAGCTATTTGTGCTTTTGAAACTTAAGGAGGTTGAGAATAAACTTGTTAGTAAATTATAGTTGCATAGGTTTAAGTTGGTATAAAAATACTTTATGAAGTAAGTGCCTTGACCATAACTCAGATCATTTTCAAAATACTATAAATTTTCAATGATCAAACATTGTGATTTTATGCGAACAAAAGAACAAATAGGTCATATAAATGCTACACACATGTACCATTCATTTCTTGTGTTCATAGGAATATATGATTCACTTAGAACATGTTGCACAATGAGAACTAATGAACAACTTAAACAAAATCACAATGATTACAAAAAGCATAACAAGAGCAATCAAAATATAGAAAAATAACATCAAATACAAATACCAATAAAGATAGGATTAACTACTATAGGAATCCATCCCATCTAGTTAACTAGTTGACTTACTCAAAGTAGGGCCTCAAATTATTTGCATTCCAAGCTTGGGATAAGATTTGACCATCCAACCTTTCAAGCTTATAGGTTCTTCCATTCCCAATCACTTTCCTTAATCTAATAAGATCTTCCCATATTGGAGTTAACTTACCCTAACTCACCTTAGCTCCTAAAATTTTGAGCTTCTTATAAACAAAGTCTCATGGTTAGAAATACTTATGCTTAACACGTTGTTCATAGTACCATGTTATATGTTGCTAATAAGTGATAAGATAATCCTTAGACAATGTCCTTGTTTTAGGAGCAATATTTAGGTTTTCTTAGAGTATAATGTCCTTATTTAGAAGATCATAAGCTCGTACTCTGGCACATGCTATGTTAAGTTCAACAAAGAGGACTAACTTGAATCCAAAGCCCAATTTGAAAGGTGTCTCTCTAGTTAAAGTCTTATAGGTAGTCTAGTATCTTTACAGTACGTTTGGTAGCTCATTTGCCCACTTGTCTCCTACTCGAGCCACTTTCTTCCTTAAGTTATGCAAGATAACCTTATTTACTCCTTCCGCTTATCCATTACTCTAGAGATGTGAAATTGAGATTGAACATAACCTTATGTGACGCTTTGCATAAAATCCCTTTAATTGATTGTTGCTGAACTGTCGTCTATTGTCAGTGATAAGAGCACAAGGAATCTTAAACCTGGTTAAGATGTTGCTCATAATAAAAACTTCAATGCTCTTCTCTATAATGATTGCTATTGCCTTAGCCATGACCCATTTGGTAAAGCAATCTATTGCTACAATAATAAATTGTCTTTAATTAATCGTCTTTGGAAATAGGCCCAATATGTCTAAACCCCATTGAGTAAATGGCTAAGGGTTAGTGAGTGGTATGAGATGTATGCTTGGAAATTTCTTGATAGATGCATTGTTCTAGCATTGGTTGCATAGCTAGAACAGTCTTAGCACATCTTTCTTCATCGTCGGCTACCAACAACCAAGCCTCAAAGCTTTCACATGTATGCAGCTACCTCAATGTAGCTACTAAAGACTCTAGCATGCAGGTTAAACAGTACTTATTTAGCCTCACTAAGCCATAAACATCTTAAGTATGGCATACACAATCCTCTTTAAAAAGCTCTCCATTAATGATGGTGAAATTCGTAGCTTAGTAAATTAACGTCTAATCTTCTTTCCTATCTTTAGGTAACATTCTTTCTTTCTAGTAGGCAAGAATAAGGTCCATCCAACATGGCTCTAAGTCCTTCTCTTCCACCTCTAGGTACTCCATAGGTTTTTCTCTTTTTGCTCATTTTAGGCACATACTCTACGAAGATCTTCCCCTCCCACCTTAGAAGGCTGGTATAAGCCAATTTAGATAGCTTATCTGCTACATACATCTATGATCATGGCATTTTCACAATGTTCCACTCTTGAAAAATGTTTTCAGCTCTTTGATTATCTATAAGTATTTTCCCATATTTTTGTCCCTTGCCATGCTTTCTTCCTTCACCTAACTAACCACTAACTATGAGTTTGAGTAAATGTTGAGTCTTTTATCTTTGACCTCTTTAGTCAACTTCATTCTAGATATCAAAGCTTTATATTCTAACTCATTATTGCTAGTAGGAAAGCTATAAACCAAATAATTGTAAGGTTTTTAGGTAGATTCCAAGATGATATAGCTGACAAAGTTAAGCTCTAACCCTTCAATTCATTGGATGATGTCATTAACCTAGCTATTAAGGTTGAAAGATAATGTAAGAGGAAATACTAGATCCCAACTCCTCGACCACAACCTATGAGCCTTAGGTTGAATAAGTTTAAGGAAGAGGAAGTTTAAGAAGACGATCAAGCAAGGAGAATCTAGCTAAGTAGAGGTTAAAGCGAAATGTGCTAAGAAGGAAAGAATTTTAGGAGGGAAGACCCATTAAGTAAAGTTCTTTAAGTGCTCAGATTATGGCCATAAATAAAGGGTTATCACACTAAAGGAAGATAGATTCGATGCTCAAGTAGAAAGCAACAAGGATTGGAAAAGTAAGAGCTCTAAGGACAATGTAGAAACTATTAAGTGCAAGGAAAAAAGGGATAAGTTCATAGTGGTAATAAGTAAATATTAGGTGCTAAGCTCAAGCAAGACCTCGATGAATGCTACGCACCTTATACTTAGATGACATTAGGAGTGTGATAGGCGAGTTACCTATGATGGCTTCCATAATACTTACTCCTTCAAGAAGGAGGAGAAGAACTTTACACTTTTGCCATTCGTGATGAAGAGCTTCAAAAGGATTACCTAACCTTGACTAAGAAAAGGAAAGAAAAAAGAAGTTTATTTGCCACTTATGCAAGCGTGTAGGAATCAAAGTTGAGAACAACTCATTTTCAACCTAGAGTTGATGATGGGATCAAAACCTGACCTTTTCAACTGAGAAGTTAAGCTCTTTCCCTAAGAACCAAGCTATTAAGTGAAGGTCAAACTTAAGGAAGGAACTAAGGGCACATGACTAGAAATGGGGAAATAAATCCAAACCTAGTCAAGTTCATAAATTCCCAACCTCTCCTTTTTGATCAAGACATGCTAGCATGACTAATTGTTCATAGATAGATCTCCCAAACCTAACCCATGCTCTTGAAATCAACTTGAAGATCAAGATCTTAGTCTCTTAAGCCATTAGAGACCGGTTTAGATAACCTCCCTTCAAGTCAACAACTCGCCATGCTACTTACTCCATAGCTTGCCTTAATGTCCCAACATGTGTATGAGCTAATTGGTTGAAAACCAACTATTAGATAGCTTGACCAGGAACTTAGGCTCATTGTGTTGACCTCAAGCCAATGTGACTCATCTTATACCATTCTCTTGCCAAACATGACTTAGTCCATTTTGCTTCTAACAACAATCAAATCTAACCTCTTTTAGCTCTCATTCTACATCAATTAAAACTTACAATTTTTGTATTTAGTTTCATTATTTTACTTAATTGCACTTTGTAGTCCACTTTAGTTTTATAGGGCTTATAAATATTTACAATAATGCTACTAGGATTTAAGGGTTAGTATAAATAGTGTACTTTATTAGTAGCAACCATGAATTATCTCGTGAAAGCATTATTACAAACCTATAACAGAGACTTACTTGTCTTATGTATACTTAGTGAAATTTTTTCCTCTTTATTTTATTTGAGTTCTTCATTCCTCGTAATCATGGTGAACTATCCCTTTGGAAGGAAGTATCCTTCCAATTGGAACTTGATTATTGATTTGGTGTTTGAGAGTCAAATTGAGCCCTATTTCAATATCAACCAAGTTTGTGTTTATGATTTGTGAGGCTTATCCAACCATATTAGCACTCCTATCCATTTTCTTACCATTTTATATGCCAAAACACCTAAGACATTATTCTTCAAGTCTATGCTACGCATATCTTTGAGCTCAAATCCTTTGGTTTGAGGTATATCAAATATAAGTTGTTTTGGCTCACTTCTTAGCATTCAATCATTGCTTAAGGCTCAGGTTTGGATCACCTGTAACACTTTGATTTTTTAAATGGAAAAATTTAGGGCTATTTGAAGTGCATCTTAATTTTTAAAATGACTTTGTGCTTAAGCCCAAAAAGTTTGATGAGGTAACTTTGTAAAATTAATTCATCTAAGTTGTAAGTGTAAAGAATTTGATTTTAAGAAATATGTGACTTAGTTATTAAAGACTTATTGCAATAGTTGAATATTTCAAAGATATGTTATGGAACTTAAGCAAATTATGAGTAATAGGCTAACATAATATTATAAATTAAGGATTTAAGTTTAAATAATTAGATGGGCTAAAGAAATATAAGCTCAATTAAGTAGGGTTAGTCCTAAAACTATTTATCGAAGGGTCAAATCTACTCAAATTTAAGTCAAATCAAGCCTAATGACATATTTTATCTTCCCTAAAGTGTGGGAATTGTGACACACATCCCTATGTTGTCCATTATCCCTAAGAGTTCTCTAGAATTCTTTTAAGTTAAAGTAACCCTTTAATGTCACACCTCGAATAAGAGGAGGTATAACAGTCATGTTGTATAAACTAATCTAAAATAGAAGTTAACCTCATGGATGTTATCGTAGACACAATCCACACCAAGAATACACGACTTAACCAACTTGAAGTATCTGTTCTAATACTTGTGATTAATTAAACCTATGGTATAATTTTACAAAATACTTGTTCTATATAACCCATTGTCTCATAACACAATAGTACTTACATAAGTATCTTAGATCTAGAGTTATAATTTACAATCAAAGTTCACTAAAAACCACAAGTTTTATAGACTATTTATAATAAGTTCAAAAACTAGTAGGCATCTTAGAGAATTCCCAATTAGTTTCCTCAAAATTCAAAAGCCCAAGTTTAGTAGATTCTTCGTTCCTTACTTTCCCAATCAATAGCATACTAACTTAAGGGTAGTGGTAATGAAATATCTTAGTCTTCATTCAGTATCTGTAAAAGAGTTTATGGAGGTGTGAGCTCAATTAGCTTAATAAGTGGGATGGATTCAGAAGAGTACCATACAATCATAAGTAAGGCTATTAATTATGATAAAAAGCAATGCAATCAATCATATGAAACATTATATAATGTTATTTTATCCATAGTGAGGTTAGAGAAATTACATCAGCTCCAATTCGGATTGAAGAGTTTTATCATGACTCAAATCAGACCAAACCCAGGCTTAAGCAATAGAGAATACCTTCCTCCCGTAACCACCTTCGAACCATGGCCCTTACCCTTGCCATGACCTCTTTGCTTGTCACTTAGTTTGACTAAGGATGGGGAAAGAAACATTTCAACTATCCTCATCAAAGGAAGTCAGTATTTAGCCTGATACTCTTAATCATTTCCCTTAACAGGTGTTATGCATGTCCAATTTTTTTATAGTTGAATAATTACTAGTTATAATTAGGGGTAACCAAACAAGTTCATACAATATAAAAACAATGTGATCATGTAGAACAGCATACCAAGGAATTTAACTCTTATCACAATTGAATACTAAACATACGCATAGCATGTGCAAACAACTAATTACAAATACAAACAGATATACTCTTGAGTCTTCAAATACCTTAATACAATATCCCAACAAGCGATAAAGCTACAATCCCAACTTACCTATTTAAATGTTCACTATGGGAGACTCGAGTTGTCAACAGTCTGCTCACTGGGGAATCTTATATACATAAACCCAAATTTAGTTTTCAAAATAGTTATGAAAACATTAGGGTTTTATCTAAAATGGTTATATACATATATATAATATATTATCATAATAATATATAGTTTTATTATATATATGTATATCGAGTAAAGTTATTAATTATTAATAATATACGTAATTATATTATTATGCATAATGTATCGTTTCGATTATATTGAAACATACTTTTAATTGGTTAAATCACATTTAAATTCCGGTAAGATTATTGTAATACATACATTCTACTAATATTATAGATTTATAGGTTATATTACTTAAGGTTGTTCGAATTTAATAAAAATAGTGTCGTTGGGTTCCTAAAGATGACTCTTAATGGGTAATTCAAATTTCTAACATAGCTATACGTATCTAAATAAATATTATCATATTATATATATTTCATGTTATTAAACTATATTTTACCTAATTAGTTAGTATATCTCTATAATAGGGGTATTATCTAATCCTAATACACTCATAATATATCTCGGTTATTAAAATATCATTAAATATATTAAAAAACATATTTTATCCAATTTGACTAGTTCACATATAGATAGTTTTTCTTCAACTTTTTATCATATTTCAACCTATTATTACTAAAAGTACCACCCGATTCGTAAATTAAGTCATTTTACTATGTAAATTCGTAGTAAATAGCTCGAGTCACCAAATAATTCCTTGAAAATTTCGATGAACGCCAAAAAATATAGGGAATTCACTCATTACTTTGTTTTAGGTTTTCGATTTACCGCCTATGTACTCGAATTTACGGTTTTACCCTTAAATTATTCTTAATCACCTAAATATGATTCTTTTTGCACAAAATTATTTTCAACCTATCTTAACATCATTATACTTCACTAGAAATAAGTATAGGTCAATTTCACCATTTAATTTCATAAAACTTATTTATTTCATATTTTCACCCTAATTTCTAGTTATTTTTAGGCCAAAAAATGCAATAAATATTAAAAATACTCAAATAAAAAATTAGGCTATATAGCAATTATCTATATATCCTATGTGTCTTATGCAAAAATTTTGGGCTAGAAACTACATCATTTGATACATTTATTTTGAAAGTCAATATTTGGGTAGATAGTCACTTTCTTAAGCAAGTATATTGAATATTCAAAAGTTTACAAAAATAAAAATATCACATGAAAGCATATATGAAATAACTTAACTACAAAATTTTCCAAAATTTCCTAGGTAGATTTAATATTTTTTAAAAATAGATGAAGAATAGGGTAGAATTTTGATTAACTTATTCTTAGGTGCTCTGGTAGTTGGCAATGGATGAGGGGTTATCAAACAAACTGGATGAGTGGACTAGTGGTGGCCAATCAGGTTGGTTGTTAAGTGATCGTTTGGGTTGGGTATTGGTAAAGCATAATGGGTTAATTTACATGTATAATTTTTATCTATATTAGGTATACTCATAAAAAAAAGTGTATATTCAGATAGTAAATTATTCTATATTATCTCATTTTATAGTTTAATTGACTTGTCTCTAAGTTTTCGTCGCATTTTAATTGACTTCTAAGGAAAAAATTGGGAGTTTGGATGGTTATTTTAAAAATCCAACTTCACTCACTCACTTCTACTAACTTCTCAATTTTAGTCATAAAGTTTAGATTCAATCAGATAACTTTTCTTTGAAAGCCCTAAACTTAGGTTTGGTTATCCTAAACACAATTTTAGAGGTTTACATTTTCACCCTCCTTAAGAATGATTTGTCCTCAAAACTTCAATTTTATACATAGTAATAACTACATATTGATTAAACCTATTACTTACCTTTCTCTTTGAAGAGTTCTGAGTAACGATTCTACATCGCTGTCTTCGATTTCGAGGTTAGCTTTGATGTTGGACTACTACCCCATTAAACTTTCATGTATTCTACTTTTCGATTCCTTAACTTTTGAATTCAATTTTCCAAGATCTTGATCAGTCTATCTTTAACGATATAGTCTTCTTGTAAGTCCACTGGTTTCAACTCCATGATGGTATCTAGATTCTTCATGAACTTCCATAACATTGACACATGAAATACATCATGATATCCAGCTAAACTTGGTGGTAAAGTAATTCGATATGCAACATTTCCGATTCGTTCCAAAATTTCAAAAGGTTTAATATATTGAGGACTTAGTATTCCTGAAGTACCGAAATTCTTAAATCCTTTAAATGGACTTATCTTTACATACGTATAATCTCTTATATAAATTTTATAGGTTTCCTTTTCAAATCAGCCCAACTTTTGTATCAACATGTTCTTTTAGATAAAGCTTCATACAATGCCATTTGAATCATTGCTTGATAACTATTATTATAAGTAAATTCCACTAATGGAAAATACTGATCCTAATTGCCACTAAAGTCCAAAATATAACCTCTTAACAGATCCTCAAGTGTTTAAATAACTCTTTTCAACTATGCATCAGTCTGTGGATGATAGGTCATTCTAAATTGTAATTTAGTTCCTAAAGATCAATGTATGCTTTCCCAAAATTTTGATGCAAATTAGCTATTTTTGTCTTATACAATACTTATCAACATACCATGCAGTATAACGATCTCTTTAATATACAGTCGTGCCAACTTTTCCATTGAATCACCAGTTCAATAAGGCAAGAAATGGGCACACTTCATCAACTTATTTACCACAACCCAAATTGAATTATGGCTTAATCTTGTCATCGGGAGTCCTATTACAAAATCCATTGTAATATGATCCCACTTCCATTGAGATATTTCTAACGGTTGTAGTAAGCTACTAGATCTCTGATGTTTCGCTTTCACTTGTTGGCATGTATTACACCTAGCAACATATTGTGCTGCATCCTTTTTCATGCCTTTCTACCAAAACAATGATTTCAAATCGCAATACATCTTATCCCCACTAAGATGTATTGTATAACTTATGTCATATTAGTCATTATTTCATTCCTTAGTTTTGAATTACTAGGCATATAAAGCCTATTCTTATATCTTAACACCTTCAACATCAATTTTAAAGTCAAGTACGTCATCTATATTTAATTTTTCCTTGATTTCCTTTAATTTTTAGTCCTCGTCTTGTTGAAGCTTAATTCTTTCTATCAAGGTTAGTTGTACTACTAAACTCGTTAATTGTGCTTCAGTTTCGTGCCATCTAAATTTAATTTCAAACTATTCAAATTCCTTGATCAATTCACATTAAGTAGTATGTAATGAGGCCACTCGTTCATAGTTCTTATGACTGAACACATCTGCTACGACATTAGCTTCGCTAAGATGATAGTTTATGGTCAAATCATAATCTTTAATTAGTTCTAACTAACGCCTTTGCCTTGAGTTTAACTCTTTTTGAGTAAAGAAATATTTCAAACTTTTATGTATATCTCAAAATGGATACCCACTAGTCTCTAAATTTTCAAAGAGAATACTACAGTCGCTAATTCTAAATCATGAGTCGGATAGTTCCTTTCATGACGTCTCAGTTATCTAGATGCATATGCTACCACCTTTCTATACTGCATCAATACACATCCCAGTCTATTTTTTAGAAGCATTACTATATATACAATAAGATTTACTTGGATTTGGTAAAATAAATGTTGGTACTAAAATCAAATGGTCCTTCAATTCTTGGAAACTTTGTTCACATTCATCACTCCATTCAAATTTAACATCTTTTTGCTTCAATCGAGTAACAGGCTTGGTGATTTTAGAAAAATCTTTTACAAATATATAAATTGCCTATAATATCCTACCATTCCAAGAAAACTTCTTATATCTGTTATAGTAGTTGTCTATTTCCATTCTGCTATTGCTTTGACCTTTTCAAGATCAACTGAAATTCCTTCACTTGATATAACATATCTCAAAAATGATATTCTATCTAACCAGAATTCATATTTACTCAACTTAGCATATAGTTGATTGTCTATTAACTTTTGTAAGGCTAAACATAGATGATCAGGATGATCTTCCTTAGTCTTGGAATAAATTAAAATATCATCAATGAATACCACAACAAATTTATCCAAGTAAGGTTGGTAGATCCAATTCATCTAATCCATAAACATAGTTGGTGCATTCGTTAAACCAAAAGGCATTACTACAAACTTGTAGTGTCCATATTTAGTTTGAAAAGTTGTCTTTAGTACATCCTTCGGCTTAATTTGTAACTGATAGTATCTAGATCTCAAATCAATTTGGGAAAATATAGTAGCATCGTGCAATTGATCAAATAAGTCATCAATCCTGGGTAATAGATATTTATTCTTAATAGTCACCTTATTTATTTCTAAATAATCAATACATAACCTCATGGTTCCATCCTATTTTTTTCATGAATAACACTGGTGCTCCCCAAGGAGATACACTTGGTTGTACAAATCATTTGTCTGATAGCTCTTAAAGTTGCTTCTTTAACTCTTGAAGTTCTATCAATGACATTCGGTATGGATCTTTTGATATTGGTTTGCTTTTTTGCACCAATTCTATAGAAAAATCTAACTCTTGTTGTGGTGCTAATCTAAGTAATTCCTTTGAAAAGATATCGGGAAATTAACTCACCACTGGTATTTTTGATACTTTTAGGGTTTCCTTCTTTCCTTCTATAACAAATATCCAACAGAATTGCCATTCTTTAGTAATTTCATTCACTTTCTCGCCTACTTTTATTACTGATAATCTTAGACTTTGCTTGCTTATTTTCCCCTGAAATATGACCTTACCCTCATCTAAGATTATGTTCTTATTTTGGAAATCCACTTTGGCTCTTTGTTTGGACAACCAATCTATTCCCATGATAACATCATATACCTTAATTGGTAATACTATAAGTTTTATCAGGAATTCTTGTCTTTAGATTTGCGATTGTCCATTATCTACTATTTCTCATGTTAACACATGTTCTCTTATAAGTGTTCTTATTCTATATGTGGATTTAATTTCATTCATCTTAATTCCATTTCCCAAGACAAACTTTTGACTACTAAACGAGTGTAATGCTTTAATGTCAAATAAAGCATAAGCAACTAGTCCATGTATAAGTATGTTTCCTAAAACAATTACTATTACTATAGTTATCTACTTTTGGGATACTATATTTAAGTCATGTATTCTCATAGTTCTTAACATTATACATATATATTTGCAACTAACTCATCGATAAGCAAAAGTTACGAGTCAATTTTACGTACCTATTACTAAGCCTTGGTTAGTTCCATCAATATCCATTTCACCATCTGAGCCATAATGAAAGTATTTTTCCATCCATTCATCAAAATCCTTAGTATCCTCTTTTGTTCCCTCAATTGCAAACACCCGAGCTGGCACAACAATTTTCTTTACTCTTTTAGATTTCTTACCCTTTTATCCGACTTAACCATAATATCTGGAGAAGTATCCTATCATTGCACACTTATAGCACTTTACTACTTTCATCTTTGGATACTCCCTTGACATATGATTTGGATCACTATACAAAGAGGACTTACCCCTTAACTAAGTGAATTGCCTAAGCTCCATACTTTTAGCATTGTACATTTCCTGAATCATCATAAAAACTAAATCCAACTCTATTTGAAGTAAGGCCACTAGTGACAATGGCTAACTTCTTTCCATTCTGGCTTAAGTTATTATTTGTACCTAGGAATGTTCTCTTAAAAATAGGCTTATATTGATTAACTCTCCTTAGTTTCTTAATCCACTCATTTTGCATAGCGAGTTAATTATTCCTTAGTTAACGCACCTTATCCACTATTTGATGATAACTGGTGAATCCATAATCTATTAACTTACATTGCACTGTAACATCAAATCGATTAAGAAAAAGATCTTTCTTTAGCTCTTGATTATTCTTGTATGACTAAGGCACATATTGCAACCTATTAAATTCGTTCTCATATCGTATTACACTCATAGTACCTTTCTTTATTTTCATTAAGTGTTAGGTCATTCGATTTTGCACACTAATAAGGAAATATTCTCTCTTGAATGCCTCCTGAAATACTTGCCATGTAATGGGGCATGGCATTGTTCTTGCTAAGCTAACTAATCATTAGCTAAGGTAAGCTTACCTATTTCAACTTCTAAATACTAATTCGATTTCATAAACTCAGGAAGTCAACTTGTATCTTAAGGTTGAATTACTCTAAGTTTATCCTCTATTAGCCTTTGGTTCATCACATTTCTACCTGTGATTAAGTGTTGGATTAAAGCTCCTTGCTATTTGATCATGGTATTCATATTAACCAACATTGGTCCAAACTGAGTTAAGTCCATCATGTTCGGAGTAGGTGGTGGTATATCATTTCTAGGTGGTTTTGGTAGATTAGGAGGGTAAGGAGGCAGTACTTCTCCTTTAGGTTGGTTTTTTGGTTTTCGTTTCTATTTTCTTCCTCTTCCATATTCAGATTCACAATTTACTAATTATCAATCTTGTACTCACAATATGTGTATCTAAAGTTAATATCCAACCTAAGTGATTCATATTTACATATAGATTAATTATTCTCTACATTAGCAATACACAACTATAGATTTTCTCATCAAAGATCTCAATCAACATAAGACCTATAATACTTCATCACCACATAAGCAATGATATATTCATATTTTACTCATTACACATGCTATGTATGTTTAAATATATATTTGTACGTCCTGAGCTCATCGTGTTTTACCTGTAACATTATATCATATTCATGATGATATTTCATACGTATCTCGAATAATACGAAAATGTACTTTACAATAGTCATAGGATGATCTAAACTTTACATTCAAAAGATCAATTTACTTTATTTACAACATCATATTGCAAATTTGATTATTTCTTTACATTATTTACATATTTAGTAGCCATAACATCCAAAAGTACATTAGTTACATTTAAAAAGTCAAAAGCACCTCAAACATTGCTAGGAGGGATCTAGATACATTAAAACAACTAGGTTAGGTGATATCAAAAGCCTTAGAATTATTTTCCTACCGTCTTCACGATTTTCAATTACTTGCACTAAATGGAGTTACTACATCTTCCACGAGAAACCAATCTCCCATCCCATTCTCATCAAGCCTTGAGTTAATCTCTACCACTATAGGGGTATCTAGTATAATTACTACTTCATGCACCTCACTCCCATTGTCTTGTGCTCCATCTTCCACATCAACCTCCTCTTCTTCTAAATCCTCCTCAAGATCATCATCATTATCCAATCCTATATTTAGCTGAGCTTCTTAAGGTGGATTCTCAAGCAGTATCATAAGGGGTTCAGGCTCTTGAGGTTGTAGTGATACTTTTATACCTGCAGTTTCCTTTAGGGGGTATTTGGGAAACTAGTTAACCACATTAGGATGATAGTTTCTAAAAATATGTGGGACACATGGAGGTACCTGATCAAAACCTAGAGGGTAATTCTTACCTATATCTACTAAAGTTGGAAAATACAGCATAGAGATCCTCACAAATAAAACTCCATTTTCTCGGAAGTACTTCTCATAGGCAACTATAATAGTATACTCATTACATGCAGGCCCTAACTCATCCCTTATTATCCTCCAATCATTTTACATATTAAAGGACATTCTATGCTTATAATTCTTAATAATCTCATCGATAGTATAAAACATCCTCTAGTCAGCCATATCTAATAACAAATTTTGCATCCGAATCTTATACTCGATAGGAGTCATATCCCCTTCCTATTTAAAATTCCACCATTTATGTAATAAACTACTCTTACAAATTTGAAATAACAAGTTAAAGTTAGTTTATAACCCATTTTACTTATATATAAGCTATACATATATCTTATAATCTAAGTCTTTTATATTTATTATCAACCCCACTCTCAGTAATCCTATTGTCTACTCATTTTAGTTAGATGTTTCAAAGCTTAATTCTTTCAGAACCAGGCTTTGATACCAACTCAGAACTATCATGCCCCAAACAAGAGGAATCATAATAGTATCGTTGTGTAAACTAACCTAAGATGGAAGCTGACCTTACAACTGCTACCGTAAATATAGTCTACAATAGGCATGTATGACTCAACCAGCTTAAAGCATCCGTTTTGATACTTGTGATTAATTAAACCTATGGTATAACTTTACAAAATACCTATTTTATATAACTTATTGTCTCATAATATAACAGTACTTACATAAGCATCTTAGATTTAGAGTTATAATTTATAATCAGAGTTTACAAAAAACCATAGCTTTTGTAGACTATTTATAAGTTAGGAAACTAGTAGGTATCCTAGGGAATTCTTAGTTAGTTTTCTCAAAATTCAAAAGAAAAGTCAAAAGCTCAAGTTTAGTGCATTCTTCGTTCTTCACTTTCCTAGTCAACAGCATAATTACTCGGAGGTAGTAGTATTGAAGCATCCTAGTCTCCACTTGGTACCTACAAAAAAGTCTATGAAGGTGTGAGCTCAAATAGCTTAGTAAGTAGGATAAAGTCAGAACAGTACCAAACAATCATAAGCAATGTTATTAATTATGATGAAATGCAATGCAATCAATCATATGAAACATCACACAATGTTATCTAGTCCATTGTGAGGTTAGAGAAATTACACTTACTCCAACTTAGATTGAGGAGTTTCATTTCAACTCAAATCAGACCAAACCTAGGCTTATGTAATAGAGAACACCCTCTTCCTGTAACTACCATCGAATCACGACCCCCACCCCTTGCCACGACCTCTTCGCTTATCATTTAATTCGATTAAGAATGAGGAAATGACCATTTCAGCTATCCTCATCAAGGGAAGTCGGTATTTGGCTTGACACTCCTAATCATTTCCCCTAATACGTGTTATGCATGTCCAATTTCATTATGGTCAAATAATTATTAGTTCAAATCAGTGTTGAGCAAACAAGTTCATATAATATAGAAACAATACGATCATGCAGAATAGCACACCAAGGAGTTTAACTCCTATCACAACTGAATACCAAATATACGTATGGCATGCGCTCTAGATACTTTAATACAATATCCCAGCAAGCGATAAAGCTGTAATCCCAACTTACCTATTCAAATGCATACTGTAAGAGACTCAGGTTGTCAACAGTATACTCATTAGGGAATCTTATATATATAAACCCAAATTTAGTTTTTATAATAGTTATGAAAACATTACGGTTTTATCTAAAATAGTTATATGTATATATAATATATTATCATAATAATATATAGTTTTATTATATATATGTATATCAAGTGAAGTTATTAATTATTAATAATATACGTAATTATATTATTACGCATAATGTATCATTTTGATCACATCGAAACGTACTTTTAATAGATTAAATCACATTTAAATTCCGATAAGGTTATTGTAATACATACATTTTAGTAATATTATAGAGTTATAGGTTATATTACCGAAGGTTGTCTGATTTTAATAAAAATAGTGTCGTTGGGTTCCTACAGACGTATTGACATGTATTATGGGTCCTATTTTTAAAGATGACTCTTAACGGGTAATTCAAATTTCTAACACAATTATACGTATCTAAATAAATATTATTGTATTATATATATTTCATGTTATCAAAACTATATTTTACCTAATTAGTCAATATATCTCTATAATAGGTGTATTATCAAATCCTAATATACTCATAACATACCTCTATTATTAAAATATCATTAAATATATTAAAAATATTATTTTTTTTATCCAATTTGACTAGTACACATATAGATAGTTTTTATTCAACTTTTTATCATATTTAACAAATTATTAATAACAATATGTCTCGATTTATAAATTAAGCCACTTTACCATGTAAATTCATAGTAAATAGCTCAAGCCACCAAATAATTTCCCAAAAATTTCAATAGACTCTAAAAATATGGGGAATTCAATCATCACTTGGTTTTAGGTTTTCGATTTACCGCTTATATACTTGAATTTAAGGTTTTACCCTTAAATTATATTTAATTACCTAAATATGATTCTTTTTGCATAAAATTATTTTCAACCTATCTTAACATCATTATACTACACTAGAAATAAGTATAGGTCAATTTCACCATTTAATTTCATAAAACCTATTTATTTTACATTTTCACACTAATTTCCAACTATTTTTAAGTCAAAAAATACAATAAATATTAAAATTACTCAAATAAAAAATTAGGTTGCATAGCAATTATCTATATATCCTATGTATCCTATGCAAAAATTTTGGGCTAGAAACTATATCATTTGATATATTTATTTTGAAAGTCAAAATTCAAGTGACTAGTGACTCTCTTAAGTATAATGAGTATTCAAAATTTTACAAAAATAAAAATATCACATGAAAGCATGTATGAAATAACGTAAGTAAAAATTTTTCAATTTTTTTCTATGTAGATTTAGTATTTATTTGAAAAATAAATGAAGAATGTGGTAGAATTTTGATCAATCTATTCTTAGGTGTTTCAGTGGTCGATGGTGGATGAGGGGTTATCGAACAGACTGGGTGTGGGGTAGACTGGTGGTAGCCAATTGAGTTGGTTGTCTAGGTCGGGTATGGGTGGAACATAGTGGGTTCCCTTTTTTCTATTATTCTTTTCTTTGTATTTCCCCTAATTCCTCGAAGCTTTCTATTACTCCCTTAGATCTTAATTTGCTAAAAGAGGTATGTCTAGAGTCATTTTCATTTTTATAGCATTGGAGTTGGCTAAAATATATATATATATATATTTATTTATTTTTTAGTCCTTTTCTTGCATAATTCCTTAGGTAAAGGTGTCCTTTTGCTATTAATTTGTTGATGTATCATCTCTTTAGATATCTATGGAGCTGCCATGATAATGTGTATCATGCATAATATGTATTTAAATTCATATAATAATGTTTCTAACATATCTAAGCCATATTTTTAGGATCTTTCACATAGTAATTTTATTTTATTTTTTAATCTCTAAAATATATGCTTATTTAGAATAGTGTGTTTTTGAGCAAAAATTCAATGAAGCTTTGACTAACCAAATGATGTTTGTTCTTCACCAATTTTTGAATACGCATTTTTTAGAACATAAATTTATGGAAATAACTTTTATTTTTGAAAATACATGAACTAAATAATTATTTTGAATATGTCATCTAAACAAGTGTAAAGATATTAAGGAATTTTTTTTCACAATTAATTTCATTAAAAAAGTATTTATTTCATTATTTTTAGTCAATTTCATACTTTTTCAAATAATTTTGTAAAAATATAAAATGAAGGAATTTTATTATCATAATTTCTAGAATGATTATTTATGATATTTTAGGTTTATATAAAAGTTTTTGGAATTCAACAAATTTGTGGCTATTTATCCCATAATTAGGTCTTATATAAGCATATTTTAAAGTACTAGATTTAATAATTGATAAATTGAAAGATTTCTTATTTTAATGTGACTATGGGATGATATTATATATAATAATAGCTATGGACAAGTTTAGAAAAATGAAGAAAAAATTCACATTTAACACACATATGGCAGTGTATGGTTTAAATATGAAATTTCTAATAATATAAGATCAAGAGATTTAATAAAAAGGGTGAATTCATAATTTTCATGGTTCTTATTAGTTTTAGATCTTTTAGTGTTTAAAGAGTACTCAAAGTAATAATTGTAACGATATAAAGAACAAAAAATTTTGATAAGAAAATAAAATGTTATAGTAATTTAAAGATTAAGAATTATTGATAGGACTTTAAGAATATAATGGGCCTCAAAGCCCGACCTACTTATAAATCTAACTTGAATTTGAAAAGTTGTGTAGAAAGTTGTGACTATGTACAATCTCATTACATAACGTTTATTACTCTTGTCTTTTAACCATGCGCTTAATTATAAGATCGCCACGTAGTATACAACCGATGATTATCTATCATTATAGACACCTAGCATTCCCCTATAAATAAAGGAAGGAAAGCATTGTAAAAACTGTTTTATGCCTTTTAATACTTTGTTTACTTGTTTACCTACTTTTTCACAAGAAAAACCACTTACTTAAGTATTAAAGTAGCTATGCCAATCTAGCCCCAATACCGCCTTAGCCATTTGTTCGTGCCTTTTGCAAGATCAAAGCTTTACACTAAAATCAGCTGACAACAGTTAACATCCACACTTCTAATGAATGGTGAGATCTTCATCTTCACAAACTCTGTTCCCTTAGGAGCTTGAACATCTCTTCCTTAATACTCTTCCTCAAAATTATCTCCTTTCACTTATTTATCATCATATATGTTTTTCAAAACCCCATTTCCAACATAATGTCTCACTTCTTCTCTAACCATATTGGTTTCTCCAACTCTAAGGAAAATCTTAGAATGATGATTTTCAAATAATCTTTGTATAGTAATTACAACAATAGCTACAACAATTGTGAGTTGTTGAGTTTGCTCATTTATAGATTTGGGAGTTAATTTAGCACTATGCCCTTACATAGGACATCACTTCTACAATTTTCTATACCATAACAAACATTGGGTTTTGACATTTTCTCACAATTCTTCAATTGAGTTCTTAACAATAAGACTTTGTAGACACCAGCAACACCTAGCTTTAGCAATGTACAACAGATACCATTAAAAATAATCTCTAACTTCCATATACACATGTTTCTCTTATCAAATCCCTTTCTTGTGATACCAATAAAGATGATGTGCCTTGGAAGACAATCTTTAGGGCATCAATCACAAAAGAAATAAAGTGGTAGGTCCTTCCTTATATAAAAGAAATGGTAAGGGGCTAATAGGTGATATTTAGTTAAATTGTGAACAGCTAAGTAGATATAACTCTCCATAGAGCAAGACATAATCTTCTTGATTTGATATGATGCACCAGTAGGAAGCTAAGGTCATTCGCTACAACCTTTTGCCAAGTATTGATAATAGTATATAATTTGAGGGTAAAAAACTCACAAATGTGGCACAGGAATATTCTATATTCTATTAATTATGTGGCTTCGTACAAGTGAAATATTTATTGTAAGCCCTTAAGGTTAAGAACAAAGTCGAAAAAATAAAAAGAGTACAATCTTAAAAGAGTAATTACATAATCAAAATAACCCTAAAAGGGTAAAATAGAAAAGGACATGTAATAGAATGATTCAAAAGCATATTACTATCAATCGATAGAGTACATACATGTGCTAGGCATGACTAGTAGGTGCTTTGGTAGAAGAAGACAAAAACTAGACTAGGTCAAGTTGCATTGATGAGGTTAACTTGGTAAGATGCAAGTTGGCCACTAAGGGAAATATATCATTGCAAATGTAGGATTAGTTTGCTTATTTAGTTGAGCCTATAAGATTAGGTCAATCGTAGTACGATTAAGTTGGCATAGGCTTAGCTTGGAGCTTTTAGTTTCAATTAATAGTAGGACTGACGATAGCAAAGCATGTTTCAGCAAGAGGTAAAGATAGTGAGATTGCAAGAAAGGAATTTCTCCCTTAGTTGATTATTCAGTAAGGAGCCACCATATAAGATTTTGGAGTCTACATACTCTACCTTAGGTTAGTAAACTAAGAACTTAGTTCCCATAACAAGTAATGGTTGTCTCATTTATAGGAAAGGGGAAGAAATTGGAGTTGAATTGATTATTATGAAATTATATGTTTTTTGCAAAGTTAAGTACGACATTCTTAATTATTCACTAACAACACCTATAACAAAGCTTACAAATATATATATATATATATATATGTCAAAGATTCATGTGCAAAAGCGATATAACAATTAAATAAATTGTAGTAAATAAATAGAGTATGAGATAATAAGATAAGGTAAATATTTATAGAGATTTTTCCTTATGAGCTAGTCCTCTCTTCTAGCTCGTAGGTAAGGATACTAGTCCACCACATTGGTGTGTTTTAGAATTTGAACAAATCATAATGAGGTTTATAAGCTATGCCATAAACTATTAGTTCCTCTAACTTTACCTTGCCTTATAATTTATACACTGAGATCATGTAAGTTTACAAAGTCCTCTTACTATTCTCTCAAGTAATATACTTGCTAATTTTTAAGACATTAGCAACTCCCTTGAGGATAACAAGGAATTCTTATATACTTTTGCACATATCTATATAATGAGAAAATACTCTTTAGCATAAAACAATATGTTTCCTTTCTTCTTGTTGTTATATCTTCTTCTTTCTCACATATCTTCTTATATAAAAAGCATTCATAGCTTCACTATGAAAATGGACATTGTATGACTATTGAACTTTCCTTTTTCTCGATAAGCTTCATAAGGAAATAGTCGTTATATAATGTCCTTGAAGTAATGTCTACAAGCTTTACTTTTGCTACTTTTGAAGCTTCTATTTGGTCTCACAACTTAACATTGTATAATATAAAATTATAACTCACACTTAATAGATTGTTTTGTTATCATCAAAATATTTTGAGATATATTTTTCATGTTTTACCTTAAATAATTATAACATTTAAAGGATTATTTATTTACCTTTCTCCTTCATTTTGTTATAAAAAATGTCTGTAATATCATAGAGAACATATCAACAATTTCTAGCAAAATATAGTGAGAGAATTTACATCAAAATATTCTTATCCAAGTATAAAGATATCTTAACACGACTTATATGCCTTAACAACATATTTGTAAATCTTATCTTGTCAATTTTAGCAAATGACGATCATTGTTTTGTATTTAATTAATTTTCATCATTTAAAACATATCAAAATAGTCACATAAAGGATTTACAAGGAATATAACAAAACATTTTTTTTTCTAAAGATATAACTTATCAACATACAAAAAGATTTGCTTAACAACTTTTTTTTTTAATAGTGAGAAATCATGTGAGAAACATTCATAAAATCTTATGGAATTTCTTATACATATATCATAACATTTCTATCCATATGTAGAGACTCATCATAAACATGCCGAAAATATTATTAACAATTATCATGTTAGCTCTTTCTAAGGTTACAAGCTTTTTCATACTAACTAAGACTTATATCACAACAACTCACAAAAGCATTAAGCTTCTTTCCAAATATTCATTTTATACATATATCAAAATATATGGAAGAATAAAGATTCATACAATTCTTTTCTACCGTTATATCAAAATATTCTTTCCAAATATAGCATGATGCTTAATAAAAGATATTTATCATCTTGATAATAACACCATGAAATTTTTTATTAGAATCATAATCTTTTCTATGTTGCATATCAAATCAACTATTCTATTTTCAAAAATAATATTTATAAATTATTCTTATTCAAATGTGCAAAGATTTCACTTTACATCATACCATACGTGTTATTTTTCTAACAAATATTAAGTGTTTTATAAATATTAAATACTCGATACTTACATTAAGAAATTTAGTGAATTTAAATGTGAAAACCATTTCTTCTTCTATAAAAAGACACATTTGCACTAGACTTTCCATTTGAAATTATTTTATAAAAACTCTCCCCTTTAATATGTGATATTAATTAATATTTGAAATAATATAAGACAAGTAATTAAGATAATAAGATTAGAACAATTATATTGAATTACAATTTTTGCTTCAAATTATAGCTTTGATTAATCATGACCTTTTAAGCTTTGCCTCAAGTACTTTGTAATGTTAAAAAGAATATTTGTTTTACAAAATCTAGACAAGCTTAAGTCTTTTAAAATTCAAATTCGTAACATTAATTTTATTGACTTGTTGAGCACTAAGCTTATTATTTTCATAGCAATAAAATGTTCCTATGTGACACTATTTACTACAAAATAAACTTGCATGAGGATTGAGTTGTTATATTCATGAGTTTCCTTTTATGTTTACTCTTTATTTCGATAATGAATAGATTCTTCGTTTTTAATAACAAAACTACTTTTACAAGCATTCGATTTTTTATTTACAGGTAAGTTTCTTAGCTTTTCCATTCACAAAATTTGTTAAGAGTATTGATAATAAAATTCAACACAATTTTAACTTTTGACTTATTAATTTACTTTTTAAAAAACTTGTTTTCTTTTGATAAAAATCTTTCATTTTCAAGAAATTCTTTATTTTATTTTCTTAAAACATTATTTTTTATAATAAGTATAGAGCTTTCTTCTTTCAAAACCTCTTTTTCATGCTTTAAATCATCCCTTTCTTTAGAAAGAGAAAATCTTCATCTATTAAAACCTCTTTTATCATTTCTTTTAATATTTCCACTTACTTTTTGTGTTTTGACTTCTTTTTTAATATTGTAGATAATAATTTTTCATATTCTTCATTAACATCAACAAAGAAAACAAGAGATTTTGAATTGAAATTGAAATTCACCTCATTATCAACCAATAAAAAAATTTTGGATTTTTTTGCCTCTTTTAAATTTCAAGGTTTGACTCTAGCAATTCATCATCACTATTACTTTCTTTGTACACTTCACATAATTTTACCATACATCCTTAGCTATTTTACATTAAGAAATTTAATTAAGTTTAGAAGGAGATACAATACCTACAAGAATATATTTTGTCCTTCAATTGGTTAATGGATTTTCATTTCTTCTTATATTATAATTATATCAAGAACTACTCTATTTTCGTTTTCAATGATTATCCATGACTCATAATTACTTTTTTGAATATAACATTCGATCTTGCACTTTTATAGATAGAAATTAATGCTATTAAGAATATGAGCATTGAGCAATAATTGACTATTTTCCATTTGATTATTTTTTGTAAAAATTTGCCCCATTTGGTCTTTTCCTCAAGAGTTTATACTCTTTAAAGAGATAACTTGGTTTGATACCAGTAGTTGGTCCCAAGGAATAATTAAGAATGGGGATTGAATGGAATATTATCAAATTATATATTTTTAACAAAGTTAAATACTAACCTTGTAATTATTTACAAAGACACTTATCACAAAGCTTATAAAAATATATATGTACATATATGTGTATGATAAGAAAATCATGCAATTATTTATAAAGGTTCCTCCTTATTAGTCCATCTTCCCTTCCAACCTACTGCTAGAGATATTAGTCCTTTATACTAGCATTTTCCATTATTTGAAAGAAATGAGGGAATGTGTACAAGTTCGACTAAAGGCTAGTAGTTCCCTTAACATTGGTTTGCCCTACAATTTGTACATCAAGATTACACAAGCCTACAAATTCCCTTTACTATTCTCTTAAATAGTTATCCCAATAATTTCGAAGAGATTAGCAACTCTATAGATGATAATAACGAAATTCCTTTGTGCTTTCACGCAATATCTCCATAGTAGAAAAATACTCTTTAGCATAAAACAATATGTTTCTTTTCTTCTTGTCGTTGTGTCTTCTTCTTTCTTATGTAGCTCCTTATATAAAGAGTGCCCACAGCTTCACTATGAAAGTAGCTATTGTATGCCCTTTAAGCCTTCCTTTTACTCCATAAGCATTACAAGGAAATGACTATTGTATGGTATTCTTGAAAAAATGTGTGAAATTATAGAAAACTAAATAAATAAATGAAATAATGGAAATAAAATAATAAAAGTAAAGGCCGAGGTAAGAAAAGTAAGTAATAGTTATTTAATGGACAAGGAGGTCATTTCCACCCTCAAATATAAAAAGGTTTTGTAGAAAACCCTATGACTCTTTTGCTTCATTATTCATTACAGAGTCCTCTTCAAGTGAACCTCTAAAGTAAGATTATGGTAAAGCAATATCCTAGTGATTCTTTAGATTTAGACAAATGAACCATGCTTTTTGTTGCCATCAAAGAGTATTGTAGCATTATGGAAGTATATATTTTGAGTTTTATTAGGCAAAATAGAGAAAAGAGTGGAAGCTTAATTTGTAAGCAAGTCATTAATTATTGATGGAATTGAGTTTATGATGTTGTTTTAATCAAGATCAATAATCATTTGTAATCCTAGGTGTGTGGAAAAATCATCTTGTAGCGTGGATTTCAATTTTTTTGTAATCCTTAACACAAGGTATGTAATGTTCATGTTTATTGATTTTGATTTCGTGATTAGGGATTGGAATATGTCTGAATGTTCCTTATTGTCAATGTGGTAAAGACAGTCTAAACCTATGGCATATTTGGAGTGTGTTATGTGTTGGAATCATAGTAGGATAGATTGGGAAAGATTAGAGTCAGAAAAGAGAAGAAGATTAATGAACTAGAGGAACATAGGCGATTATGGTAGTAGACTTACCCATGTTCCCCTCATTGAATATTTTGGTTTTAATGAGGAAAAGAAAATTTTAGGAAGAGATGACCACACCCAAAACCTACGGCTGTAAACCTTGGGCATGGTCATGCAGTATTATTAGATTAGGGCTGTAAATGGATGAATTAAGCGTAGTAAAAGATCACGATCTAAAGTCACAATAGTATTCCTCATGTATGATCTTATACCCACCGTTTTTCCTTTTATTTCTTGTTTCTAACCTTCCTAAACCCTAGTTTAACCAATCTTAAAAACACAAAAAGATCTAAGTTGAACCTAAAACCCTAGAATAAGCTAAGATCTCAATTCATGAACTTAATAAGTTAACTAAGTAAACTTAATTAAGAAGAGATAATAAGAGAATAGCAACTAAAAGGAGATTTTGTGAATACTTCAAGTATTGACGGTAAAGAAACTTTTGAGTTAGAGATTTCCAATTATACATAGGATCTAGGTATGCACTTCCCTTAATTATTGCTTCAATTTGTATTGGTTAGTATCATTATAATCGGAACAAAATTTAATTGGACTATTATTTGCATGATGATCGTGTTTGGCAAGGCTTAGGGGATCGTAGCACTAGCTTACCTAAGGTGGCACCACAATGATCCTTCGAATAGGTTGGTGTTTGGGGGTCATAGTATAAGTGTCTTAGAACCAAGTAGGCTAGGAGGCATCTGGGGGTCATAGTACCATTGTCCCAGTATTGGTTTAGAGTATGATATCCCAATTTAGGAATCAAATGGGAGTTATGAGATACTCCATGTTAGAGTTAGTCGTGAATAATCCTAACTATGTGTATTGTAGATATAAAGTAAGAAGATATAAACCAGTAGTTGTGTTATTTATTATTAATTGCATTAATGCATGAAACTTTGTTTATTGCCTAACATTCATATGTGATTGTAGGTTGTACATATGAAGCTCCGCCTCATTCTTTTCTTTTACAATTGCAGGAACACTATATGAATAGGTAGAGTATGATGAAAATGGGGATGTGTGTATTATTATTATCAAGACAAGGATTTAGGAAAATATTACTCTTATTATGAGGATGAGAAACTTGATCTAACTAGCTAAAGAGACTTCATTCTTTAAGGAGTTTCATTTTGTCATGTGATCTAGAATATTTTCATTATGCTTTTTTTTTTCAATCTTATTTATTAAGGAGATGTATTGTTATTTTTAGTGACATTGAAGAATTAACTATCATAAGAGTTTGAGGTGTTATTTATTCTATATATTAGAGATTTTTAGTAGGTCGTTTAGCTTAACATGTTAGTAAATTTCTAGGGATACCGGGATATGTAATGGTTTATGGTGCACCTGAGTCTAGGGGTATGACAAATCAAAGTGGTGTCAAAGCTTAGGTTTATAAATCTATAGAAGCTAGGAAAATTGATATGTAGGATGGTAAGCTATGATGAGTGGGGATACTTAAAAGTGAATCCTTAGCAATAGAAGTATCTTAATGATCCTTATTTTCTTTTCTTTGAGTTCTTTTCCCTTGCCATTTCTTTCATCAAGCTTAGCTTCATTCTTTTGTTTTTATTTGTAGAATGATACCAAGAAGAAGAGTTAAGCTGGGAAGAGTTATGGAACCTGGTCAGGGTAATGCTCCTAAGGAAGCTGATTTATAAAAGGGCTCAATAATAGTAGCTGCTATAGAATGAAAAAGTGCTTATTAACTAAAATGATATTAATAGGCTACTAACTACTCTTGACAATCTATTAGGAGTGATTAATAGATGGTAGAATTAGATTTAGAGGCAACATGAGCAACTACAGCAACAACAACAATAACTCATGGCTAAGCGTAGTAATGGAGCCATTGGTGGGAATAGAGTCACTGCTGACACTAGGATTAGTATGGCTACAGGTGCAGGTAATGGAAATAACCAAGGTGGTCCCATAACCCCTTGAGAAATTTGTGAGATTGGTAGATGAATTCTACCCTTGGATTGATGATGCTATGGGTATTGAGAGGTAGACAACCTAGATTGATAGGGTTTTTAATGGTTTTGAGGTCCTTGACTATAGGAAGGTGCCATTTGCCACTTATATGATGAGAAATACTACAATAAGCTAGTAGGAAGGAGAAAGAGTACTCCAGAATATTCCTATTACTTAGGTAGTGTTCAAAGAGCTGTTCTATAGGGGGTACTTCCCTGAAAGCCTTCGAAAAAGATTAATAGGTCAATATTATCATTGCAGGTAGGGAAACTGCATAGTAGAGCACTATAAGGGTAATCTCAATCGCTTGCACAAATTATTACTAGAAGCTTAGAAAGCTAATAAAGGGTCTAAAGTATAGAGATTTATTATAGGCTTGGGAGCCATTTTGTACCATGAAATGGGGTCGTTTGAGTTGGGAACCTATGCAACAGTAGTTAATAAGGCCAACAAGATGGAAAAGAGTAGGAAGGAGATGTTAGAAGATGAGGCTAAGTCTTTTAGAAGAATGGTGGTATTGAGGAAAAGACCTACATTGGGTATATCAATTTAAGATAGAGGAAAGAGTCATTTCCATCATCAAGCCAAACCTATGGCTAGGGCTGTTATGCCTCCACTTGCTAAACCTATTTCCTTTATTGACAATGTTACTTCTACCAACACTAGTTTTGGGACTTACATGTATGAACTATAGAGGCTTACATGATTTGTCAAAATGTAAGTGTCCTGGTAGAGCATGCTTCTCCTATGGCATGGTAGGGCTTGTTAGTAGAGAATGCCTAATGAAGGTAAATATTCCTTAAACCTTTTGCTTCAGTTGTTAATGGAGGGGACATTAGACTTTTGAGTGTAATGCTACTAAGTAACCAACCCCAATTTAGCAACTAGTACCGTAGCAGAATGTTTGGCCTCAAGGTAAAGGTCAGGGAGGTCAGGCTGTGACTACAAGACTAAGGTAGAGAACTTCTACAAGAGTATTTACACTTTAACAACAATAACTAGATTATCAAGTAGATTAGGGGAGTGATACCATGGCAGGTACACTTCTAGTGAATTCTACTTGATCATACTTATTGTGTGACACTAGGTCCACTCATTATTGTGTAGTTGATTATTTTGTGTCTACTATAGTATAAAACTTAAATTGTTGGTTTATTCTCTGTATGTTAGGTCTCCTTTCAAAGTGGGTAAAATGTCAAACCAAATTTTTAAGGATGTAAAAATAAGGATTAAGGGTTAAGTCTTACTAATTGATTTGTATGTTATAGAGATGTTAGAGTTTGACGTAATATTGGGGCCAAATTGATTGGTAATGAATTATGCAACCATAGACTACTATAACAAATTAGTTTGTTATACTATTGAGGATGAAGAGACTTTTACTTTCTAATTAGAAGATGAAAAGTAATCAAGCTTCATCTCATAAGAGTTGGGGGGTAATAGCAAATTGGCAACCTTAACTCCTAGCTCAAGCCAGACTAAGGAGTTAAAAGGCATTCCAATAGTGAAGGAGTTCTAAGATATTTTCCTAGAAGATTTGCTTAGGCTACCTCCAATAAGAGAAGTCAAGTTTAGAAATAATTTGATGCTAAAGACAAAATCTATCTCTAAAGTAGCTTATAAGATGGCTCTAGTAGAATTGGTAGATTTGAAGAAGCAGTTGCAATAATTACAAGGGTTTATCAAGTGTAGTACATCATCTTGGCGTGCACCAGTTTTTTTTTATGAAGAAGAAAGACAGCAGTATGTGCTAATATATTAATTATCAAGATCTAAATAGTGTAACAATCAAGAACAAGTATCCTCTCCCTCATATTGATGATCTGGTTAAAAGTAAGTTTCCTTTCTAAGGCACATTGTCAAAGGGGATGGATTGGCAATAGACCTAGAGAAGATCAAAGCGATATTTGATTGGCCAAGACTGAAGA
The DNA here is from genome assembly GCA_024138005.1 of Lumnitzera racemosa. Lineage (NCBI taxonomy): Eukaryota > Viridiplantae > Streptophyta > Magnoliopsida > Myrtales > Combretaceae > Lumnitzera > Lumnitzera racemosa. The sequence continues at coordinate 61,702,607 of JAMXBC010000010.1, read as the reverse complement.
CAATGAGGGAAATTAGGAAATTTCTAGGGTTAGCCAGGTATAATAGAAAATTTATCGAAGGTTTCTCTAGAATCATAGCCCTATTGACGAGATTGACACGAAAAGGAGTATTGTTTGAGTGGGATGATAATTATTAGAGCAGCTTTCAAGATTTGAAGAGAAGATTAATAACTTCTTTGGTATTGGTATTGCTCCGAAGTAGTGAAGAGCATGTAATATATAATGACACTTTGCATCAAGGTTTAGGGTTTGTACTTATGCAAGATGGAAGAGTGATAGTGTATGCTTCTCGCCAGTTAAAGCAATATGAGAAAACTGCCTGAGCCATGACTTGAAGTTAGTAACAGTAGTTTTGGCACTTAAGCTATGGAGACTGTATCTTTGTGGTGTGAAGTGCATAATCGTCACTAACCACAAAAGTTTAAAGTACTTCTTCACTTAAAAGGAGCTAAGCATAAGGTAGAGGACATGGTTAGAACTCACAAAGGATTTTGACGTAAACATTCAATATCACCTTAGAAAAGCAAATGTGGTAGTAGACGCTTTGAGTAGAAAGAGAAAAGGTAACTTAGCCACTTTTATTACTACTCGGAGGCATATATTGGAAGATATGAGAAGATTAGAATTGGAAATCTTAATTAGAGAAGTAGGAATGCATTTGGCTATGCTATTCATATAGCCCTCTTGATTGATTGGTTGAAAACTACCTGATTGGTTGATATAGAAATACAAGAAATCAAGGATAAGGTAGCATAAGGTAAGGTTAAAGAGTTTATGGCATATGTTAAGGGAGTGCTTAGGTTTGGAACTGAATTATGTATGCTTGTAGATTTAAAGTAAAAGAAAGAATTACTCAAGGAAGCTCATTACTTTAGGTGTACAATATAATGCATACAAACTTAAAAGGGCACTATTGGTGGAATCATATAAAGAGAGATATTGTAGAGTATGTCTCCAAGTATTCTACATATCAGTTGGTCAAAGCTAAACACTAAAGACTGGGTAGTGAACTTCAACCATTACTAGTGCCGAATTGGAAATGGGAGCACATGACAATGGATTTTGAGAAGCATCTCTAGGGTCATACACATGAACAAGCACCACAACGAGCAAAAACAAAGAAAAGAAAATGGGTTTAGCAAAGTTTGAGCAATTAACAACTAGATATGACACACCAATTGGTCCTACTTGGCTTACAATCCATCGGATATGACTCATCGATCTAAACTATAGGGTTTCTTAATACTACTCTTTGGTAAAGGGAATAGATAAAAGTTAAAAGGATAGTAGAACACTAAGGTTTCTCAAAAGGGAAACCTGTATATTTGGATAATGAGAGTGACTAATTATTGCATACAAAATGAATGGGGTTTATATACCATCACTATTAAGGTTACAAGTACGTATGAAAAGACAAAAAGGGTAATTTACAATTGGAATACATGAAATATACTAAAAAGGGTAAAATAGATAAAGAATATTTAGTACAAAAAAAGTAAAGAATCCTTTTGGAATGTTGTACTAGAAAACACGTATCGTATAGTGGGTGGAATTTTAAAATATAGTATAATTCAAACAAAATGAAGAACAGAGAGTCCATAGTCAAAGTCGACCTAATCTAGATCAAGTTGAAGCTCAATCAATCAATCATTAGAGGATATTTAGCTTAGACTTGGATTGGGTGCTGGTAGTTGATTCGGGAGTTCAACTTGGACAATTTCTTAAGGTTGGTTAGCATGGATGCTATTTATGTCATGGTACGGTTGCTTGAAAGGTTAAGCCTGTATGCTAGCAGTTCAATACATCTGTAAACCCCTAAATTTCTCTGCCTAACATCTAAAATAGACTTAAGTATGTTAGATATTCTTAAGAGTTGATAAGGCTAGAGAAAGTGAAAACCCTAAAATAACTAATCAATTGTGTATAAAATTTTTATACCCTAAACATCTATAAACACTAAAGATTTCATCTGAAAGTGATAAAAACCCTAAAACAATAACTTTAAGGATATAAAAGAACTAATTCACCATAATTCACCTTAACAACCTAATTGATAATATAACCTTAATATTATATCAAATCATTGGTAAAACATTAAAGATAACTTTCAATCATTCATAAAAACACATAATACTAAAGTAATCCTTTAGAAACTAAGATATTGTATCATAGATCACATTCATCTTCTAATTATATAATTAGGTTAGTATTATATAGAGTTAAGAGTTTAGTTGATGCTTATGTTACATGTAGTAAGTATTAATACCCTAAATGAAATTTTTCATGATGATTACATTAACTAGCCTACCAAATGATGTTAGGATATAAATATCTAAAGGAAGATCTCATTACTTATTTTTACTAATCAATTCACTAAACTTCTTATTTCCTTTCATTTTCTTCCTAATTTTTCTTAATCACTTCATTATGTATACTTAAATTACATGTAATTGTGAAATGTTGACCAAGTCAAAGGTTGACTAAGTCAACATATGTGTCATTATCAACTGGAATCTTCTCTTCCTTTCTATTGATTTCTTTTCTGTTCTGTTAGATTTTTTTCCCCTTTTCTTCCCTTGTTTTCGTCTACTCCTTTCCCCACTTAGGACCCCACTTGTTTTCATTTTCAAGGCACAAAATAATACAAAACAAAGTCCTTTTCTTCCTCTTCCAAACCGTTATTCCCTTTGCTTCCATAATTCCAAACACTTTCTTACTTCGCTTTCACGCTTTCTACTAACATAAATCATGGAGAAAGGGGTATGTTATCATATAATTTTCTATTTTATGTAGTAGTTAGTTATCTAAGTTAAGTTAGCGTAGAAAGTTGGTATAATATGTGCATAAGTATTGTTGGAAGTGGAAGCTTCATATCCATGTATAGAAGAGTAGGAGTCTTTAGAAAATTAGAAGAAGAACACATGTACATATACCTAAGTATGTGTATATAAGAGTATACTTGATAAATACATGTGTAAAGACCTTTGTACATAAGTATCTATTATGTACATAACCTAAAATGAGGCATATACTAACTATACATACATATACTATGCTAAATACACTCTTAAAGTACAAAAATATGAAATTTGTAAAGCTTTCTTAAGAGAGGGCTTTAGGCATACGAAAATGAGTATAAAAATACATGTCACTGTATGTGTATATGGGTATATGTACTAGTATATGTATAAGTACATAAGTATACATACTAGTATATTAGAAGTATAAGTATATATATAACATATGTATAAAGTATATGAATACATAAGGATAATAATGGATGATGATATAAGCAATGACATAATTAAATAATGATGTAATTAAATGATGACATAAACGATGACATAAGCCTCTAAAATAATAAACCATAAGATCATTAAAGTGTAAGAATTAATGGCTAATGGAACTACTAATTACTAAAATAGAACATAAAAGTAGTCAATAGGAATAATCAAGCTTCAATAGTTAAAATTTCAATAAATTTAGTATATATCGTAAAACATGGGTTTTAATGTCCAAAACGGACATCACCATGTGAATGTACATTCAAAAACGATGGAAAACAACTATAAATTCTTAAATATCATAAATAGAATGAAAAAGCTACTTACGTTAGTGATAAAGTCTAATCAGATAAAAATTGGTAGTAATCTAAGTTGATTTAGGTAAATAGATATCTAGAATTACTAGTTAATTCAATTTCTTATTATCGTTATTATATCATAATGATCAGGTGATCCCGATATGGGTGAGGATCTCCCGATTAATTACTACGACTAGAACAAGTCGTGATGGCTGAGTAAGTATTTACCCTATGATTTCATGCTTATATGTGATTATAGATAATGGACTTAAATGATATTGTTAATAGTATACTTAAATGATATTGTTAACTGATTGTTATGTACGGTTAAGAAATGCTTGTATATGTTATAATGTGTTAAGTTGTGAATTTACCTTAAGTACAAATAATACATTGTTGTTGCATGGTAGTATAGATAATGATTGTATGTACTATTGAATAGTTACATCATAATCGGACTTAACTATACTTGACTTATAAGAAGAAACTAATACATGCATCAACATCTATTGCATGGATATAATTCTGGCTGTCACATCAGACGGAGGTAGAGAAAGGCCATTTGGGGGCTATTATTATAAATTTATTGGTTCTATATGGTACATTCGTACAAAATGACCTTGGCTTAGCCTACGGGAATACTAGGCATTAGAGGCACCAACTGCCTAGCTAATGGTTAAGTTTAAAGGCCTCCGTTTAGGGGTGAGTGTAGATTGTAGGGGCTCACTTACGATTATACTAAAACTTGGTTTTTATGAAAATAAAGGACTTGTTTGATTTAATATGGAATGTGGAGTTTCGTAGTAAAATAAGTTCTAGTATAATACCCCAATTTGATTGGTGTTGTATATACTCCAACCCTAACTTTAGAGGGCGTTAAATCTGAGTTACATATATGGACTAATTAACTATACATATTGTTTAGCATTCTATTTGTTCATTTATTCATACATGTGAAGATAATGTATTTATAACTTACGTGTGGTGTAGCTGAAGGTTTTGCTCATTATCTTAAGCTTACACCCCATTAGACTTTTATTGTAGGATGGCTTATTTGTTGAGGCTGGTTAGGGAATGCCACAGGTTAGCTTGGGGAACTGGGTAAGAGCAGGCCATTTGGTGTGATTAGAGAACTGACTACTTATGTACTGTTGTTTTGTTATTAATATAAATCTAGAAGTACTAAATTACTACTTACTGTAAATTTTGTAGTTTCAATTTTATATAAATATGCTTATGTGATGATATCATGTAAATCTATATGTTCTTGGGAAGCTAGTGGTTATAGAGCCTTATATATTGTATGAAGAGTTCATGATTGGAAGGGTAATCAATTAAGGGTTCTTCATATAGTATACAACGTCTGCCATAACTAGACCGTCCTCATTTCATGACAATATCTACATGGTAGCTTTAGGAACTATGCTGATGTACGTAAAAGCTTAATATTTAGGTCAGTAGTAGAATGAAACATAGAGGTTAACATGGTTGTCAAAATCATGATTCTACTGTTCATTTCAATACATAAAATTAGTAAAATCGTACAAAACCATTAAAATCATAAACATGTAGAATCATACATGAAAGTTCAAAATTTTACTAAAGGTTTGTACGTAAATGATTTTACATTCATTTTAACTAAAAAAAATATTATAAAATTATACTTTCATAAAATCATATTTTTGACTCGTGATTTTAACAACCATAGAGGTCAGGATAGGAATTCTTGTCTTGGATGGGGCTTTAAGCCAATATTTTCTATGTAAGTCCTTAGAGTCCTCTAGCTCATCTATGTGTGATTAGTTCGGGAAGTTAATTCTTATCATCTACTTGGGGATCAGAAAGATTTGACCTCATATTTACAATGGTCTCTAGTTCTTGTTCTTCTTAAGCTCCTATAGGGTCTTCTTCTTCTCGTTAGTGGGAAATCAGGTTGAACACGTTCAAGGTAAAAGAAACACCATAGTTCTTAGGTAGTTCGATTTTGTAGGAATTAAGGCTAATCTTCTTTAGGACCCTAAATGGACCTTTAGCTCGTAGAGATAGCTTGCTATGTCTCTAATGTAGAAATTGTTCTTAGCTGAGGTGAATCTATACTAAGTAATAGGAATTAAGCCCTTAGAACAATCATTCATAGCTAAGCTAGAGGACTCCAAGGACTCGCACGGAGAATATTAGCTTAAAACCAAAGCTAAGATGGGGATCCCTATGTTGAACTGATCTCTTATCGACTTATTTGTCAAATCCTCATGTATCAAATTTACTCTTACCCAACAATGACACCTTACTCAAGAAGACGGCCTAAGAATATCTAGGTTGGGCTTTTAGATTGACCATGACACTTGACACCAATTTTGTTGACTTCTTTATCGGATTGATTGGCTCCCAACCTGATCCTAATGAGGTCCGCCCTTGACTATAAACGTTATCTTACTTCTGCTTACCTTATGTCATATTTCTCTCATCAAGCAACATGTATCTTCTAACACAATATTCCAAAATGATTCTTTCTTTTTTCCGTACTGAATATTCTTTGCCCTTTTTACCCCTTTTAGTATGATTTATGTAACCTAATTGTAGGATAGCCTTCAATTTTTTCATGTATGTAAAAAACCCTAGTAAATGGGCATATAAACCCTTACTTTCTTATATGCAAACAAGCAACTAATCAATATAGAATTATTCACTTGAGCAACTTTAGTGTTCTCGTTATCATTTAACTCTTACCTATTCCCTTTAGTAAGGAGCAGTGGCAAGTGACCCTTCAATTCAGACCGGTGTATCATATTCAGTAGATTGTAGGACGAGTAAGATTGAGTAGTGCATCATATCCATTTGATAGCTACCTAGACTTTACTAAATTTTTTTTCCCTGTTTGCTTTTTATTTACTTTATTGTATTGCCTCTTCGTGTATCTTACCTAGAGATGCATCATCTTCATTAGTATCAAAGCACAGCTCTAAGAGGGAGTGTGAAAAGTAACAACGAAGTTTTGGTTGGCTTTACTATTAATGGCTGTTGTGTTCCTTCTGTCGCTACTATAGTGTATTTGTGTGATAGCAAGTGTAGTTTTATTATTACTTTATTTTAACTTTGCTTCTCATTGTGAAAAACAGAGTAAGTTTGTTTTAATTCTATTTGAGTGACAATTGGGCACTAAAGTTGTTAGTGAATTGTTAATCTGTTGGGGAAGTATTGTACTATGTCAGATTCGAGTGTTCAGGGTATTATTGGTGACTAGAGTAGTAGTAACATCCTAGGATCCATCAGTGATAGATTTGATAGACTCATAAACCTTGTTAAGAGTCTAATCATAGTGATATAAGTTAATAGGTAACAACCCTAGGGTATGCTACCACAAAATCTACTTAAAAATATTCAAGAGATGGGTTATGGCTAAGTTGGTCAAGCCTATCATCTAGCTCGATGCCCTCAAGCTAGAGGAGTTACTAGACGAAGACTAGAGTTAGAAGAGATTGAAGAAGATGATTAGGAGTTGGATGTTAAAGAGTTTAGGGTAGAAGAAGAAGGAGTTGACTATTACTAAGCACAAGGATGAGGATGCTAAGATCCTCGAAGGCTAGATAATGTTAAGGTTCAAATCTTGCTCCACAATAGAAGTGGAGATGCAAATGAATACTTTGAGTGGGAAAAATAAGTCAAGAAAGTATTTGAATGTTATGGATATATAAATGCTATCAAAGTCCGACTTACTGTGTTAGAGTTTATTGGGTATGCCACCATGTAATAGAAGAATCTAAATGTAGCTAGAGCACAAGATGGAAGACAAGGTGTTAGAACCTAAGATGATATGAAAGGGTTGTTGAGAGGTAGATTTGTACTTGAGACCTACCTATAAGATACGTTTACAAAGTTGCAGGAGCTTTGCCAAGGAAGCCAATCTATTGATGACTATGTCAGAGAGTTTTAAATACTAATGATTCAAGCGATGTGGAAGAACTATAAGCCTGTATAGCATTAAGGTTCATTTCTAGGCTCACTTATGAGATTCACAACATCGTGGAAGTACAAAGGTTTTATACCATAGGAGAGGTGATAAAGATAGTATAAAGGGTCGAAAAATAGAGGAGAAGTGCTCCCAACTGACCTAGGCCAACATTCTCCTAACCCCTAGTTTTCGCACCAACTTGCCGAGCTGAGGAGCCCATATAAGGTCGAGGATAGGAATGACTAATTTGGTGATGGCCGAGTGTGCCAGTAAGGTCGAGCCAGTCAAACAGGTTGACTTGAAGTTAGGATGACCTTAAGGACATATGAAAAGGGGTAGACCTCTGAACAAAAGACTAGTAAGGTGACATGTTTTAAATGCTTAGGCTTTGAACACATGGCTGTTGAGTACCCAAACCGATGTGTCAGGGTGCTTTGAGGAGATGTAGTGCATAGTACTAACGAAAGTGAGCTTAAGAAAGAAGAAGATGTAGGAAAGCTCGAAGACAAAGAGGAAGAAGAGACCTATGTTTATGTCAACCAAGGAGACGTGATGACCTTAGTCTTAAGATGAGTACTGAGTTCCTTGTCGAACTTAGAGGAAGACTAGAGGAAGAATCAGTTCGATATGAAGTGTATTATTAAGGGCTAATTGTGTACGATCATTGTGGATAGGGGAAGTTATGCTAATGTCATTGAACAATTTGTGCAAAGGTTGGGTATGCCAACCTTAAAGCATCCTCAAATTTACGAGTTACATTGGCTTCATGATAAGGGTGCCTTACACGTAATTGAACAAGTGACCGTATTGATCAGTATTGGGAATGTATATAGAGATGAAGTAGTTTGCGATGTCATCTCCATAGGAGCTTTACATTTACTATTTGGATGACCTTAGTTATTCGATGACACGTTACTCATGACAGGTATAAGAATACCTATTCCTTTGTCAAGGATGGATGGAAGATTATGTCGCAACTTATGATCCTATCCCAAGTAAATGAATCCCATAACCAGTACCCTAGCCAATAAGAAGAAAACCTTGGTGATGAGCCAAAGATAGCTTCGATTTGCTGAAAAGGCTGAAGAACCCATGTTCTTGTTGGTTAGGAGACTGTTGGAGATGAGGGAATTAGAGAATGTTCAGAAAGAGATCCATAGCTTGCTATATGAGTTTTCTAACTTATTTCCAGAAGAATTGCCTAGAGGACTACCTCCGGTTTGAGGAATAGAGCATTGTGTTGATTTATAGCCTGGCGTCACCCTACTTAATTGACCTGCATATAAGATGAACATAGAGTAAGCTCCTAAGTTGAAGAAATAGGTGGATGGGCTTATAGATTGACGATATGTGAGGGAGAGCATGAGCCCTTATATGGTACCCACTTTACTTATTTTAATGAAAGATGGTTCATGGTATATGTGTATCCATAGCCGAGTAATCAACTGGATTACTATCAAGTATAGATATTCAATATCGAGGCTTGATAATATACTAGATGTGCTTCATGGTGCTAAGATATTTTCAAAGATTGATTGGCAAAGTAGTTACCACTAGATTTGTATGAGACTAAGAGGTGAGTGGAAGACTGCATTCAAGACTAGGCATGGGCTCTATGAATGGTTGGTCATGCCATTTGAACTTACTGATGGATCGAGTACATTCATCAGGTTAATAAACCATGTGATGCGCCTTCTGATCCAAAGGTATGTGGTTGTGTATTTTTATGACATACTGGTATATAGTGCTAACCTAAACAGCCATGTTTAACATCTCCGTGATGTATTTAATGTTTTACGAATTGAGAAGTTGTATGGAAATGTGAAGAAGTATACAGTTTGCCAGAATGAGGCGGTTTTCCTATGGTTTATAGTGTCAGGGGAAGGGATCTAAGTAAATGAGGAAAAGATTCGAGTTGTTCTAGAATGGTTAATGTCAAAGAATGTTACTGATCTGTAAAGTTTTCATGGTTTAGCTTCTTTTTATAGGCAATTTATTAAGGAATTCAGTACGATAGCTGCCCCACTGATCGAGTTGACAAAGAAGAGTGAAGGATTTAGGTGAAACGACCGAGCTAAATAGAGCTTTAGAGAGATAAAGGAAAAACTCACCTCGATACTTGTCTTGTCACTGCCAGAATTTGACGAGCCCTTGGAATTAGAATGTGATGCATCGGGAGTTGGAATTAGTGTTGTTTCAATGCAGGAATGATGACCTGTCGCCTAATACAGTGAGAAACTTAGTAGTCCTACCCTGAACTATTTTGTATATGAGAAAGAGTTGTATTCCCATTTCCGAGCCCTCACTGTTTGGTAACATTATCTACTGCCACGAAAGTTTTTGTTTTACATTGACTATGAATTGTTAAAGCATCTTGAGGGTTAGAACAAACTCTCAAAGAGACAAGCCAAGTGGTCAGAATTTACGGAAGGGTTCTTATACATCATTTAGCACAAGAAAGGAAGTGCAAATGTGGTCGCCAATGCTTTATCACAGTAGCAAACTTTGCTAACCACTTTGTAGACAAAACTATTGGGATTCTCACTCATCATTGAGCAGTATGCTACTAACCCTTACTTTGGTCCTGTTGTTGAATAGTGTCAAGAAGGGGTAGTTGTTGGAGGATATTATCTTAAGGATGACTACTAGTTCAAGGATAGAAGGCTATGCATACCGAATTGTTCCACATGTGAGCTATTGATTAGGGAAGCTTATAGTAGTAGATTATCTAGTTACTTTAGAAAGGCTAAGATAGTCAATCTGTTGAGAGAGAACCTTTACTGGCCAGGTTTGGTAAAGGATGTCCATAAGGTAGTTAGTAGTTATGAGGCATGGAAGTAAGCTAAGGGGAAGAGAAAACCCCATGGAGAACACATACTGCTGCCAATACCAACCTTACCTTAGGCCAACCTTAGCAAGGACTTTGTCTTAGGGTTGCCCCGAACATCCAGGGGTAAAGATTCTATCGTTGTTATAGTGGACCGCTTTAACAAGATGACACACTCAGTCCATGCCATCAAACTATTGATGCTTTATATATTACTGATTGGTTTTTGCAAGAGGTTGTCTAACTACATGGGGTACCAAAGACTATTGTCTCAGATTAGGGCACAAAAAATTTGAGCTATTTTTGGAAGACTCTTTAGAGAAGACTTGAAACTAAACTTGTATTCAACTCTAGTAGCCAACCTCAGACCGATGGCTAGATTGAAGTGGTAAACAAGATGTTACGCATTTTGCTTAGAGTTATCATAGGAAAGAACTTGAGGGATTAAGATTTGTACTTACCAATTATGGAGTTTACATACAATTAAATTGCCTATAGCACTATTGGGAAGACCCTATTCGAGGTCATCCATAGCCTTAACCCTATTATTCCTCTGGATATGATCAGTGCTCCAGCAGCTATTGAAGGGAGTCAATTCGGAGTTGACCGAACCCAAGAACTACATGAGCTACACTAGTCTATAACCAAGAAGATTGCTAAATTCAATCAAACACGACACAAAATTGGTAGCCAAGGCCACTAAACTATATCTTTCCACTTAGGAGACTTGGTATGGATACATCTCAACCAAAAATGATTCCTACACTTGAGACAAAACAAGCTATCTCCTTGAGCTAATGATCCATTAAAAATCTTGAAGAAGATCAACTCTAATGCTTACCAAATTGAGTTTCCTAATGACTATGGTGTTTCTTCCACCTTCAATGTGTTCGATCTAATTCCTTATAAACTAGCGGAAAAAGAAGAAGACCCCGTGTGCACCCCTAAAGAAGAAGTAGAAACCCCACCAGAATTGAGGGCAAATCTTTTTGACCCCTAAGTAAATGATAGGAATCAAGCCCTTAAACTAATTACTTGTAACCGAGATAAAGGATTCTAAGGACTTGTATGGAGAATACTAGCTTGAAACCAAAGCCAAGACAAGGGTGCTTATGCTAAACTGATCTCCTGTTGACTTGTATATCAGATCCCCACATGTATCAAATATGCTCCTGTCAAACAATAACGCCTTACTTTAGAAGACAACCCAAGACTATCTGGACCGAGTTGCCGAACTAACTACAATGCTTAACCCGATTTAGCTAACTTCTTTTACTGGACGGATTGGCTCCCGACCTGATACCGATCAAGTTAGCCCCTGACTATAAACGTTATCCTGCTTCCACCTACCTTGTATCATGTTTCTCTTGCCTAACTACTAAGCGACACATATCTTCAGACATAATATTACAAAATAATTCTTCCTTTTTCCGTACTGAATATTCTTTTCCTTTTTTACCCCTTTTAGTATGAATTATGTAATCTAATTATAGAATACCCTTCAGTCTTCTCATGTATGTAAAGTAACCCTAGTAGATGGGTACATTAACCCCTACTTTCTTGTATGCAAACAAGTAACTAATCAATACAGAATTATTCACTTGACTAACCTTAGTGTCTTTGTTATGATTTAACTCTTATTAATTCCCTTTAGCAAGGAATAGTAGTGAGTAACCCTTCAGTTCAGACTGATGTGTCATATCTGGTAGATTGTAGGCCTAGTAAGATTGAGTGGTGCGTCATATACATTTGGTAGTTGCTTAGACTTTGCTAACTTTTTCTCCCTATTTGTTCTTTATTTGCTTCATTGTGGTGTCTCTTCGTGTGTCCTACCTTGGAGACGGATCACTAAGTCTCTTGGTTTAAAATGAATAGTTCGGTAACCTTGGTTGTTAATCTCTTATTGTCTTTAGTTGAATTTGACAATCTTTCTTACCATAGATTGATGTAGCTCTTATAATTCTTAGGCTTAGTCGACACCAGCTTAACTCTCTTTAACAACTGCGAGGGTACCAATCAGATTTAGTGGAATAGTAGGGCTGAGGCCATAGACAACCTCAAATGGAGTCTTTCTAGTAGTGCTATGAATAGTTCAGTTGTATGTGAAATCTACAACTAGTTGACACAAATCCTAATCCTTTAAGTTCTTTCCCATGACAACTTTGAATAAATTACCTAGCGTCTTATTCACCACTTTAGTGTAGCTATCAATTTGAAGGTGGTTACTGGAGCTAAAAATAAGATTGGTTCCAAGTCTTCTCTAATGAGTCTTCTAAAAATATCTTAAGAATTTTGTATCTTGATTGAAACAATAGTCTTTGGCCTTCCATTTAATCGGACAACTTCCTGCAAAAACAATTCAGCAATATATAAAGCATCATTAGTTTAATGGTACGGAATGAAGTCTGCTACTTCATTGAAGTGATCATCTACAATAAAGATGGAATCTTTTCCTCTAAATATCTAGGGCAACCCTAGGACAAAGTCCATGCTAAGGTCGGGCTAAGGTAGGGTTGGTATGAGTAGAGGCATATATTCTCCATGTTGTTCTATCATTCCCTTGGCCCTATTGTACACTTCACAACTACTACTACCTTATGGACATCCTTAGCTAAACCAAGCTAATGAAAATTTTCTTTCAACAAATTAGTTGTTTTGGTTTCTCTAAAATGACTAGATAATCTATTACTATGAGCCTCCTTAACCAATAGCACACGTGTGGAATAGTTCAGTATACATAGCCTTCTCTCCTTAAATAAATAGCCATCTTTGAGGTAATATCCTCCAACAACAACTCTTTCTTTGCACTACTTAAGAATATGACCAAAATGGGGGTTACTTGCTTTATGATAAGTGCAAATCCTTGTAATTTCGTCTATATGGTGTTCAATAAGGGTTGTTAATGTGATAAAACATCGACAACCGTGTTAGCACCTCCTTTCTTGTACTGGATCATAGAGTAAAATCCTTCCATAAATTCTAGTTACTTGGCTTGCCTCTTCAAAAGTTTGTTATGACTCCTAAGATACTTCAATGACTTATGGTTAATGTAGATTACAAACTCTCATGGTAGTAAGTAGTGTTGCTAGACAGTAAGAGCTCGACAAAGAGAGTACAACTCTTTCTCATACACAGAATAGTTCAATGTGACACCACTAAGCTTCTCAATCTTGTAGGCAATTAGTCGTCATTCTTGCATCAAGATGACACCAATTCTAATACCTTACGCATCGTATTTCAATTCAAATGGCTTATCAAAATCTAGTAATGATAGGATAGTAACAAAAGTGTACTTCTCCTTGATAGAATGTATACTTCTTCAAATTCCCATACAATTTTTTGGCTCGTAAAATATCAAAAGCAACTTGGAGATGTTGAACATGGTTGTTTAGGTTGGTACTGTACACCAATATATCATCAAAGTATACAACCGTGCCTTATTCGATTAGAGGGCACATCACATGTATCATAAGGCTCATAAATGTCCTTAGTACATTGATAAGTCCGAATGACATAAATTATCCATTTGTAGAGACCATGGCTTGTCTTGAAGGCAATCTTCCATTCATCTCCTGTATTATGCAAATTTGGTGATAGCCACTTCATATGTCAATCTTCAAGAATATCTTGGTGCCATGAAACTCATCTAACTTGTCATCAAGCCTCAGTATTGGATATTTGTACTTTACAATAATACAATTGATCACTCGACTATCAATGTACATACGCCATAAACCGTCCTTCTTGGGAATGAGCAAAGCTAGTAAAACATAAGGACTCATGCTCTCCCTCACATATCTTCTTTCTATGACCTCTTCCACTTGTCATTTCAGTTTGATAGCCTACTTAAGATTCATTCTGTAAGCAGATCGATTGGCTATGCCTAGCTATAGATTAATATAATGTTCTATGCCTCCAACTTAGGTTAGTCTTTTACTAGTATTGGATATCTGTACTTTACAATAATACAATTGATCACTCGACTATCAATGCACAAACGCCATAAACCGTCCTTCTCGGGAATGAGCAAAGCTAGTAAAACATAAGGACTCATGCTCTCCCTCACATATCTTCTTTCTATGACCTCTTCCACTTGTCATTTCAGTTTGATAGCCTGCTTAAGATTCATTCTATAAGCAGATTGGTTGGCTATGCTTAGCTATAGATTAATATAATGTTCTATGCCTCCAACTTAGGTTAGTCTTTTAGGCAACTCTTCAAGGAATAGGCCAAAAAACTTATTAATCAATCCTCAAATCTCATCAGGTACTTCTTTCAATTCTCTCATTTCCAGCAATCTTCTAATCAATAGGAATATAGGCTTACTGGCCTTTTTTGAAGCTCGTAGCTCTCTTTGACTCATCACTAAGTCTTTCTTTTTACTTGCTCAGATGAGCTAATTATGGGTTACATTCACCTGGGTTGGCATCGTAGGTTGTAGCATAATCTTCTGTCCATCCTTAACAAAGGCATAGGTATTCTTATATCCATTGTGGAAAACACACCAATCGAACAACTAAGGTCTTCTTAGTCATAGATGTAAAGCTGCCATAGGTGCACAAGCACCCGCACTACTCCAATAACCTAACACCCTAGCGTAGCTGCAATGCAGCACCACCCAAATCCATGCCGCCATCGCATAGTACCATTGTCCAGTTGCCCACCATGCTCGCCCTTACTGTCGCCTAAGGCATCTAAATCCTCACCTAAGCCACCGCCCACATTGCCTATGCCTTACCTACAGTCGCTCGAGCATTGCTCGGTGCATGCCCTTATTGTCGCTCATGCTTCGCCCATAGTCACTTGAGCATCGCCTAGTGCACGCCCTTGCTATCCCCCGTATCCTTGCCTATGCTTCGCTTGTGCCTCACCTATAGTTACCCGAGCATCGCCTAGTGTACGCCCCTATTGTTGCTCATGTCCTTTCCTTTGCACATGCTTCTCTCGCCCGTCGCATATGCTAAGTATACCCATCCACTCGCTTGAAGTCTCACCCACGTGCATGCCATTGTCACTCGATGCATCGCCCGAGCATCGTCCATGCCCTTGTATACGCCCTCACCTAGTGTCGCTTATACTCTCACCTAAAGTCTTGTTCGCTCTCGCCCAGCTGCACGCCCTTCTACTTGCCAATCCACTCTCCCATGTACGCTTAAGCCATCGCTCGAGTCATCGCTTGTACACGTCCAGTCGTGCCTAACCACTACCCAGATCATTGCCCAATACCGATGGTCCAATAATAGGTAATTTTCCAGTTTTATTTTATTTTTTTATTTTCATTTTATTTATTTATAATAATTTTTATTAATTTTGTTTAATGGTTACTTATTTTTATTATTAATTAACTTTTTTTCTTTAAGTGTAGGTTTTTATTATTATTTTTTATTATTATTCATTTTGAAAGTTTTATTAAATGAGGTCTTTCTTGAAAAATCGTGTTTTTTTTATAAAAACATATTTTCGGCACTTAGGGTTTTTTTAGAAATAAAAAAATAAAGAAAAATCTAAATTAATTTTTTTTAAAGATAGTTAGTTAGGGTTTTTATTTATTTAATTTAGAAAAATTAAAATTTTTAAGTTTTTTATAAAAAAAAACACAAATTTTGCTCGGCTTTCAGTGTAAAATTAAACCACTCACTAAAAATTTTATAAAAAGAGCAGCAGTCTCGATTAATGGGTACATAGGCATCTTCGTGGTAACAATTAAAAAAATAAATTTTTTTCCCTTTTTAGAAAGTCGTAATTAAAAAGTCATTTTTAGTTACTTTTATCAATTTAGGTATATTTTTAATATTTTTAGAAAGTCATAATTAAAAAGTCCATTAAATTCTTTTAATTTTCACATGGTGACTTAATCTTAATAAGTTAGCCCTCGAACCCGGTAATTTATTGGTTGAACCAGTTGTTAACTCTAATTTTAAATTTTTTTAAGAAAAGTATTTCCTTAAGTTTAATGTCGGGTAATTTATATTATGTAGGTTAGGTTTAATATAGGTTAAATTAAGGAAATCAAAATAGAGATCGATAAAATTGACAACTCTACTAAGGACTACTTGTAGGCTAACCATGTAAAAATTAAAAACTTAATTGATGGGCTTTCTTTATTATTTTTTTATTGTATTATAATAGTACTAATTGTTTTTTTTTTAAGTGATGCAGTCCTAAGAACAAAGCCTAGCCTAATGGGCCTTCTAAGGGGATTAGGAGGAATTTTTTTTTTTAATTATTCATGTGTTTAGATGTGGTTGGACCTAAGCTACCTTAGGAACATAGGATGGGCCGTCATTATATAACCTTCAGGTCGTTAGGGTCATTACCTTTGCCTGGCAATGATAGGTGAGTGCACTGAGGCTTTAATGTAACCTATCAAGCTTTTCTTTGGAAAGCCTTAAAGTTACAAAGTATAGGACCCGTAGACCCTACCCTCTTGCATCATTTTTTGAAATAGGGATAGTTTTTTTAAATTATAGGAAAAGTTTGATTTAATCAACGGTCTGTTCATCATCTATTTTCAATTAAATTTTTTTTAACCCTTATATATAAGTATACATAAGCTTCATTTTTATTAAATCATATTTTGAATATACTTACATATGGGGGCGCTTTTTGGCAGTGGATTTATCATAATTCCTATAATTTATTAAATTACCGACTCCTATTACATTGCATGTGTGTGCAATATATTACATTTCTATATATTTGATTACGTTTATTTTTCTATGAATATTTTATTCCCAGTGTTATATGTGTCTCAATTTTTTTTATTAACCTTCAATTAACGAAAGGCTATGTAATTTCTATGGAAATCTTTCAAAAAAGCTGTGAAATTATTAACATTGGATCCAATTTTATTTTGAATTTAGTGTCCATGTTGTAAATAGTCATTGCATTTTTATTTCATTTATATCTTTTTGTAATATAGATATGAAGAGTTAGGGTAGTATTAGTCCGAAGCTTGTTAGCCCAAAGCCTGTTTGTTAAGTCTAGTTGGATAAGTACTCCTTCCCTAAAGCCATCTTGAAAAATTGGTTGAACTAACTTCCACCTGCTAAGCAAGATCACGTCTACATGAAGATTGGGCCGATTATATCCCTCATACGGGTCTAACTCTATTAGCCTCTAATCCAGGCCCTTAGCTATTATTGGGATCCAGAATCTATAGCTTTTAACTTCGGCCTACATGTATTGACACTTACCATAGAAGAATACTCGTAGTTGCTTAGTTCCCTATCCCTCAAAGTAAGCATAACTATCTTTGATCTTAGAGTCTAGCCTGAGAAAATCTTCATGACGCTATTGAGGGTCAAGAAGTCAACCTTAGCCCTATTCTTATCTTTAGAAGGCCAAAAATCTCTCAGTATCCTAAGATTAGTAGAGTAGTTTTCAAGCCCAAATACCTACTAGAAATATCACTAGATCTTCCATAGAAGTTATGAATCATAGGCCAAAAAGAGAGTCAATGCCTTTATTGTAGCAGTATTTGGAACAGTGTTATTTCCCTTTAGATATAGTCAGGTCCACTGTAGGGTTACCGAGCTAGTGACTTAATTCCTAGTTGGTAAATCTTATATATTGGTGCTATTGGCAGAATAGTTCAGGACACTTACCCACTTAAAGAAGTAAGGGTACGGTTATTTGGTGGCTAACCCTACAATCCTTGCCGTATGGTTTCTTAGTCACACATAAGGTTATGGAGGGAATCTTCTTAGAGAGTCCTTAATAGAGAATATGGACCTGATTGACGAATTTACTCACTACCTCAAGGCATTAGATGAAGCTTAGTTTAAGGGATGGGTGTTAGTTATCAACAAAATGCAGCCAATAGACTTTATGTGGATAGCTAGATGGAGCCATTGCACTTAAATCATCTTAGGGTGCACTGATTATGCAGGAGTTCCCCTTATTGGTATTATGGGCTGTACCAGATTTTTTCGGCTTATGTCATCAAACAGCTAGGCCTACTGCCAGAGATAGCTTATAGAGACTCCTTAGATGTCGTCATAGTGAATTATCAAGATTCTTGTCTATCCATAGCTACTCTAATCCAACGACTAGCATAACTCGTAAAGTTGTAGGAATGAAGAGACGTCAAGAAGATAGTCAATATGGGAACATTGAAGGGTAAAGTTAGAGAATACTAAGCCACAAAGCTGTTCATTTATGATCAGTTGGAGAAGTTGGAAAGATATAGTATGAAGCTCCAGATGTATTTAGACACGAGCCGAATCTAGCACGTCTTTCACCCGCTGAGTGGACCTACCAAGACACCATACAAGCCAGAGTTGAAGCCCAATTCTAAGAAAGTAATAGGATTGTTGAAGAGTTAAGGTTGGAAAATGAGAGATTGCTAGAGGAAAATCAATTCTTGAGGAGCAAGATTCGAGAAAGGGATGTTACGGTATGAAGACTTATGAAGGGGCATGGCTGCTAAAGAAACTCTACCCTTAGTTGAAAAGGATCTGACCTTCACTTTCATTAATACTCTTGGAAACTCGTATTACCAACACTGGGTTGGGAATCTTGTCTCCAATTTTATAGAAATTGTAGCCTCAAGAAGCCAAATTGAGGAAGCCATTGCTATTGGGAGGCTCCCTAATCCTAAAATAGCTGAAAAGAAGATACCTCCCTTAAGATTTTTCAACAAAGTTAAGGAAACTACTATCAGCATTGTCGATACCGGTAACCTTATCAAACCTACAGCCTAAGTAGCTATGACTAGAAGATCTAATCCCCCACTAAGTCTAACTTAGAACAACCACCCATAAAGAAGATAATTCACACATATTCCCATTTCTCTAAGTCAAGTTCTCATACAATTAAGGAAGGAGAATCTCTTGGCATTTGAAATACCAAGAGAAAGGCAAAGACTGAGGGATTATAACCTGGAGCTTCGATGTGATTATCATTTGGGGCAAGTAGGGCATTCTACAAACTAATGTTGGAGACTCAAACATAAAATCCAAGATCTTATTGATGCCAAATTAGTTCAATTAGATTTTATCCAGACTCCCACTCCCAACGTAGCTAACAACCCTTTGCTGAATCATGGACATTCGATCAATATGATCGTTACTGAAGCTTCTAAACCAGAAATTAACCTAGATAGTCTCCCCATTACTATTGAGGAGATAGCATGGAATCTGAGGAAGGTTAGGTAAATACAGGATATAGATCTTTGCGATAGGACTCGAACTAAACCAGCGATATATCGACTACTTAGAAAGAGATATGAAGCTGGAGATTCAACGGTTGGCACCTTAGGAGAACTGACAAGGAAGTTTGAGTATTTGGTGGATTATATCGGTTTACCCACCATATATGCTAATGCCCCGCCCACTGGATGGGTTCCAAAATTTGAGGAAGAAGATAGGCTCATTGCAGAAACTAAGAAGGCGGCTGGGATGGTTGGAATGATTAGAGATAGGCCCAAATTGTTGATTTTTGAATATGATGGAAATACTAAGAAAGTTGAGGAATTAGGAAAGCCTAAGAAGATCTCTTTCAATGTCCCAATAGCCCTAGAGAATTATAAAGCAGCACCTTTGGATTACCAAACGGTGAATCAAGTGACTAGGGCCTCATTACCTATGGTTGGTGGGCTTACCCGCTCAAGACAAGTTTATGATCAGCATAAGGAAGCCAAGAGGAAATCTACTATGGAAGAGGCTTCTCAAAAAATCTTTGAAGATACGGAAGATAAAGATTAGAATGTTGCCAAGAAGATAGTGAAGGCTAGTGGATACAAGATAATGGACTAGTTAGCCAAAATACCAGCCCAAATCACTTTAATAGGCTTGCTGTTGTCATCAGATACTCATCGAGAGGCACTAATTAAAATTATGAAGGAGGTCAAGGTACTTGAAGGGATTTCTATAGAAAAATTAGGGTTAGTGGTAAACTCAATATTTGCAGTGGATTAGATCTCATTTTCGCTAGGCGAGCTAAGTAAAGATGGAGACCGACACACAAAGCCCCTCTTCATAGTGGTTAAGTGTATGGGGAAAGTAGTTGCTTGAGTTATGATAGATAATGGGTCATCATTGAATGTGTGTCCATTGACGACATTGAACTTACTTGATGTAGAGGCGAGTGAAATAAAGCCTAACATAATTTTAGTAAGGGCTTTTGATGGATCAAAACAGGAGATAA
Organism: Lumnitzera racemosa; assembly: GCA_024138005.1. Taxonomy (NCBI): domain Eukaryota; kingdom Viridiplantae; phylum Streptophyta; class Magnoliopsida; order Myrtales; family Combretaceae; genus Lumnitzera; species Lumnitzera racemosa. Next base: position 61,682,099 of record JAMXBC010000010.1, on the reverse strand, counting down.
TTGGTGAAATTAGGTTAAAGGACGAAATCGACCTGTAGGTGTTTACTATCCCCTTCCAAGTTCTTTACATCCTACGAACTTTCGATCTTCTGCTAGGAAGACTGTGGATTCATTCAGCAGGGGCAATTCCATCTAGCCTACATCAAGAACTGAAGTTCATAGCCGATGGACAGTTGGTTACTATTCTCAAGGAACAAAACTATGAGATTTACAAAGAAACGACTATTTCTTATGTTGGAGATGAAGAATTAGAAATGCTAAGGTTATAGATTTTCATCGAAGTCTGTATAATCGAAGAAGCAAGTTAGGCGGCATATGGACGTTTGAAGCAACCTAAGCAATAGATTGGAACGTTTGGGCTTGGGTATGAGCCTACTAAAGGGGAGATTCAAGAAATGAAGGCTAAAACCAAGAGCAAAAGAGGGGATCAGCTGTACCATGCTCACATGGATTTTCTAGACATCCGTCAAACATTCTTAACACCAACTGATGTTCAAGAACCTAAAGTAGCCAGTTTATCTAAGGCCCTGACTGAGAAATGCAACATTGATCCAAATGGGAGAGAAGATGTCAATGTACCAATTTCTTTGTGCAACTAGTTTTCTGTTCCCATGAATAGGTCTCTTTAGAAACACAAAATTAGATTAATTAGGAACATTCAATTTTGATAATTAGTCCGATTGGTTAGGCCTTTTCTATCAAACAATTTGAACTATTTAATCCAATAAAATTCATTTCTTTTTATCAATTCTTTCTCGTTATTTATTCATTATCCTTTTCTTTTACTCCTCAGATCCAATAAAAATGATAAACATAATGGATTTCTCGCACATGTAAATGATGAAAGTACTAATATCACCTTCGACCCTACTAAGTCAGATGTTAGAAATGATATTAAGACTCCAAACAAAATTCAAGAGAATTGGCATCAACATGAATAGGGTAGAGTAATTATTGAGAACTAACGGATGTGATTAATTTGGGAATAAAGGAAAATGCACAAAATTTTAAAATTGGTGGTGATTTGACAAATGACTAGAAGTAGGAGTTGTCACAATTGTTATCTGAATACTTGGACATATTCTTTTGGTCTTATGAAGATATGCTCGGTTTAGACTCATCTATTATGGTTCACAAGTTACTAACTAGGGTAGAAATTAAACTAAAAAGACAAAAGATTAGACAATTTAGGCCAGACATACTCCTTAAGATAAAAGAAGAAGTGAAGAAGATGTTAGAAGTCGAATTCATAGAAGTATTAGATTACCCTGAATGGGTGGCTAATGTGGTACTAGTATTGAAAAAAATGGGAAAGTTAAGGTTTGCATAGATTTCCATGATTTAAACCAGGCAACACCAAAGGATAATTTCCTTTACCGCATATTGACATATTAGTAGATAACATGATCAAGAATCATTTTTTCTTGTTTATGGATGGTTTCTTAGGGTAAAATCAAATTAAAATGGCAGAAGAAGATAAAATTAAAACAACATTTGTTACTACCTAAGGAACGTTTTCTTATCGCGTGATGCCATTTAGGTTGAAAAACGCTGGGGCAACTTACCAACGTGCTATGGTTACCTTATTCCATGACATGACACATTAAGAAATCAAAGTTTATGTGGATGATATGATTGCTAAATCTAAAGAGAATGAAAACCACGTTGATATTTTGCGCAAACTATTTGAGCAATTGAGTAAGTTTCAACTGAAGCTGATCTTGAAAAATGCACTTTTGGAGTGACTTTAAGCAAATTTTTAGGTTTTGTAATCAGTAAGAGAGGAATTGAAGTAGACCTAGATAAAGTCAAGGCAATTGTAAGCATGCCTACGCCTAAGACTGTCAAAGAAGTTAGAGGATTATTAGGGAGATTAAATTACATTACTCAGTTTGTATCATAGCTAACTGATAGATATAAGCCGTTGTTTAAGCTATTAAGGAAGAATGTCGTGATAGAGTAGGATGAACAATGTGAGCACGCATTTGCTAAAATCAAAGAATATCTCATGAATCCTCTTGTACTAGTCACTCCTATGCCAGGATAGCTATTGATCCTTTATTTAATGATTCTCCCTGAATCAATGGGGTGCATGCTAGGACAAAAAGATGAAAAGGGAAGAAAAGAGCATCCTATATACTATTTGAGCAAGAAATTCATGGATGGCGAGTAAAAGTATTTAGAAGTGGAAAGAAAATGTTGCTCCTTACTATGGGTGATACATAGACTCAGGCAGTACACTCTTTATTACTCAATAGGGTTGTTGACAAAACCTGACCCGTTGAGGTGTTTAGCGAAAAAGCCAGCATTGATTGGGAGAATATCGAAGTGGCAAATGCTACTCTTTGAGTTTGATATCAAGTACGTGAGTAAGATTTTAGTTAAAGGGCAGATACTAGCTAATCAATTGGCAAAATACCCATTAGAAGATGAAGAGGAGGGTTCAAAAGCACAATTTCCTGATGAAAATGTGATGGTGGCAAGCAAATTGACTGGTGAAAAGTTAGGATGGAAAATGTATTTTGATGGAGTAGCTAATGTGTTTGGATGTAAGATAGGAGTAATATTGGTATCACCTGAGGATGACCATTTTCCAATGGTAGCAAGATTAACATTCCCATATACCAACAACATCGTAGAATATGAAGCCTGCATTTTAGGACTCAAAATAGCGTTAGATATGGGAATACAAGAATTGGAAGTGTACAAAGAATCTTCCCTTATAATTATCTAGATCTTAAGGGAATATAAAACGAAGGACGAGAATAATACCTTATTACAAACTTTTAAGTGAGCTAGTTGAAAAATTCCAAGAGATCTCATTCACTTACACTCCAAGGATCCATAATCAGTTTGCCGACGCATTAGCTACGTTAACATCAGTGATGAAAGTCATAGACAAAATAGAAATTCATCCCTTGAAGATTCTGATGAAGGAAAAACCAGCTTTTTGCCTTGTAGTTAAAGGGAAGGGAGTAAAAGAACCATGGTATCACGATATCAAGAAGTTACTTTAAACGGGAGAATTTCCTGAAGATGCTAATAGAAAAGATAAAAAGACTTTAAGAAGATTGGCTACTCATTTCTTATTAAGTAGGGACACATTATATAAGAGGTTACTAGATGCAACACTATTAAGGTGTGTAGATGAAGAAGAAACTAAGAAATTGACAAAAGAAGTGCATGAAGGAGTTTTCGGTCCTCACATGAATAGGTATATGGTAGCTAGAAAAATCGTGAGAAGGGGAAATTTCTGGATGATGATAGAATTAGATTGTATCAAGCACATGAGGTACTGTCACTTGTGTGAAGTGTACCCTAATAAAATCAATGCTCTTCCCTAAGAATTGCACGTATTGTTAGCTCCTTGGCCTTTCTTAATGTGGGGAATTGACATGATCAGTCCAATTGCCACTGACTTCAAATGGGCATAGATTCGTATTAGTCATGATTGACTACTTTACTAAGTAGGTAAAAGCAGCGTCGTATATTACGGTGACCAAAGGAGTAATGGTCAAATTTTTGAAAAGATACATTATTGCGAGATATAGTGCACCAAAGTCTATTATTACAGACAACGAGACAAATTTGAATAACAAGTTGATGGATGAAGGGTGCCACTAATTCAGGATCAATCACAAAAATTCAACTCCATATCAACCTCAGATGAATGGAGCCATTGAAGCTGCTAATAAGAACATCAAAGGAATCATTGAGAAGATGGCAATCATATATAAAGATTAGCATGAAATGCTTCCCTTTGCTCTCATAACTTATAAAACTTTAATCAAAACTTTTACTGGTGTAATCCCGTATTCATTGGTGTATGAAAACGAAGTAGTATTACCAGTGGAAGTAGAAATAACCTCATTCCAAGTATTAGCAAAAACTCAGCTTGATGAAGTAGAGTAGGTAGAGAAGAAAATAGAGCATTTGAATCTCCTAAATGAGCGAAGACTTGCAGCAATATGTCATGGTCAATGCTACCAACAACAGATGATCTGAGCTTTTAACAAGCAAGTACGTTCGAGGTACTTCAAAGAAGGAGACTTGGTGTTGAAGAAAGTGTTACCAAACGCAAAAGACCCCAGGGGTAAGTTCACTCCAAATTACGAAGGGCTTTATGTGGTGAAGAGGGTATTATCATGAGGTGCATTAGTGTTGACAAAGATGGATAGCTTGGAATTAAGAGGACTAATGAATTCAGATGCAATCAAGTTGTATTATCCATGAAAACGGAGATTTAACAAAGATTTCAATTTTTCTTGAATAGTTTGTCGTTAATCTTTCATCGTTTACAAGTAAAGTTAATATCCATGAATGTTTTCAAATTCGAATGGTCATTAACCAACAAACACTCCACCAATAAACCTTGTTTCTTAGCTACATAAACTTAAACGATAGATCCTTACCAATGAATCTAAATCACCAAAAGAATTGAAATCGAATGTTCTTAATAATTTAATCTTGTTCATTCGAAAAGGGATTTATCATTCAGAAGTAATAAAGAATAGAAATTGAAACTTGAAATCAGACCAAGAAAATTCAAGGTATGGGAATGTTTCAGTTATAAAATTTAAAGAAAAAGAAAAGAAAATAAAATAAAAGAAGAAAGAAAAGAAAAAGGGAAAAGAGAAAGAAGAAGCAAGCATAAACCCCCTAGAAAAATTCTACTAATTGAATGAGTAAATATCGAGAGTCAGTATGAACATGCCAATCAGTTGCTATTTGAAAATTCCTTCAATCCCTAGAAAAATAATCTTAAAAGTCTTTGAAAAGAAATCTTTAGAGGAATTAAGCTAGTTTTGAAAATCAATCTTAAAGAGATCTATCCTTTTTAGACAAACCAAAACAAATCTCGAAGGGATCTATCCTCTTCAGATTACAAACCAAAAGAAATCTCGAAGAGATCTATCCTCTTTGAATTATCCATCAAAACGAGTTAGTTTTAGCTCCAATGGTTCTTGCCTTATCCTTCCAAGATAGGCGCCCTTAAAATTTTTTCTCTATTCTTCTAAGATAGACACAAAGCCTTAACCTTCTAAGATAGGCCCCTTTTAAATTTTTGCTCTATCCTTCCAAGGTAGACACCATTAAGCCCTATCCTTCTAAGATAAGCTCTCTTGAAATTTTTGCTCTATCCTTCCAAGATTGACACTATGCCTTATCCTTCTAAGATAGGCCCCCTTTGAATTTTTTTTCTCTATCCTTCCAAGATTGACACCATGTCTTATCCTTCTAAGATAGGCCACCTTTGAAATTTTTTTCTCTATCCTTCCAAGATAGACATTGTTAAGCTTTATCCTTCAAAGATAGGCCCTTCTTAAAATTTTTGCTCTATCCTTCTAAGATAGACACCATTAAGCTCTATCCTATCAAGATAGGCCCCCTAACCTTTTGCTTTGGCCTTTTAAGACAAGCATTCATTTACCCCATCCTTTTAAGATGGGCAATTTATTCTTTACATAAACCTTTCAAGTTGATATCCTTCATCAAAATAAAACATAGTTTAGTTGATTAGTTTAAAGTAAGGTTTAGCAAAAATTGGTATTTCTTTTGTCTTTATAGCAAAGTTCTAATCGAACTTTACTACAAAGAAGGGTAATTGTAGATACCTCATTTTTTCCAATTTTATTAATTGAGCTAGGTTAATGAATAAAAGGAAAAATATAAATAAAAAATAAAAAATAAAAAACAAAAAAATAGAAAAATAGAAAGTCAATGTTAAGAGTCAAGTTGTGTTAAGTTGGATTAAGTTGAGTTGTTAGGTCAATTATTGAGATGGGACAAATCAATTAGTTTTGGGCCAGACCAATTTAAGAGCTCAAAATTAAGATTTATTAAATTAATTGGGTTAAATTAGATCAAGCTGGGCCTTAAAAGAAAAACCCAAATTAGCTAGGGTTTCTAGAAGCTAGGGTGAATCTAGGTTGAATTACAAACAAATCTTTTGTATCTTTCGATTTTAGAACTTATAAATAGCACATTGGTTAGTAATTCAGGGAAGGTTTTCTTTTTAATCACACACATGCCCTCCACATCTCTTCCTATACCCCTACACACCGCTGTACAAGCATTACGCACTACCCTAATACCCCAATACCCTAGCACTGCGGCAACACATCACTGCCTAGATCTATGCTGCCGCCGTACAGCACCATCACCTAAACGCCTACCATGCTCACCCTTACTATCGCCCACAGCGTCCAGATCTTCGCCTGGGCCACCACCCGTGTCACCAATGCCTTACCCATGCCTCGCCTACAGTCGCCCAAGTATCACCTAGTGCATGCCCTTATTATCGCCTACGCTTCGCCCCTACTTCATCCACAGTTGCTCAAATATCGCTTAGTGCACACCCTTGTTGTCGCCCGTATCCTCACCCAAGCCTTGCCTTTGCATACGCCCTCTCTCGCCCATTGCATACGCTAAGTACACACATCCTTTCGCTTGAAGTCTCACCATAGTGCATGCTACTATGTAATTTTCTATTTTTTATTGATTATTTTATTTTTTTTATTTTTAGTAATTTTTATTAATTTCCTTTATTGGTTATTTATCTTTATTATTAATTAATTTTTTATATTTAAGTGTAGGTTTTTTATTTTATTTTTTTCTTATTATTTATTTTGCAATTTTTGTTAAATTAGGTCTTTCTTGAAAAATATTTTTTTTATAAAAATATATTTTTGCGCTTAGGTTTTTTTTTTTTTAAAAATAAAAAAATTAAATTAAGTTTTTTTAAAGATAATCAATTAGGGTTTTATTTATTTAATTTAGAAAAATTATATTTTTTATGTTTTTTGAAAAAAAAAACCTAAACCTTACTCAATTTTTAATATAAAATTAAACCACCCACTAAAAATTTTATAAAAAGAATTATGGTTGATTTGATCTTGCTTAACGGGTACATAAGCACCTTCGAGGCAACTGTTAAAAAAAATAATTTTTTTCCCTTTTTAGAAATTTTTAATAATAAAATGATTAAAAATCATTTTTAGTTACTTTTGCGAATTTAGGTATATTTTTCATATTTTTAGAAAAATTACAAAAAAAAAATAAAGCTCATCAAATTCTTTTAATTTTCACATTGCGACTTAGTCCTAATAGGTTAGCTCCCAAACCCAGTTTTTTCTAGTTTATTTTTTCTAAAATTTATTTTCTTAGAAAATTTGCAAACTAGTGATCAAATTATGGTTTTCCCAGCAGAAAATCCTAATTTTATTTTTATTGGTTGAACCAATTGGCAACTCCAATTTTAAAATTTTTTAAAGGAATATATTTCCTTAAGTTTAATATCAAGTAATTTATATTAAGTAGGCTGGGCTTAATATAGGTTAAATTAAGAAAATCAAAATAAAGCTTCATAGTAGCAATTTCAATAAATAGGCGAAAGGCCTAAATTTATCATATCAATACTTAATCCTAGTTCAATAATCCAATATGGAAACAACTTCCATTTACCTACTATAAATACTAGAGAAGACCCTCATGTTAATAGTTAGTTTTCATTTATCGGACACTTAGCCTTTTGTCTGCTAAGAAGCCGCGTAACCAACTCTCATAGCATTAGCATCGCCTAAAAGATGTACGACATTTATATAGAGTATAAGAAGCGCTCCTGGTTTGAATTTAAGTTTAGTGTAAATAGTTATCATAACTATGGTTATCTTACACAACTTCCTGTTACTCCTACATATGAGGAGAGATGTTAAGTCAAGAAGCTCGTACGTATCTTAACAATTATCCCGACAACTGCCTTGGACACTACAATCATCTATAAATACCAGAAAGAAACTCTATAAGGGGCCTAAATACTTCTTATTCACATACTTACTTTACTAATTTACCTTATTGACTTAAGCATCGGAGAGGCTGCACTAGACTGGCCCTATACCAAGTATTTCACTTTCTTTTGCAGGATTTTTCCTCATCTCAAAATTCACTAACAACATTTGGTACTGTCTGTTTTTCTTTGAACATGACCACATGGTTAAAACTAGAATCACTAGAAGTGTAGGTGCTGGTACTTCCACAAATCCTTGACCTTCTTCATGAAAGTTTCCACCCGAATCAAGACAAAGAGTATGGAAATCATGATGCCAATAGTGCCAATGATTCACTTATTCACCTAAATTGCCAGAAGAGCAAGCTAAGGTTCTAACAAGACCCTTAGTTCCTACTTTCAAGAAGATTGATAAGGGTAAGCAACTACAATACATGCATCATGTAAGACCTTCGCCTATCAACACCCCTATTGCCACAACCAAACAGTTCCAAATCAATAAAAGTCCTTTCCTCCCAAAGATTTTGGAAGTAGTAATACCCCAATACGTTAAGCTACCCCAGTTTAAAACATATGACTGGACGAAAGACCCTAAAGACCACTTGGAGTATTACCGTGTACTGGCTAAGTTACACGGTTCTAGTGATGAGATGGCTTATCAAGCCTTTCCATCAACCTTGAGGAATGCAGCTAGTATATGGTTCAAATACGTGAAACCAAATACCATTTCATGTTTCGACGAACTACCAGAAGTGTTCCTTTAACACCTTCTTGTTAGCAAACTTCTTGTTAAGGACTTTTCAATCCTTAACACCATCAAACGAAAGTTCGATGAGTCAATCAAGGACTATTTGGCCAAATTTATGGTTGAGATGGTCCAAATCCTAGAACTGGATACGAGTGTGGCCTTCAACGCTATAATCAATGGAGTTAAAACTTATGGAGACTTTTTCAAGTCTCTCATAAAGAACAAGCTGAAAACTTTCGCTGAGTTTAAGGCTAAAGCTACCTCATAAATCCGATAAGAAGACTATATAAAAGCATGATGAGAGGCTGATTAGAGTAGAAGAGATGGAAAGAGTGACAAACAAAAAAATGTGAAAGATAGACTTGGCATAGACAATGGCAACAGTTCAAATGTCGAGAGAAAGAGACCGAGGATATCGACATTCACATCCCATACACCTGTCAATCATCCAATCTTGGACATTTTGATGGATGTACGTAGAGAGAGAGGTATCCTGTAATGGCTGCAGAGAATGTGAAGGAATCCCTTAAGAAGAAATTCGAACAATTACCGTAATTTCCACTGTGACAAGGGTTACGATACAGATGAGTGCATTTAACTAAAAAATGCAAATAAAGATGCAATACAACGCGAGCACCTGTGAAAATTTTTAGCGCATGATGCCGAAAGAATCGAAAGATTGTTTTAGAGGAGAAGAAAGGAAAAAGAGGATGAAACTCGGCCAAAAATGAGCATGAGAGAAGCACAGTGTAAACCCTACTTTTAGTGGGCCTAAAATTTGAGTACGAGCACTTTCCGAACATTCCCAAAGATTAACTAAACCAAAAACTTAAGTTTGTATTTAGAAACAAATTAAATTTTTCCAATTCAAAAGCTAATTGCTGATAAAACCCGAGCTTGAAGAACTGCAAGCTCTAAAGTCATTTAAAACCCTAAACCTGAAAACCATTAAGGAATTTTAACCATAAGTAATTAATCGATAATTTAATTTGAATAATTTCATTCAACTTTATAAAATTTCACAATTTAATAAAAATAAAATCTTAAATTACAAAACAATGCGAGATGAAAACCCTAAAACAATTTCCTATAAGGCCATGCCCTTATCTTCATGTATAAGCTTTATACATAAATAAGTAGACTAACCAATCAGCTTAGATAACTTATCAATTGAGAGTTGGAATCATTTATCAATTGATAACTTATCAAAATCTAGTGATAAGATAATTTCCTTATCACCCCTTCACTTATAATACATATGGACAATTTTTCACATTTTTGCATAAGCTTAACTTCAATAATTGAGACAAGACTGCTCCATGGCCTAAAAAGACTTTAAATGACAGATTTGGACAAGGGAGAAAGGGGGGCCATGCTCTTGTCATTCAACCATCAATCACTTTCTCTTATACATCACTATTTACCTCTTAATACTTACATCATTAATAGTTGCAATTGTTGACTTTTATGTAAGCTACAAGATAATCAATTAAAGCTTCTTACACACACTTCTTTCCTCATTCAAAATCTGCCACTCTCTCCCTCTTTCACTCCCATTTTCACTTCCTTTTCTCTCACTTTAAACACAAATCAAAAGAAGAAATCAAACTCCACAAATTCCCAACATTGCTGCCACCATTTTTGCTTCCATACTCACGACAATTTCTCTTCTTATTCTTGTATCAATTTCTTTCACCATCTAAGATCTTTTAGAACCATTATAACCTTCCACAAACCCCATTCCAAAAGATCAAACAACTTGGGTTTCCAAAAGGTGGCAAAAAGGAGGAAGCAAAGTTAAGAGCTTAAGTGGAACCTTAGTGCACAACCATCATACTTTGCTTTAAGGACGAGTAAGTGTTTCTTGTGATATGTAGGTTAGTATTTATGTTAGGAGACTTTGATTTCTTGAATATATAAGTAAGGTTTAAGTTGTTATAACACCAAAAACCGTTTTAAGAAACAAACTCATAAAACCCATATATTAGGTTGAAACATGAGCATGTAAAGTTGGTGTTTTGTAAATATACTTGTATAGCACTTTGAATGGAAGATTTTAAGTTGAGAAAATCTTGAAACAAGAACTTGAATGGAAGATGAACATGCTGGACATGAGGGTTCAAAGGTCATTTGAATGTTGATTTTATTTTTGTTAAGTTAAACATGCTCAAATATAGACTTAAGTTAAGGAAAAATCCATCACATGAAGTTTTATGAAGAAACCAACTTTGTATGATATGAGCTATGATATGGAGGTTGTATTAAGTATAAGATCTTCTATTTTTTTGTATGGAGCATGAGTTAAAGAATCATCTTATGGAAGAAAAGTTAAGTTATGATTTGGATACAAGTAGTTTAAGTACATAATCTAACACCTAAACTTAAGGAAATGATGAAACAAGTTGAAAAACCAAGCGAGAACCCCTTAGAATCATCATGACCAGATCTGGAACATGGAAAAAAGAAGCTTAAAAATAAGATAAAAGTGAATGAACAAAGTGAAATGATCAACCAAAGGAAGTATGGTAAGCATACAAAACCTAAAACTCAAAACCTAGCCTAAAACTCTAAGTTGGGCTTTCAATAAAATTCTAACTAGCACCTTAAAACATTAAAAGATGATGTTTTGAAGCCCATAAGAAATTCACCTAAGGCCCCATAAGCCCACCAAAGTCACTAACTTTAGTTTGAACAAAAAACAAACCCATTTGACAAACTTAAGCCCACTAAAGGGCCCATGAAATGGTTGTTAGCCTTAAGAATATAAATCAAAGTTATAAATCTAATCTCAGGGAGTATTTTAAGCTTAGGATAAATTCTTAAGACTAAGCCCAAGGGATTTCTCAAGTTATCAAAAAGCCCATTTACCATATAAGGCCCAAAAACACTCCAACACATGAGGAACACTACTGTTCTGACCCATGGATATAATTGTAAGCCTCATTTTGAAAATATAACCTCACCACATTAAAGTACACTCGAAAATTATGAAGATTGACTATAAGATCATAAAAATCGGATTTAAAACGAAAAAGTTATATGCGATTGAACTTTTAAGTAAAACCGGAAAAATTTATGAAACCAAGTCCAAAGTATAACTTAAAGGGTTTTAGCTTAGTTTTGTAGGTTTTATTTCAAATCCTTATAGTATCATATTTGTGATGTCTAGGGGACTCGGCTTTAGGGAGATGACCTATCTCGGATTACTTGATTGACCTACATAGTAGAGTGAGTAAATTCCCAATGACTCTTTACTTGATTATGCTTATAGAATAGATGTACCTAAACTTATGTATATAAATTTAGATGCTTGTGGGGTATGGGAGATGCATGTGTATGGATTTATGGATGAATGTGATGACTTGTTAATTATATATATAATAATGGGAATTGTTTGTATTAATATATACATGTGAATTGTATGGAATGAAATTGTTTGATTACCTTAAAAATCTAGTTAATCACTTATATGATTAAGAACTCAAAATGAATTATGCATTCCCCATATTGCATACGGATAACACCGACTGCCGCTTCACGCAGAAGATGGGAAGGGACTTACAGGAATACGAGTTTCCTGCAGGATTGGGCATTAGCTATGCCATCGTATATATTGAGTCTCTATCTTAAGCTAATGGGCTTACTAGGCGTTGGGAGATGCCAACCATCGGCGAGGGGTCGAGTCTTGTAGCTTCTACTTAGGGCGTGTGTTTGTGGACTGTGAGGGCCACCACACTGCTAGACTTGGGATTTTAAAAGATATGATTTGATTTTGGTAAAGGAAGTATACATGCATATATATATATAGAGAGAGAGAGTTTTGTTTTGGCCTGAGCATGATAGTGCAAATGAAATAAAACCCAAGGTCTAGAACTCGGATTTTGGTTTAGATCGGTTAATTATCTCCAAACCCCGACTTCAGGGGGCATAATTCTGAGTTGTATGCAGTTCCTAGGTCACTGCATGCATTGTTTAGCATACTGATTGTTCATGCATTCATATGATTGTGCATTTAATAAATTTCTGTCATGCGGTATTGATGAGGGTAATTATCTCACTAAGCATAAGCTTACACCCCAACAGTTCTTTTCCTTGCAGGTTGATCGATAGTTGGGAATGGGATAGGAATCGAGTGTAGAGTGCTACCATTGAATCAGTAAGATGAAAATCTTGTATAGTTAATTCGAAATGCTCCGAAAAATGACTAATGTCTCAATTAAGTTTAGTATCTTTAGTAAGTTTAGAAATTTCTAGAATTGTCTATCTTATTTCACTATTTTGATAGGGGATACCGATTCTCTGCGGTTTTGAGGAATTGTGGAAAAAAATAGATTTCCATAATTATTTATATTATATAATGAGCTAATGAGCTAAAATTGAAGACTCTAGCAAATAACTATTTAAAGTCTTGCAATCTCTGACTTGCAAGGCGATTTTCTTATCTTGGGTACATAAGTGATATGGAAATTTTAGGCAATACTATTAGGCCCTCCTAGGGTCGCTACACACGAGATGTTAATCCCACTAGAGTACCCAACGAAGTAATTGATACTATTGTTGGTAGACCTAGTATAGGATAATCGAGTTCTTCAAACTCGACTAACGCTAAGAATTACATTTGTAATATTCACAGAAAAAAGGTTAGGATTGACAATACAATATCTTTCAGAGAAGAAGATTTTGAGGGTATCTAGAGGCCGTACAATGATGCACTTGTCATCAATGTGAGAGTTGCCAACTTTGAAGTCAAGAAGATTCTTGTTGACATGGGAGGTTAGACCAATATCATTTTTTAGCATGCCTTCGATCAAATGAGGCTTAAGATCAAAGCATAGTTGTGGTCTTACAAGTACAACCTCTATGCCTTTGATAATCAACCCGTCCAAGTAACCAGACTTATCTCTTTGTTAATATAGATAGGGGATGATGAGCATGTTGTAGAAGACAAAGTAGGAAAAATTGATAATCAACCCGTCTAAGTACCCATAGGGCATGCATTGCTTTCTTTTATGGATGCTTTCTCTGGTTACAATCAAATCAAGATGGACAAGGCAGATGAAGTCCACACATCTACTATTACCAATTTTGGAATATACTGTTATACTGTGATGCCCTTTGGGCTAAAGAATACTGGTGCTACATACCAAAGATTAGTAACGAAGATGTTCAAATCTCATATCCATAGGAATGTTGAAGTATATATAGATGACATGATTGTGAAGAGCATGAAGGAGGATTAGTATCTCGTTGATCTAGAGGATACGTTTTCTACATTGAGGAGTTATAGCATAAAACTCAATCTACGGAAGTGCATCTTTGGCATAACCTCAAGAAAATTCCTTAAATATACGGTCACTCGACGCAGCATCGAGGCTAATTCGAGAATGATTGAACCCATAAGGAATATGAAACTACCTCATACGGTTAAGAAGGTATAGGAACTCACTGGGTGAATTGCTGCCTTCAACAGATTTGTATCGAAAAGTGCAGACAGGTGTGTAGAATTCTTTAAACTTTTGAAGAATCCAAAGGAATTCAATTGGACCGACAATTGTAAAAGAGCTTCCAACGAGCTTGAGGAATTTCTTACGTTACCCCCAATACACTCGACAACCATTTCGAGGGAGAATTTATACTTGTATCGATTAGCCAACTGCCGAGCACTTTACTCTTACTTGTTTGAATTGACCGCAAGGAGTACCAACCCATTTATTACATAAATCGTGTTTTGCAGGGGCTAGTGTAAACCCTACTTTTAGTGGGCCTAAGACTTGATTAAGAGTACTTTTCGAACGTTCCTAAAGATCAACTAAACCAAAAAATTAAGTTTATATTTAGAAACAAATTAAATTTTTCTAATTCAAAAACCAATTATCGATAAAACCTGAGCTTGAAGAACTGCAAGCTTTAAAGTCATTTAAAACCCTAAACCTTAAAAACCATTAAGGAATTTTAACCCTAAGTAATTAATCAATAATTTAATTTGAATAATTTCATTCAACTTTAGAAAATTTTACAATTTTATAAAAATCAAATCATAAATTACAAAACAATGCGAGATGAAAACCTAAAAACAATTTTCTATAAGACCATGCCCTTATCTTCATGCCTAAGCCTTATACTTCAATAAGTAGATCAACCAATCACTTTAGATAACTTATCAATTGAGAGTTGGAAACATTTATCAATTGATAACTTATCAAAATTTAGTGATAAGACATTTTCCTTATCACCTTTTCACTTATACTACATATGGACAATGTTTCACAAGATTTCACATGCTTGACTCCATTGAATGAGACAAGACCATTCTATGGCCCAAAAAGACTTTAAATGGCAGATTTAAACAAGGAAGAAGGGGGGGCATGCACTTGTCTTTCAACCATCAATCACTTTCTCTTACACATCACTAGTCACCCCTTAATGCTTACATCATCAATAGTTGCAATTGTTGACTTTTGTGTAAGCTACAAGACAACACTTTCAAGACATTTTAGCCACTCATTTTCTCTCAAATCTAACCAACCACTTTCTCCATTATTTCTCTCACTTTCAATTTCACTTTCACATCTTCTTTCTATAATTTGAAACAAACATAAAAGGGAGAAACAACCTTACCCCACAAAATCAACTCTTCTCCCATTTTTCAAACTTCACTCACGGCAACTTCTCCTCTTGTTCTTGTGTCATTTTCTTTCACCATCTAAGATCTTTTAGTGCCATTATAACCTTCCACAAACCCCATTCCAAAAGATCAAACAACTTGGGTTTCCAAAAGGTGGCAAAAAGGAGGAAGCAAAGTTAAGAGCTTAAGTGGAACCTTAGTGCACAACCATCATACTTTACTTTAAGGACGAGTAAGTGTTTCTTGTGATATATAGGTTAGTATTTATGTTAGGAGACTTTGATTTCTTGAAGATATAGGTAAGGTTTAAGTTGTTATAACACCAAAAACCGTTTTAAGAGACAAACTCATGAAACCCTTACATGAAGTTAAAACATGAGCATGTAAAGTTGGCGTTTGTAAAGATACTTGTGTAACACTTTGAATAGAAGATTTTAAGTTGAGAAAATCTTGAAACAAGAACTTGAATGGAAGATGAACATGCTGGACGTGAGGGTTCAAAGGTCATTTGAATGTTGATTTTTTTTTCCATTAAGCTAAATATGCTCAAATCTAAACTTAAGTTAAGGAAAAATCCATCACATGAAATTTTATGAAGAAACCAACTTTGTATGACATGAGCTATGATATGGAGGTTATATTAAGTATAAGATCTTCTATTTCTTTGTGTGGAGCATGAGTTAAAGAATCATCTTATGGAAGAAAAGTTAAGTTATGATTTGGATAAGTAGTTTAAGTGCATAATCTAACACCTAAACTTAAGGAAATGATGAAACAAGTTGAAAATCCATGTGAGAACCCCTTGGAATCATCACGACCAGATCTGGAACATGAGTAAAAGATACTTAAAAATATAATAAAAGTAAGTGAACAAAGTGAAAAGATCAACTAAAGCAAGTGTAGTAAGTATACAAAGTCTAAAACTCAAAACCGAACGTAAAACTCTCAAAACAAGCCTAGAACTCTAAGTTGGGCCTTCAATAAAATTCTGACCAGCACTTTAAAACATTAAAAGAGGTTGTTTTGAAACCCACAAGAAATCCACCTAAGACTCTATAAGCCTAACAAAGTCACTAACTTTAATTTGAACAAAAAATAAGCCCATTTGACAACTTAAGCCTACTAAAGGGCCCATGAAGTGGTTGTTAGCCTTAGGAGTATAAATCAAAGTTATAAATCTGATCTTAAGGAGTATTTTGAGCTTAGAATAAAATCTTAAGACCAAGTCCAAAGGATTTCTCAAGTTATCAAAAAGCCCATTTACTATACAAGGCCTAAAAGCACTCTAAAACATGAGGATCGCTACTGTTCTAACCCATGGACAGATTTGCGTGCCTCATTTCAAAAATCTAACCTCACCATGTTAAAGTATACTAAAAAATGATTAAGATTGACTATAAAATCATAAAAATCAGATTTAAAACGAGAAAATTATACGCGATTGAACTTTTGAGTAAAACTAAGAAAAATTATGAAACCAAGTCAAAAGTATAACTTAAAGGGTTTTAGCTTAGTTTTCTAGGTTTTATTTCAACCTTACCTTCGATGCCTTTCTCGGAGGGATGCCTAGAGGTTGTTATTTGAACTACATAGTGGTACTGTACATTGGAGCAATGTAACTCAGCTATTATTGGCCGAATATGAGAGAAGATGCAAAGGACGTTGTCTAGCAATGTCCTTAATGCTAGAAGCATGAGTCATTGAGCAATGCACCTGCATCTGAGCTATGCAACCTAACTAACCCTTAGCCTTTTGCTTAATGGATGCTAGATATTCTCGGACCGTTTTCGAAGTCTACTGCCTAACGCTAATTTGTCATTGTCGTTGTTGACTACTTTACCAAATGGGCTAAGGCCAAGACTCAAGCAAAGATTATTGAGTAGAAAGTGGAAGCTTTCATATTTAACTCCATCATATTAAGACTTAGAGTTTCCTACATGATAGTTACAGATAATAACCCACAGTTTGATAATAATAAGTTTCGATCATTTTGTGAGAGGCACGACATTCGACTCTACTACACATCTATAGCGTACCATCAAACGAATGGATACAAAACCATTCACAAAACTGCAACGGGAGAGACACCATTTAAGTTAGCCTTCGGTACTGAATTTATGTTGCCAATTGAGCTGGAATAGCAAGTATGCATAATTTTGATGTTATGCTCAATCGAGTCGAATTGATAGTAAATTTGGACACTATTAAGGGAACTCAAGACATTGCAAAAGCTAGGGCCATTGCATACTAGCATAGAGCAACAAGATACTACAATCAAAAAGTGAAGCATAAGGTATTCTAACCTAGAGATCCAGTTTGCCACAAGATGGAAACAATTGGGGTATGAGCAAATTAGGTAAAGCTTGGCGCGAATTAGGAGGATCCTATTAGGATTCGGGAAGTTGTTGGCGAGGAGGCCCATCAATTAGAAAGGTTAGATGGATCTATCATCCCTTGAGCTTAGAACGCCAAAAATCTGAAATTTTATTTCAATTAATGCAGGATGATTTCTACCATCTCCCATTGGCGGCAGCTAACATGTTTATAAGATTGGTACTTGTTTGTGATAATTATATATTTGAAGTCTCATCATATTTTGGTTACAATTGCCAAACTAACGAGTTCTATGCTGCATGGCAAATGAACTGATTTAGGTTTTAACCTAACGTAGTTAATGACCTATACAAATTAACCTTACGGCCAAGTAATGTGGCTAGTCTACACCTTAAATGGTTAATGGACAATATAAAACGATAGGCGTATGAAGTAAAACATACCAAGAGATAGTTAGGCGTATAAAATAAAACTTACCAAGAAATAAATGGTATATGAAATAAAACATGCCAAGGAAAAATAGCTTATGAAATAAAACATACTGAGAAACAAATGGTGTGTGAAATAAAATAGGTCGAAGAAAAACGTTGTGTAAAAAAAAAACATGCTGAGGAAAAATGGCATGTGAACTAAAACATGCTGACAAATGAGATTATGAGGCAACATACATAAACCATGTAAATTGAGAAAGTGCAATAAGTAAAATTAAATGTCACAAGTCGGCATTGCCTTGATTATATTTCAATTAATAAATTATACTAGAATTCAATGTGCCAATACAACAAGTCCTATGGCCTATCTTCAAATTCAGTAGAAATGATTTTTAAATCATTAGCTGGGGCTTCCTTAGCAGCTGGGTTCATAGAGCAGGCAACTTCTTCGGCTTGAGCTTCATTATTACTAATCCATACTCTTGGTACCTATCTCATGGCCTTCATCTTCTTCAGCACTGCTAACTTTTTCATTGATGTCAGCAAAGTCAAGACACGAGAGATCATAATCGAGATGAAGCTTCAAGACCTCTTCTCTTACCGCTTGAACTCCCTCCAATAACTTTTTACGTAGAAGCTTCTTGTATTGCCAACCGGGAGTGATTATATCAAGAGCCTCTTCAACAGATAGCCCCCTCTTCACAGTCTCCTCCAACTCAGCAATACAGCTCTATAAGTTCAAGTTGTTGGTCTTTAACTCCTTTATTTGCATCCTAAGCTTATTTTCATCATCGTTCATCGTGCAAATAGTTTGGCTGAATCCCTAACACTCTTCCTTTTTCTTCTGTAACTCTTCTTTCAAGCTTTTAGACTCTTTGTATTGTTCTTCTATTTTAGCCTTCAGGCTAGAGATTTCATTAGCAATGAGGTCATGTGCCGATTTTTCAGTAGGAAGTTCCTCCTTAAGGTTTCTTGCTTCCATTTTAGCCCTAATCCTCATAGTGTCAATAGTAGCAATTTGGGCCTTTAATGCATTGTACGCATCTTCAACTTTTTGTAGCAAATTCATTTATTATAATCAAAAGTGGTTGGATTTTACAAATATAACTGAAGATATTACCTTCTTTGTTGGCTTCGTCCAATGTTGTTAGAATGTAGCTACTCATTTGGAAAAGGAAATGCATTAGTTACCTAAACAAATTCGATAATCAATAGCAATGGTCATGGATACTTACATCATACAATTGGCTGTAATATGGGCCTCACTGCAACCGCTGACCCCGTTGACATCATTCTTGGCGATATCTTTGCCTTTCGAAAGGATGATTCCTTCTATTAAAGTTAAAGCTTTTGTCCTATCTCCTAGGGCCGAGTGAGTGTCCAAAATATAGTAGCTCCAACAAAGGATGAAGTACTTGCCGATCTCTTTATTAGGGATGAACTTGGCACTGCTAATGCTAAGAGATTTAGAACGCATAGCTTCCTTTTTCCTTTCATCCAAGCCATTGGACTTCTTGATAGGTGATTGGCCAAAGAGCTTCTTCCTTAGTCTTTTGTCACCACTCGGAGCCACCGCAACAGCTAGCGATGAGCCTTTTGTGGCAATAGCATTTTCATCCTCTTTACCGAGATGTGTCTCTTGATGCTCGCCACCCCTTAGCTCGACAAAAGTTTGAATAATTACAACCGAAGGCTCCTCAAAATAAACAATCTTGGTTGTTTGTATTTTCTCATTCTCCATCAATGTCTCGGTAAGACAATAGATCTTCTGTACAGCCATATGCCTTACTGCAACTTCTTTTGCCAATTTCTTTATGACAGCAGGTCGAATGGTAGCTACTATGGTAGTCAACCTCTTATCAGCCTTGAATTTTTTTGCCTTAGCTTGAGCTAGTAGCTTTATCAGATCTCCAATACCCATATCTATGACACAAGTATACCAATTAATATAAACATGGAAAAAAATATGAACTTACATTTTCCATGCTGAGCAAGGTTCAAAGTTCACTATTTCCTCCCCAAGTCTCGATAATGGCTTTCCTCATGGCAATACTAGGCACAACAAAAGTAGATTGGCGTACCTTCTTTTTCAGAAAATATTCGTTCTCCATTTTCGTAACACCGTATAATTCTCTTAGCATCCTAAAAGAACATTTTGTTTCTCCTTCTCTCTTGAATTTTCTTTGCTGCAATTGCATCATTCGACATCAAATCTATGTCTTTGTATGTATCAGCTCAGTCCATTAGCTCCAAAAGTCCAAGTCCTCATTAAATACTATTGACATGAACTTGCCGTGCCACTTGTGAATCTTAGATTCTAACCTGTCCATGAACTTATGCCTATGCCTTGCAACAACAAAGCACCACCCGTCAGCTACCTTCGAATAGTGAAGAAATATCGAAATAGTTAAGGTGTAACCTTAACTTCGACTTCTTCGCAAACTATCTCAAAGGCTACTAGAAGCCAATATGTATTAGGTGAGAACATACTTAACATGACTCTAAAATAGTTGAAAAAGCCCTTAACAAAAGCTGAGAAAGAGAAGCGCAACCCAAAATCCAAATATTTCAGGTATATATTGAACTTGCACTCCCTAGGGAAGCATAACCTCTCCCCGTCTCTCAGCCTCCTCAAGTTCCATACCCTAGGAAGATCTCGCTAGTATTGATTATATTTTGTAATGAGAATCGCAAAAATAGGCCATTGTGTTGAGCAGATATCTTGTCGAGGACCTCCTTACCTTATTCTTGGGATAATTATCTACAGAGAGCTTGTTGATCCAAGTAAGTTTATCCTACCTTTTCTCCATGCTATCAGCTAAACTGCCCAAGAATAAGCCGCTTCGCTCCTTATTTGGGGGTCGAGGGGGAAAGTAGCCTCAGTCTTCGTTGCCTCGAAATCAGAAAGCACAAGTTGACAAACAACTTTGTAAACCATACTTGAATGGTTATGTGAAATGATACAACACAAATCAAAGAACTCAGGTTGAAGATAAGGAAACGAATGAAAGTTTAAGATGAAACTAAGGAGGCCAATTCTAACTATGAATATTACATTATATAAGGATGATTCATCCTCATAACTGCAAATCTTCTTTTGATAGTAATGATGCGCTGATATGGTAATCTCGCAGATCACTGACGCATGTCTCATGATAGAAATTTGATAGCTTAAAACTCTTTGACAGTTATTAGGCTTACCATAAAAAAATGTAAGCAACAAATGTTATGCCTCCAATTTCTTAGTTTCCCAAATAGGCAGGAGTTTTGAAATGGCAACCTTTTGATTGGGATGTGATTTGTCCTACTTCCCATATTACTTGGCATAAATTTAAAGAATCTCTCCCTACTTAGCCTCTAGTGCAACATATGTGTAGCTTCTTATGTCGATTGTTTGAACACGGGAGTTAAGGGGCAAATATGAATAGTCAGTTTTCATTCATTTGACACTTGGCCTTTTGTCTACTAGGAAGCTACGTAACCAACTCTCTCGACATTCGCACCAACTAGATGATGCATGGCATTTATGTCGAGTATAAGAAGTACTCTTGGTTTGAATTTAGGTTTAGCACGAACAGTTATCATAAGCATGGTTATATTACACAATCGCCTGCTACTCCTACATATGAGGAGAGATGTCAAGTTAAGAAGCTTTCGTATATCTTAACAGTTATCCCGATAACTACCTTGGACACTACAATCATCTATAAATACCAGAAAGAAACTCTATAAGGGGCTCGAACACTTCTTATTCATATAATTACTCTACTAAGTTACCTTACTGATTTAGGCATCGGAGTGGCCGCACCGAACTGGCCTCAGTACTAAGTATTTTACTTTCTTTTGCAGGATTTTTCCTCATCCCAAAATTCACTAACAACACCCCAAGTAAGGGGACCCCTCTTTAATTCTCGTACTCTCATAATCATACTATAATTCTATTCACATGAAAAGATGGTTGACTTAGGCATCATAGTGGTTGCACCAGAGCATCCTCCAATACCCCTCGTAGCTGTGTTTTTGTTTTACAAGTGTTCACATACCTAATTGAATATCACCCGTCAACAATTGGTGCCATCTATGAGAATCGATTATCATAATTGTCAAATGAATTTTTCAAATGATAAAATCCAATAGTATTTCATCCCGAAAATGATTATCATAAATCTCATGATAAATCCTTAAAAATTCAAGGGACACTAAAGGGAGTTGGGGTGGTAATTCTATTTTTCCAAGGTGTAACTGTCATGCCACATTTGTTTCCAAAAGCCTATGAATTTCAAAGAAGAAAAGTATGATGGTTTCTTCCTTTAGAAAGTGTAACCATTACATTTTAATCCACCATCTAGTTCATAACTGTCATTCCTAGGAAGGTACAAGTGTTTGACAACTATAATACCACTTTATTTTAGTTCATAACTGCCACCGCTAGGTCATTTTGTTACATGCCAAATTCGATAAGGAGGAGAATAGGAATTCCCAAGTTATGGCTATTCAATTTCCTATGGATCCAAATCAAGGCCAAGCATGTATATGACTTTAAGCGCATTCCATCGCTATGGATGGTTGGAGCCATCATGTCAATACTTTTGCCGAAATGTATACTGTTACATACAACATATAATTAGAGTGTAGTAGATTAGTAGCAATTAAATCCAAGCAACATTGATTACACGTTTTGTTAGCCGAGTCATTAGTCTCCAAGCTCTATGTCGATTGAGCGTATGCAGATTTGAATTAAGTTCAAACTGATTTACATCCAAGGGTTGCCGAGTTGTCAAGCAATTTGGTCTAGGGGCTATGCATGATGGAGTAATCATGCTGTTCTGAAAGATCACCAAGCTTCCATGCTTTAAGAAAGATTCAGTTTCTTTTCTTTGTCCCATGGTATTTCTCCTATTTATGCACCAAGCTACAGAAATGATTATAACAAAAATGTTCTGATTTGGAAACAAGTTTAGTGAGTAATACACATGAGAAAATCCATGAGCTTCAAGTCGAGCTTTAGATTACAATTGTAGATATGAGCTATCCACCACACGCTAACATAGCCCATGACTGAGGCTAAAATAAGGAGGCTGTGAATAAAACTTTGCTGTATGAGGACATTTTTAGTAAGAAAGCCATTCAATAAGGCTCGCAGTGTTGTTAATAGGTTTCAAATTTGAACTTTATCTTACAAAGAAAGGGAAACTCTTGGTATCGGGGCTAGTTTGATATAACTACTCTAATGCCTAAGTTAGTAAGTGAATGTAAGAAAAGTTAAGTGAGTGGCAAAGATTTATCAGATGTCTTTTAGAATGTTTCTTTTCCTTATTTATAGGTAAGTGTCGTGTCTGAAGTAGCAGTTATTGAAATGATTATCGAGACACGTGGAGGCCTCTTGATCAAACATATTCTTGAAATGTAAAGAGAGTAGGTAATTTTATAATATAACCGTACCAAGTGATAACTATTCATGCCACTTCCCTTGAATTCAAATTGGACATAGATCTGTGTTTCTCAGCATTAGCTAATGTAGACCACTTGGCCTGTTAGTAGTCAAACAGACAAGTGAATGAAACTCAATTATCAATATTTACCCCCTAACTCTAGTGTTCGAGGATTCGACTAAGGGAGTAAATATTTAATACTTTATAAGCTAAGTGGGAACTATTCCTTAGATGATGAGTAAGGTAGGAAGGAAGACAGATTGCATCCTAATCGAAAAGTTTCAGTTTTCAATTTCCCACCTGTTAATCAAACTAAACAATGGAGAGTATGATAGTTGTCACCTCGGTCATCATTACGTCCAAGCCTAATAAATGTCAAAGACTTGATAACTATTGGATTTCTATCTTGAAATACTCATCAATGATCTATGCCATCATCCAAGCAGTGCATC
Source organism: Lumnitzera racemosa (assembly GCA_024138005.1). NCBI lineage: Eukaryota > Viridiplantae > Streptophyta > Magnoliopsida > Myrtales > Combretaceae > Lumnitzera > Lumnitzera racemosa. Next base: position 61,658,291 of record JAMXBC010000010.1, on the reverse strand, counting down.
ATTTCCATTAGAGACCCATTTGTAGTTACAAGGATAAATTATTCATATTTAAGGGATTTTTCAAAATCAAAACCAATTTCTTTGGTCGCATCCACAAGCTTTCATTTACTTTCAACATCTCATCTTCTCTCTTAAATTCTTCAAATTTTGTGATATTATTTATAGTCAATTAGGTATGGTTCACAACGTAATTTGTCGACTTATTCTTTCAAATTCTAAAGCAACTGAATCTGAGGCTACTTCCCCCCTCCCCTAAAAGAGGAGCGAGATAGCATGTTCCTCAAGTAGCTTAGTCGACAATGTCATGGAGTGGTAGGATAAAATCGCTTGAATCAACTCTCTTGCAGTAGATAATTATCTAGAAGAAAAGGAAGGAAGATTTAAGGCTAGTTATCTATATAATAACATAGCTTACTTCTATGATTCACTAGACAGAGTAGCCAATGCTACCGACAGGGCCCTTGTTTCAAAGTATAAAAAGTATTGGCAAGACCTTCTTGAAGCATGGAATCTTAGGAAGCCGAGAGAAGAGGAAAGAGTATGTTTTCTAAGGGAACGGGAGTTCCACATATATTGAAATATCTCAACTTTGGGATGTGCTTCCCTTTCTCGGCATTTATGAAGGAGTTATTCAATTATTTCAAAGTCGTATCAAGTATGTTCTCACTAAACACATATTAGCTTCTAGTGGCTTTCAAAATACTTTATGAAGAAGTTGAATTCAAGGCTGTGTCTCAACTATTTTAGTACATTTTTACAATTAAGAAGCAACTCGATGGATAGTCATTGCAATTGCTAGGCATAGGTGGAATTTTATGGATGGGTTGGAGTCTAAGATCCATAAGTGGCATAACAAATTCATGTCTATTGTTTCAAAAGAGGAGTTGGATTTATGGACCCAATAGACTAAGCTAATCTATAGAAAAGATATCAAGCTAATGCCGAATGATGTCGTTGCGGCAATGAAGAACCAAGAAAGGAGAAAGAACAAAATGTTCTTCTAAGACACCAAGAGAATAATAAGGTGTTATGAGAGTGGAGAGCCAATCTTTTCGAAAAAGGAAGGTACGCTAATGAGTAATCTCCATGCTGAGTATAGCTACAAGAGGAAAGTCGTTCTTGTGACTTAAGGGAGGAATTTTTGCCTTTGAGCCTTGCTCGATATGAAGAATGTAAGTTATTTCTTATTCCTCGCATTAATATTAATGCTCACTTCATAGTGCAAACATGGGCACTAGTAAGGTAAATCATGCCAAGTTATTGGCCTAAGTAAAGGCCAAGAAGTCAAAAGCTAACAAGCGTAGGATCACCATTGTTACTACCACTCAACCAACTACTGTCAAGAAAATAGCAAAAGAGGGTGCAATGAAGCAAGTGATAGCCTAAAATAAGACCTCCTAGCCAGTTGAGAAGTAGAAAGGGAGCAAGAAGCCCGGGTTGGCTAAGGCCGCACATATCGAGGCACCTCCTACTAAGAACATTCCATTTATTATGAAGTTAAGAAAAGGTAGCCAAGAAACCCAACCCACAATGAGGCTAAAGCTGCTGCAACTACTGAAGGGTCATCACTAATGATGGAGATAGTATTGAGTACCAATAAGAGAAGTGGGAAGAAACTTATCGACTAACCCCCTGCTAAGAGGTCAAAAAAGTTAGATGAAAGGACTAAGGAGGCCATACGCAACAAAGTTCCCGGCATCAGTAATGCCAAATTCATCCCCAACATAAAGGTCGGCAAGTACTTCATCCCCGTGTTGGAGTCATAATATTGTACATACTCATTCTACCTTGGGTGACAAGATGAAATCTTTAGTGTTATGGAAAGAATTATTCTTCCTAAGGACAAAGAGATCATAAAGAAAGATGTTGACAGGTTCGGCGGTTGTAATAAGGGTTATATTGTGGCTAAGCTATATGATGTAAGTATCTATTAAATCCTTTAAACTATTAAGTGTGTTTAGTTGCTAATGCTTCTATTTGTTTTCAGATCAACAGCCATGTTCTAACAGCCTTAGATGAGCCGATAAAGAAATGAAGAAGGTTATAACAATAACCTTTCATGTATTCTACCAGGTTATCTAGAATATTTATCATTCTATATCAACTTGTTATAGAAAATTGAAGATACATACAACTCCTCAAAAGCTGAAACAATGGCTACTAAGAACATAAGAATAAGGACTAAGATGGAAGCTAGAAAGTATTAAGATGAATTGGCTACCAAGAAACTAGCACACTCATTAGTTGCCAATGAAGTTTCAAGCCTCAACGCCAAGGTTAATGAGTAGTACAAGGAAGTTGAGGACTTAAAAGAGGAACTTCACAAAAAGAAAGAGTAGTGTTAGGGTCTGGGCTGAACAGTCTACTCAATGATAGATGAACGGGATAGGCTCAAGATGTAAATCAAGGAACTAGAAACCAACAACGTTGGATTATATAGTTATGTTGCTGAGTTAGAGGAGACTATGACAAAAGGGCCCTCTGTTGAAGAGGCATTCAAAATCGTCACTCTTAGTCAGTAATATGAGAGATTACTGTGGAAAAAGTTGTTAAAGGGTGTTCGGGTGACAAGAGAAGAAATCCTCAAATTTCACCTTGATTATGATCTCTCATGCTTAGATTTCACCAATGTTGATGACAAAGTTAGTAGTTATGATGAGGAAGATGTTGAGGATCCAAGTACCAAGAACAATGCATAGGATAAAGACGACACTCATGCCAAGGATCCTAGAGATGACGAGGAAAGTCTATCCAAGGAAATCCCCTACGAGCATGAAGAAAAATCTACTTGTTCCCAAGCCCTAAGCGCCTAAAAGGAAGTATACTCCGAAAATGATCTACCTTCTGATCAAGAAAATGCTCAGTCCAAAAATCAATCATAGGATTATTTTCCTTGTAATTTGTTTATCCTCTGTATGGACAGTTTTATGCCGAGTAGCCAAAAATTGTAACTGTATTATGATGAATGAAAATAGTTTCTTTACATAATTTTACATTTCCAACACATTTTACTTCATACATTATAGCATTTCTAAGCATAAGTTATTTCACACACCGTATTTTCCCAACATATATTATTTTATTCTTGTTTCTCATCGTGTTTTATTTCACATGCTCATATTTCTTAGCATGTTTTATTTCACATACAAAGTTTCTTTGGCATGTTTTATTTCCAATGCCTAATTTCCTTAACATGTTTTATTTCACGTGCCTAATTTGAGCACCTTATAGATATTATCCATTAGTCATTGAGAAATGGATTAGCCATTTTACTCGTTTGTAGGATTGATTTATGAAGTTTTTTAACCACGATAAGCTTGATCGTGTACTAGTTCGTTTGCTGTGCAATTTGAACTTATGAACTTGTTAGTCATAAATAGTCTAGAAACAAAATGAAATCTTAAATATAATTGTCTCACAAAATAATTAAGCTGTCGCCTTACAAAACAAATGGAAATGAATATCATCTAAGGAATCAATTGAAATAGAGCTTTAAATTCTCGTCATTCCATGCATGAAGGATGATTTATCCATCCAACCTTTCCAGTCAATAAACCCCCTCACCAATGACTTCTTAAACCCCAATAGAATCCTCTTAATTTGCACCGAGCCTATCTTTTTTTTTTCTCACGTGCCAGTTGCTTTCAACTTTCGGCAAACTAAATCCCCAAGTTGAAAAACCTTATGCCTTACTTTTTGGATATAATACTTAGTTGCTCTATGTTGATATGCCATAACCCTTGCTCTTGTGATTTCTATAATTTCTTCAATTGTATCCAAATTTACTGTTAATCTAACATAATTAGCCATCACATCAAAATTCTACATTTATAGATTTAGCAAATCCAACTCAATCAGCAACACTGCTTCCGTGCCATACGCTAACCGAAAGGAGGTTTCCCTTATTATGGTTCTATAGGTAGCTCAATACCCCCATAAGACATCTAGTAATTCATCAACCCATTTCCCCTTAACTTGATAAACCTTTCTCTTTAAGCCATGCAATATGATCTCATTGATAGCTTCAACTTGCCCACTCATTTGAGGGTGTACCATAGACGTGTAGTTCAAGTGAATGCTATATTTCTCACAAAATCTTCGAAACTTTTTATTGTCAAGTTGTGGCCCATTGTTCGTTATTATCTTAAATGGGACTCCGAATCTCGATATTATGGAGTTGAAAACAAATGCCTCCACTTTTTATTCAATGATCCATGCCAATGCCTTAACTTCCACCCATTTTATGAAATAATCAACAACAAAAATGACAAATTGTCACTAGGCTATAGACTTCGAGAAGGGTTTAAGTATGTCTAACCCCCACTAGGCAAAGGGCCAAGGATTAGATAGGCAGCATAGTTTAGTAGGAGGCACATGACTCAGCTTCATGCTTCTGGTGTTGTGGACAATGTCAAATAGAAATCCATACATCTTCTTTGATGGTCAATCAAGAATAGCCAAGTTACAATGCATGAACATACAATGTTTGTACTTTTATGTAGTTGTTGCATACACTACCATCTAATACATGACAAGTATATCTATCAGTTTTAATATAGTGGATGTGAGTCCATGTCGATCCCTCAGAGACATTGAGAACTAACATTAACCTTAGCTCTATTATCTAACTGAAAAATTATGATGAGTTGAATGAATTAAAAATACTAAAATTAACAAATTAACCTAATTATGAGACTTAATTAAGCAATTTAGAAAGCGATATAATTAAGAACGACTAAAAGAAGACAAGTAACGTATTTAAAAATTATTTCCCTTAATATTTAACATGTGACCGCTTAAAATGTATCTAATTTAATCTCTATTATTCTTGACCGGAGGAATTCACAATTAAAGTTAACACCTTTCTCAAGCATATTAACCCTAATCCTAAATTATTTACCGGAATCTCTTCACTTAGTAATATAATTCAGAATTGTATTAATGTATAATGAATTCCCACACAAAAGAACAACTTTCTAAAAGAAACATGTATCTTATCTCTAAGTACACATGTAATTCTCTCCAATTATGTCAAGATCTCATTACACATGTGATTTCTCAATCATCATACATAATATCATAGATTGATGCCCTAGAAATATCAATTAACAATTAAATAACATAATTGAATCAAGAAAAGATAGAAACTTTATTGAAAATTATCAATCAATTTAATAGTCACATGAAACCTTAGGTTCCATAATCCTAAATACAAGAATTTTAAGCTATCATAATGAAACTAAAAACGAATTGCAACAAAATCAATAAATAAAACATGAAAAACCCCTTTTATTAATGATAAATCTCTTCAATCTTGAAGTTGAGCGTTGCTTTCACCTTTTGCTCCTCCTTTTCTTCAAGTTTCTTCTCTTTTGAATGTCTAAAGTTCTGTACAAAACCCTAGTAAGTCATTTTATAATGTATTGTAAAGCTTCTTTTTTCATCACCAGATACAGCTTGGGACATAGTTGTGTCCCTAAGTTATGTAACTTTCTGACCTTTGCAAATCTTCCTGCATGGACACAGCTTGGGGACATAGTTGTGTCCCAAACTATGTAACTTTCTAACCAAAATTCCTATTGTTTACGTAACTTCAAAACTTTATAAATCATTCATTTGAACTCTAAATTGAGTGAAACTTGATTCCTTTTCTTTGTTTTCAATCCGAAAATGCGTTCAAATCTTGAAATCAAAATTTTACTCAATTAAGTATAAATTTCTTTAAAGAAAACCAAAGATGTAAGGGAAATATTATAAAATCACCATGTGAAATGTATTTAAAATAAGAGTTATCAAACTTGCCCACACTTGATCATTTGCTTGTCCTCAAGCAAATAAATAAAAAAAAAATTCGGGACAAGAAATGCTAAATAGAATTTCTTACTACTTAGGAAACTGGTGAACAAATACACTTGACTCGAAGAAAGGTAAGAAAATCATTTTCAATAATAGAGTCAATCAATTTCACCCTTAACAATGTTATAATTTCACCTAACCATATTTGAATGCTCCAACAATACTTAATACTAGAGTTCACTAGTTAATTTATGGAAGTCAAAGTTTACCCGAGTCATTTAACCAAGGAGTTTTAAACTAAAAATTAGATTTAACATCTCGCCAACTGGGAAAGAGTCATAAAAATTTTGTCCATTTGAGTAAAGTATATATAATTCTCTCTTTAATCTAGCTAAGCAAAATAATCCAAAATAAACACATTTTACATCTACTCATCCTCTGATCATCCTCCTAGTTCATGCTTTTGTTGGGAGGTTTTTAAATTTACTTTATTTAAGCACAATTGTGTTGGTAGAGGGAAAGAATCTCGCTCTTCTAACGGACTAAGACCGAACATAGTAACTTATCGCTTATATTGATAGCAAGAAAGAACCTTGCTCTTCTAATGGACCAAGGCCGATCCATACCAATTTTTTTCATTAGTATTGGCATTAGGACTCAATCTCGCTCTTCTAACATACCAAGACGAATCCTTACCAATTTTTCTAACTATTCATACACTTGTTATTACTTTTTACCTCCAATCATTGTAATTTTTCAGGGGTTTCTCAGAAGAAGAATTTCATTTGTTTGTTTGCTAAAAATTATAGGGCTCTAAAAATTTCCAAGGGAATGGTATACATAAAAGTAAATTTAAAAACAACCATAACTAACTCTCAGTTAGTGATGTTGTTCCAATCTTAAGTCCTAGTATCCCAAGCTAAATGACTCGTAACTTTACCTTCTACAGATTTGACTAATCAATTCTAGTAAAGTATAATAAGATCAATAATGATCAAGATGACATAGTTGATTTGGCCCAACACTTGTTAATCACCTATTGTAAGTTAACTTAAAAATTAATTAGGTCAAATGTGAATAATTGATCTCCTAAATAGTAACAAATTCATATATATCCTTTCCCCACACTTAATAACGTACATTGTCCTCAATGTACGATTAAGAAAGCACAATAGCAAGATATGAAACAATAAAAAACATCACAGGGAAAAAGGAAATATACTATTAAAAAGAAACTAATACCTCCCTACAAGTCGAAAATAATGTGAAGAAGTCCATAACTAGGAAGGCATCGTCATTACATGTCTGATTGCACATGCCCTAGCCAAATAAAAACAACAACAAAAAAATATGAACTAAGAAGTGGGATCGGAATCCCTCTCTCCAGCATCCTCATCAGATGGTGCATCTACCATGTCTTCATCATTGTCTTCTTCACTACCCTCATTATCCTCTTCACTACCCCCAGCTTCTTCTTCACTACCCCAGCTTCTTCTTCTTTACTTTTATTGTCCTCATCATTTACATCTAATTCTTTCATCTTGAGAAATTTTTCTAATTTGTCTTGGCGGATATGAAGTTTAACCACACTTTCTCGGATACAATGAATCTCAGACATCAAGGTATCAAATTTATCCTCATAGCTTGCTGAAGGCATCTGTCTTCTAGGGGTGGGCCGTGCTTGTCTACCTTGATGTCTCGATGGTAAAAGGTTCATGAGTCGAAAGGAGTTAAGTCGCATGGGAATGACTTGAGTAACAAAGGTAAGCGAAGGCCAAACTACAACCTTATTCTGCATAGCCTGCACTAATAAGGTGATGTAGGGGCCACAACAAATATGCCTTTTCTTCCTTGTAGTGGTGGCTTGGTGGCGGAAAAGTTCAGCTAGCTCAATGGCTAGATTGATCGGGTGCTTATGAATAACACTATACAAGTAGAGGCAATCCTTGTTGGAAACCATACTAGTGCTTTGGCCTCGGCCCGTCAATGTATGTGCAAAGAGCTAATGAAGAACACGATATTCAGGTTTGACCAATTGAGAAGCCTTACTCATTGCTGGGTCATAAGCATCACCAGCAATAATTTCATTCCAAAACTTCCCTAATGTTACTCTACATAGAAAACGACATGTTAAACATTGGAATTCTTCCGTCCGTATGAATTTATCCTCATAGAGACTAAGATACTTGCCCAATTGAGTTATTGTCATGTGGAAAGGCTGGCCATTCAAAGTGAAATAGAGTTTGCGTTTGGGGCCCATGCTACTAAAACTCTCTTTATCTAGTTTATATGTGTATAAGAACTCTTATGTTAGCTTCTTATAAACCGGAGCTTCAAGAGATAAGAATCGCTTCCAAATGGTTCCTTCTGATAGTTCCTTCATTTCAGTTGTTAGCTTCAAATGGGCGAAAATATCCCAATCCAAACGAAGTGTGTCACTAAATGGCTTGTTCTTAAGTAAATTATAGCGAGTCGACTGGTATTCCTCTTTGAATTGAAGCATTGGGTGCTCTATTGGAGGGAGAGTGGACAATGGTTCAATAATGGCACCTTCTTGCATTGAAGATGATGCTGCATACTTGGATTTTCTCCGAATAGTAAGCTTTGTGCGATTTACCATTGACTACTTGAGAAGAAATGCCATGCCAAATCAAAAATGCGTATCTTTGCCACACTTAGTTCAAACGAAGATAGAGTTATAAAAGAGTATAAGTGATGGATATTAAAAGAAATCTCATTAGGACATTTGAACAAACATGTAGAGTGCATCCACAAAACTAGTTAGGGTAAAAGAAATGGCTAGCAAATTCATCCAACTAATTATACATTAGACTCATTACATTACAATTTTCTTGAAAAGAAAGCGTCTCAATACATCAAAAACTCTAAATGTCCTAAAATCACTCTCACAATTCTAACCCTAAATGGCGTAATTGAATAGTTGATATTGAATTTGCAACCGAAATTCATGTTTAATAGATCATAAAGTAATATCTAGCCATAAGGGGCATCATAAAGGCATGTAAATCTATCAACATAAGGCAAATGTGTATGTCTATCATGAAAGAATAAAAACCAAGTAAATTCTAAGATAAGATTCATATACCAACTCACAAAAGACCTAAATTTTGGTTACCTAAGCATGCCTAAACAATGATGAAAACAAAGCATGAACAAGAGAAGGCATAAAAAAAAATGAGATGAACTTATTTGGATTGGGTTGGATTTGATGGAGAAATGTGCTGATGAAAAGTAAATCGTGAGGAGAAGATGAAAGGTGAAATGAAGTTGTGTATATTTGTGTTTTGATAATGTTGTGCAGTACATGTATTAATGTTATGTGGGTGTTGGGCAAACACGGGTTGGGACACAATCGTGTCCTACGCCTGTGTAACTATCTATGGCGGATGCGTGTTGCTGGGTACATACGGGCTAGAATACAACCATATTCCACGCTCGTGTAACTTTCTATCGTGGGGGCATATGGCTGGGCACACATGGGTTGGGACACAACTGTATCCCATGCCCGTGTAACTTTCTATTGTTGGGGCATATGGCTAGGTGCACATCGGCGGGGATACAACCGTATCCCATACCTATGTAACTTTCTATGGTGACGGTCCATTAAAGGGACTTGGATGGATACGGGTTGGGATACAGCCATGTCCCACACTCGTATAACTTTATGTTTTTTTGTTTAATTAGCCTAAATTCATGAATTTAAATATAATAAAAACTAAAAAATAAGAAAAGAAGGAAAAAAAATAAATTAAATTGAATAGATCAAAGAAGTAATGCTAAAAAAATAAAAGAAAATAGAATGGACTAAAAAAACTAGAGTGCAATCAAAGAATATTAAAGCAAAACATAAATAAAAGAAGAGTTTAGCATGGGTTGCCTCCCATGAAGCACTATAGTTAACGTCGATAGTTCGACGGAATACGATTGTAGCTCATGATTAGTCTGTTGGGTGGAGATAAAATTCCTCTTGTCTAACATGCTGCAAATTTCCACTTAAGCATAACTTCAATCGTTGCCCATTTACCTTAAATGTGGCTTTCTCCGGGTGTATAACTTCAACAGTCCCATACGGAAAAACTTATGTAATTGTAAATGGTCCAGACCACCTAGATTTCAACTTACCTAGGAATAAACAAAGGCGAGAATTATACAAAAGGACATGATTGCCTTCTTTAAATTGTTAACCTTGTTTGATTCGCTGATCGTGATACCTTTTGGCCCTTTCTTTGTATAATTTGGAGTTTTCATATGCTTTCGCTCGCCATTCCTCTTGCTCATTCAATTGAAGCTTCCTGTGAGAACCTACACGCTCAAAATCAACATTATCACTTTTAATTACCCAATAAGCCTTATGTTCAATCTCTACGGGTAAATGACAAGCCTTCCCATATACAAGTTGGTAGGGTATAGTCTTGAGTAAGGTTTTGTAAGCGGTTCTGTATGCCCATAAAGCATCTTCCAACTTTTCTTACCAATCTCTCCTATGATACTCTACGGTTTTTTCAAGAATTCGCTTAAGATTGCAAATAGCGACTTGTACTTGGCTACTACTTTGGGGGTAGTACGAGGTGGCTATTCTATGTGTGACGCCATAACGTTTCAACACTTTGTCGAGTTGGGCATTAGAAAAGTGTGTTCCTCTATCACTTATAATTGTCCTAGGGGTGCCAAATCGAGAAAATAAGCCTTTTAAGAATTTTTTTACTACCCTAGCATCATTAGTAGGTAAGGCTTTAGCTTCTACCCACTTAGAGACGTAGTCAATAGCTACTAAGATATATTTATTTTCATTAGAGTTCGGGAAAGAACCCATAAAATCGATCCCCTACACATCGAATACCTCGACCTCAATGATGGGGTTTTATGGCATTCATCTTTACGAGATATATTCCATATTCGTTGACAACAATCACAAATCTCAATGTATTTCAAGGCATCTTTGAATAAGGTAGGCCAATGAAATCTAGCCTCTAGGACCTTATGAGCTGTCCTATTGGCATTATGATGCCCACCCATAGGCTCTGAATGATAGTGGCTCAAAATTCTCCATCCTTCGAAGTATGGTATACACCTTCGAATAACATAATCTGCACATCTTTAAATAGGTAAGGATCATCCAAAAAATAATGTTTCACATCAGAAAAAATTTTCTTCTTTTGCTGGTGTGGAAGTCCTTTTTGGTATAATCCTGGTAGCTAAAAAATTAGCAATGTCTGCAAACCAAGGAATTTCCATATCACTTACCTAGTTTATGGCATAAATTCGCTCCTTAGGGAACTCATGTTTGATCTCATTCTCTTCAAGCATTCCCAAGTTTGGATTCTCTAATCGAGATAGGTGATTTGCTGCTAAATTCTCAGCGCTTTTTTTTTGTCTTTGATCTTCACATCAAACTCTTGTAGCAACAAGATCCACCTAATCAATCTTGGCTTTGCCTTTGGTTTCGCTAACAAGTACCTAAGGGCAAAATGATTAGTGTAAATAATCACTTTAGATAGAAGCAAATAAGAGCGAAACTTATCAAAGGTAAAAACAATTGCTAGAAACTCTTTTTCTATACTAATGTAGTTCTCCTGAGCATTAGTAAAAGTTTTGCTAACATAGTGAATTGGTTGAAAGTGCTTACCTTATCTTTGCTCCAGCACTGACCCTACTGCGTAATCACTTACGTCACACATAAGTTCAAAGAGAAGTGTCCAATCAGGTACAACCATGATTGGGGCACTGGTAAGTTTCTCTTTAAGGATATCGAAAACTTTCAAACACTCCTGAAAGAAAACATAAGTACATCCTTCTCTAATAACTTAGTCAAAGGGTGGGCAATTTTTGAGAAGTCCTTAATAAATCACCTATAAAAACTTGCATGCCCTAAAAAACTTATTATGGTCTTAATCGAAGTTGGGGATGGGAGTCTTGCAATAGCATCCACTTTGGCAGTATCAACTTCAGTTCCTCAATATGAGATCTTATGGCCTAGCATAATACCCTCTTGTACCATGAAGTAGCACTTCTCCCAATTGAGTACAAGATTGGTCTCTTCACACCTGGTAAGTACCCTGTCCAAATTATTCAAACAATGGTCAAATGAGTTGCCAAAAACTGAAAAATCATCCATAAATACCTCCATTATGTCCTTAATCAAATCATAAAAAATGGCTAACATGCATCGCTGAAATGTAGCGGATGCATTGCAAAGACCAAAAGCCATTCTATGGTAAGTAAAGGTACCATAAGGACAAGTGAAAGTGGTTTTCTCTTGATCTTTAGGTGCAATAGGTATCTAAAAATAACTAGATAATCCATCTAAAAAAGAATAAAACATATGTCCAGCTAGTCGCTCTATCATTTGATCAACAAAAGGTAAAGGGAAATGGTCCTTACGTATAGCATCATTTAACTTTCTATAATCGATACATACACGCCAACTTGTTACCGTTCTCATTAGGATCAATTCATTCTTCTCATTAGGAACTACTGTTATCCCACCTTTTTTTGGAACTACTTGCAATGGACTCACCCATGAGTTATCAAAGATAGGATATATCATATCTACATTAAGGAGTTTGATAACTTCCTTTTTTACTACCTCTTTCATGTTCGGATGCAAGCGTCTTTGAGGCTGTACAACCGACTTGTGGTCTTCTTCCATCAAAATCTTATGAATACAAAAGAAGGGATTTATACCTCAAATATTGGATATTTTCCAAGCAATAGCTCTCTTATGCTCCTTGAGTACTTTCAGCAACTTTTCTCTCTATTCTTCTTCTAAATTGGATGCTACAATTACTGATAATTTGGAGTCCTTCTCTAAGAAGGCATATTCCAAGTAGTCAGGTAATTGCTTTAACTCCAATACTGGTGACTCCTCGATTGAAGGTTTTAACTGTACTAATTTCATCTTTTCAATCTCTTCAAACCCTTTCTCAATAAAGGTAGGTTTATTTGCCTCCAATTGGGCTACCACCTCGGATTTGATAGGATCTTCCAAAGCTTCTTCCATGCCTAATTGCAAGCAACTCTCCAGTGGATCCTTAAAAAGAACTTCCTACATATAACTTGAAACAAAAGTGTCAGTAATATCTAAAAGGTAGCAAGTATCATCTTGATCAATAGACCTTTTCATAGCTTCCGAAATTTTATACATGATCTCTCCGTCTCCTACTCTAAGAATGAGCTTGCCATCATTAACATCAATGATAGCCCTAGCGGTAGCTAAGAATGGTCTACCTAGGATAAGGGGCAACTCAAAATCTTTATCCATGTCTAATATCACAAAGTCAACTGGAAAAATAAATTTACCTACTTGGACTAATACATCTTCAATAATGCCTCTAGGATACGTCACAGATCTATCAGCTAATTGCATGCTCATACGTATAGGTTTAGGTTCCCTTAATCCTAGCTTCTTGAAAAATTTATAAGGCATCAAATTGATGTTGGCACCCAAATCAGCTAAAGCTTTATCAACTAACAAGTTACCAATATGTCAAGGAATTGTAAAACTTCGTAGGTCTTTTAGCTTCTTGGGCAACTTGTTTTGCACGATTGCAGAACATTCTTTACCCAATATGACTGTAAAAAGCTCCTCAAGCTTCCTCTTGTTGGATATCAAATCTTTCAAAAACTTAGCATACTTCGGCATCTGTAACAAGGCATCAACGAGAGGTAAGTTAATATGCAATTGGTTAAAGAGGTCAAGGAACTTACTGAATTGTTGGTCATTGCTATCTTGCTTGAGCCTTTGGGAATATGGGGTGGGTGGTTGATATTCCTTCACCTTAGATGACTCTACGTCTTCCTTTGCTTTTGTCCCCTTATTGCTCTTACTAGTCTCCTCGCTAACCTTCCTCTCAGCATGCAACTCCTTCCCACTTCGAAGTGTCACTGCCTTGACATGTTCCTTTGGATTGGTTTCTGTATTTCTCGGTAGTATTCCCTGTGGTCTTTTAAAGATTAGCTTTGCAAGTTGACCAATTTGGTTCTCAAGGCAGCGATTGGAAGCCTCTTGATTCCTTAATGATGATTCAATGTTGGATAACCTAGCCTCATTGCCTTGAATATATTTAATGAGAAGTTCTTCCACACTAGACTTTTTTTCTTGAGGAAGAGGAGGTAGTAATGGTCTTTGAAATACAGGTGGGCCAAAGTTGGTCTTCTGCTGGCCTTAGTTTTGATTTCCCCATGAGAAATTGGGGTGATTCCTCCATCCGGGATTGTAAGTGCTACTGTAGGGGTTATTTTGTTGCTTAGGTAGATTTCCTAAATAATTTACCTGTTCCAGTTATTCTTGTGCTCCACAACCTTGCATACCAAAGTCACTTACATTCGATTATACTTGTTGAGAGCCAACAGAGAGTACATCAATCTTTTTACTCAATAGATCTACCTTGGTTATCAAAGTAGTAGTCAAGTCTACATCATAAATTGCCACAACCTTTTGCTTGTCTCTAGTGCTTTCCCACTGATAATTGTTCATCACTATTCCTTCAATCAGGTTTTGTGCTTACTCGAGTGTCTTTGTGTTCAAAGTACCTCATGCGGATGCATCAATTATCTATTTCGTAGATAAATTGAGACCTGTGAACCCCTAAAATGTTCGATCTAACTTTTGAAATGGACTCGAGTATGTTACATAATTTAGGAGTCGACAAGGTTAACGAAAGAGAAAACCCTAAAAGAATTAATTAATCGCGTAAGAAACTTTTCTACCCTAAATGCATCTAAATGCTAAAGTTTCCATTCAAAAGTGATAGAAACTCTAAAATGGTCACTTTAAAGGCATATGTTCACTGATTCAACATAATAAACCCTAAAACTCTAAGTGAAAATATAACCTTCACATTTTACCAAATCATTAGAAAAAGATTAGAGATGACTTTCAATCATACATATATATGTTGAATCCTCAAGTAGCCCTTTAGAAACTAAGATAATGAATCATAGCTTACTTTTGGTTCTTAAGTATATGATTAAGATAATCTTACTTAGAGTTAGA